>JAHDVF020000331.1:1800000-2364074 GCA_022606425.2 Lepidostoma basale | reverse complement strand
AATTAATACTTAATATGTTATTATAATAATAAATATTAATTCAATTAGTTAATTCGAGGTTTGACTATACTTCAAAATAAAAATTTAATTATTTTTTCATATTTATTAGCTTCAAAAGGCCAAACCATAAAACTTACATTTTTTTTTATGAATACTTTTCAAATTTGAAAATCGAATAACATTGTTTTCAAATGATTCTTACTTGACCATCCGTTGGTGTTTTCACAGTCATCCTGACATGATCGTCTAGGGTGCTGGCTGGCATGGAAACCGGACGAGACGGTAGACCCCTCAGCAGCTTGGAGCGACTGGATCCAGAGTCAAGAGTTGTGCCACCATCAGCGACGATCACCTTAGAAATAATCTTAATTTATTGATAAAATAATTCAACCCCCTTTTGATTCTAATTAAAAACCTAATTTAAACCAAACATTAAATACCTTGGCAGCATTATCACTAAAGCGCTTGACCCGGACATTGAAATAATATGCAGAATTGAAGTCGCACGAGCTGCATTTAATAAAATGAGAACATTATTTTGAAACGACAATCTTAACTTGAAACTCCGACAAAGAATAATTAAATGTTATATATGGTCTGTTCTACTATATGGCTGCGAAACCTAGACTTTGAAAGTGAATGTAATGAACCGGTTTGAAGCGTTTGAGATGTGGATATACCGCAGAATGCTCCGTATACCGTGGACCGATAGGGTCAGTAATGCAGATGTACTGCAGAGAGCCAGAGCCAATAGAGAGCTGTTGTCGAGTGTGAAAATTAGAAAGGTGTCTTATTTGGTTCATGTGCTAAGGGGAGAAAAATACCACCTCCTTCGACTGATATTAATGGGTAAAGTGGAAGGACGTCGGGGAGTTGGTGAAGGCAGATGTCCTGGCTGCGGAACATCAAAGAGTGGACAGGAATAACAAGTGTTCAGAATCTGTTCCAAGTGGCACAGGATAGAGATGCTTTTGCTGCAGTGATCGCCAGCGTTGGGAGGACCTGACACGGCACCGAAAGAAGAAGAAGAAAAACATGTATTTTCATGACTGCCACACCGAAGGTCCCGGATTTGATTCCCGGTGATAGCAGTGTGATTGTCACACTGTCTTTGGTCTGGGGGAGAATTCAAATGACAATAAAATGGCGATAGATTAGCTACCTATCACATGTCACGAGAATCAATATGATAGCTATACCCTTTACATGGATTTGCCTCGCTCAACATTCATACATCGTGTCAAGCACGCACATCGATTTCTCCGACTCCGCACGTGGCCGACATTCAATATTTGATTTGATATGAAGAGTTGGAAGGGTTGGATGTAGGTGCCAAAATGAGCGGAATGTCAGTAAGTCTATTGTATACGGATGAGGCTGTCCTATTTGAAGACAACGAGCATGAACTACAGTTAGTCATACGTTCCTAAACTTTTTTGACCCATGACCCACCTTTCAGACACATAATTACACAAGCCCCCCTGGAAATTAACCATTTTCATTCTGAGGCGACCCCGTCAAAATCTCTAGATGTCTGGCGACCTTTTTTTTTGTTTTTAGCTCATCGGCGACTTCCGGTAAATAGAATTCGGCGGCGGCTTTTCCTTTTTTTAGCTCATCAGAGACTTTCGGTTAGTAGAATTCGATAATCGAATGCTCAAATTTTCCCGAATGAGCTAAAAACCATTCGAATTCTACTAACGGAAAGTCTCTGATAAGCTAAAAAAACGAAAGGTCTGACTAAAAAAAAAAGGTTGCCAGAGATTTCGATCGGCCAATTTTCCCCAAATGAGTTAAAAAAAAGATCCCAGAATTACCCCCTCAGCTCCCTCCAGAAACCTGTGGTCTAGGGTAATGATTTTCGAAAAAGACGAAATCATGAGAGTCAACATTATCGTGAATAGTGAAAATCTGGAGCAAGTAGATGAGTGTATATTAATGTTGTATATTAATGTAGTATGTTTGTATATTAATGTAGAATTGAAGTGCAATGGGCGAGAAATTGGAGCAAGTTACTGAATTTACGTATCTGGGAAGCATGTTTACAAGGGACGGAAAAATGGAGAAAGACATCGAAAGGAGGGTTGGTGCTGGGAATAAAATAAATGGCGCACTTAAAGTCATTACTGCAAATAGAAATATATCCACAGAAGCAAAGATGGCAGTACACAATGGAGTTCTAGTGCCAACCCTCATGTATGGAAGTGAAGCTTGGAGCTGGCAAAAGAAGGATGAAAGCAGGATAAACGCCGTAGAAATGAGATCACTAAGAAGAATGTGCGGGAAAACGTTGTATGATAGAATACCGAACGATGAAATAAGAAAGAAATGTAAGGCAGATGACTGCATCATGAATAAAATTAAAAAAGGATCCCTGAGATGGTTCGGACATATGGAACGAATGGATGAGAGTAGAATGGTTAAAAAGTTGTACACAAGCAGCGTGAGTGGGAAAAGAAGCCGAGGACGACCGAGGAAAACATGGCATGACCAAATTAATCAATTACTAAAAGGCGGCCACATTCGAAGTCGGAACAATCGACGTGCGTGCATGGTACGATGTATGGATGTAGAGGAAGCTCGAGAGGTATGCCAGGACAGGCCAGTGTGGCGATCCATCCTCTCTGCCTACCCCTCCGGGGAAATGGCGTGATGGTTAGTTAGTTAGTTAGTTATGTAGTATGTTAACAAAGCTTGGGCGAGTTGAGAGGGTGATTGAGAGAAGGGTTTAGCAAATAAAACAAGTATTACCTCTACTCCATTGGACATGATCCTGGTTGCCAGGGGCTGCCTTGCGTTCTTCGGAGGCTCAGCTCTGTCGTGTGGAAATTCTATACCGTCCTCCAAGAGACCTCTAGCTCTTAGTGGTCTCCAAGAATTAAAGTGCCTCATAACTGGTACAAAACCTGTAGAAATATATTAATAATACATTAAAAAATTATATTTTTAATTAATTTAGCAATGAAGCGTTTGTGGAACTACCCACCATTAGAAATAATAGATCAAAATAACAATATTACATGCAGTTGACTACTGTTTTGCGCGAATAGTGACTTCCTATATATAGGGATGTTTTTTTAGAGGTATACAATACATATTCAAAATTAAAAAAAAAAAACAGATTAAAATAATGTTAATGTCTTTGATATTGGCTTTATTTATTGATAATTTTATGCCATTATTGTTTAAATATGATTTCGGGCATACGAGCGCCACGGCTAGCTCGAATGAAACCCAATCGTGAAATCCAATTTTCGTCGAAGGGGTGCGGCTCATTTAACAAGTTAAGAAATACTCTGCCTTAGGGAATGTCGCGACAGCTGTTTCGCCAACCGATGTTGGCAACATCTGGTGTTACAATTAACTATCATCAGGTTTTTGTAATACCTGATGATGCCAACATCGGTTGGCGAAAAAACCGTCGCGACATTCCCAAAAAGTGTATAATAAAAATTGTGATATTGTAAGAGTGTCGTAAATTTAATAAGGTTGAAATACCAAGGTTTTTCGGTCAAAACAATGAATTATGTAATTATTGATTTATAAATATATGACATTATATAATTATTGTTATTTTGACATATTATTTAAAAATGGAATTATAAGCCATGCGTTTATGAGGTGTTGAATAAAAACTAATGAAATGAAAAAAAAAACGTTAAAAGCGAATAAAAAAAAAAAAAACAATTCTTCATAATATATATGTGGATATGGTGCAAAAATATTTTGGATTTACAATAATTTCAGGTCGAAAAAAACGACGAGCGTGTATAGTATTACACGCTTAATGCAAGTGGAGAAATCTTCAGAAAAAGTAAGGATATATCACGGAAAGAACCCGGGCACAAAGAAGTATTTTAAATATTTGATGTCGAAATAAACGACGTGCTTGCATGTGATGTTGTATGAATGGAGAATAATATTAAAAAAATATGTTCTGCAAAGCGTATTGCATAAAAATAAAAATGTATTTTAATGTTATAAAAAACGACGTGTGCGTGTGATGCTTTTTGAATGTGAAAGAATATTAGGGAGTATGTCATATGGTTAACGAAAAGTTTTTTTTCGCTCTCCCTTTGGTGAAACTATATGATGGTTAATAAATCACAAATGAATTAAAAAAAATGGATTTTATTGTATTATCGGAAGCTTAGCTCGTACCGAGCTGTACCGTGTCGCCGACAATACATAAATCTTTATACACCTAGCATGCATAAATCACTCTTAATGAATATGATGGGTATTGCAAATGGCTATTCATGCTAAGATACAAAGTGTATGTAAAGAAAAAAAATATATACCGTACCTTTGTGGAGAACCTTGCTATAAAAAAGTATCCCAAAAACAGTATATTAAAACATTTTTTTATCAGAATATAAATGAGTAAAAAAAAAATACAAAATAATTGTAAAATATTTTTTAAACGCGTATTAATTTATGGTCACCCTACAAATTCTACGTAAATACTCACCAATACCAACATAAGTGTTCAATAATGGTACGAGTTTCATACACTAACACATGTAAGTTTATTTTTATGTAGGGTGACCACACTATATAATAAGAATGGACACAAATAATTACATTTATTTTTCCTTGAATAATAATGCAAAATATTAAGAATTTAAGAAGTCTAATTATTCAATATTATATAGGAGTGATACGAGTATGTTTCGCTCTGATAGGGTATTATCTAATGTCCTTTTAATATACCTCAGCAAGGTGAAACATCTCACTTCCGTATGATACAATAAAACATAAAAAGCATGATATTTTCATCAAAAGTGTTTTTGTTTTAAATACGTGTTTTTGGGATACGCGAAGCTCTGGAACAATGCTGTATTCAACAAAAAATATCTGAAATATTAATATTCAATTTCTACAAAGACTTGTTATTGAAAGTGTAATAAAAATATTATATATAATAATTAATACATAAACACATATTACGTCAGATGTTTATAATCGCATTTTAAATAAATTCCATTTTTATTCTTATGATAAATTGAATCTAATAAAAAAACATGTTTTTTTATTCAAGCAAACAAAAACCACAGTTTCTCTAGAAGGGTAAGCGGAAAGAATGGAGCGCCACACTACTTTATCCTGACACGCTTCTGAAACTTCTTATGTATTCTTTCAGCGTGTCATTCATACACGTCGATTATTCCGACTTTTAATACGAGGTCAAAGAGCAAAGAGTATGTTTTCTCTTTAGATATTCTCTTTTATCTATGGTCAGACGCATTATGAGATTTTATGCGCAACCGCAATGAGAATACTGTGTTATTTTACTGCGCATGTGCACGTCTTCATACGCTAGTACTAGATTCTACCGCCAGGATTCTTATTTGCGCGCTTTTTTTATATTTTTTAAAATTTTTCGAAAACGGGACATTTTGGCGTCCCGAAACTGGATTCGGGGACACCGAGACATGCTGCCTGAAAACGCGACGTTTGTTCACATTAGCCATGCCGTGTTTTCCTCGACTTCGTACTTCATTCACATCCTTAACGTATACTTTATTCATTATTTATTCATCCATGTGTTCTTTAATATAATACTTTCTTTTTCTCTACATTCATTGTTTTATAACACATACGAGTACGTCTAAACGTCTATTTACACTGGACAAGTTATTTACAAGTTACGTAATGGCAACGTAACTTCACCGATGTTGCCTTGAATCTCAACAACTCGTTAACTCAAATGCTATAATATAATAGTCGTCAGGAGAGTTTATAGGTGACGCGCAGATGTAATACTGACTCTTATCAACTCTTCCGACGGCGATTTTATTATAGAATTTGAGATAACGAGTCGGTGAGATTTAAGGCTACTTCGGTGGCGCTACGTCTCTGTCTAGTGTAAATGGACCTTAAGGGCTTTCATTCTTCTTCTGCCAGTTCCATGATTCGCTTAGTAAGGACAGCTTAAAAAATTTACGTCTTTTTTTAAAAAAAAGGACCATATTACAGAGAAGTTAAATTATTAAATACGCGAAACATCTGACATAATAAATAATATTTTTACATAATACCTTATAAAATACAAGTATTTATATATATTTAATTAAAAATATAACTCAGATAGAGCAAAATATAAACCTTTTCCATGTTAGATGCTTTGAGTTGCTAAAATATATAATACAAAAAAGGTAGTTAATTACATATTTATGTGAATAAAATCGCATAGAAATAAGCCTTAGAGACTGAGTCGGAAACGATATGGTGAGAGAAAAAACAAAGGTCACTGACATCATCAACAATGTAGCGTAGAATTGCAATGGACAATCACGAAGCCAGAAGCTCGGACGAAAAATGGACAAGAATACTGTTGTCTTAGAGACCATGCACGGCAAAGAGAAGTGCAGGGCGACCGCAACTACGGTGGAAGAATGATCTGAACAGTAATAATACAATTAGGACGAAACAATTTCGAGAATTCAGTTGGGTTGGGCGGCCTTTGGAAAATTATGTCATGTTCTCACTTCCAAATACCACAATGCCTCAAAACTAAAGTCTTCAACCAGTGCGTCTTGCCAGTCATGACGGACGGAGCCGAGACGTGGACACTGACAAAAGGTCTAGTCTACAGATTTAAGGTCGCCCAACGCCCTATGGAAAGAGCCATGCTTGGAATAACTTTGAGAGACAGGTTACTGAGGTGGCTCTGCGGATTGGCGGGCTGAAGTGGCGGTGGGCTAGCCATATCTATCGGAGAACCGACAGCCGATGGGGAAGACGGGTTCTGGAGTGGAGACCGCATACAGGATTCCGTAGAGTTGGACGTCCCTCTGCCCGCTGGACCGACGATCTGGATAGGATTGCTGGACATGGATGGATGGGAGCGGCAATGGATAGGGGGCGGTGGTGTGCTTTGGAAGAGGCCTACGTTCAGCAGTGGATGACAGACAGCTGATGATGACCCCAAATAACGGGAAATGGCTAGGCGAAATAAGAAGAAGCATGCTCAATATGACCTACAAAATAACTCATAAGCTCAAAATCTGTCTCCATGACTGGTAAAACTGAAATAATTACAATTGTAATACATTTTTTGAGATATTTTAGCAACTCAACGGATTTTTATAGTACAACTCACCTACGATAGTGGGATTTTACCATGGGTGTTGGGAATTGACGGGAAGACGGCTTTCTGGCTTTGGGCTGGCTTCGGTCATTGTCTTTGGTCATCGGTCGGTCCCAAGATCCATAGGATAGTTCAGTTTGTCCATGTCAGTTCAGTACTTAAATAAAGCATCCATTTTGTTTGTAATAGTTTCGTAAACTGTCAACAGGTTCGCGCTAGTCCATGAGTTCGCAAATCGGCCATTGGTCAGTGAGTTTCTTGTTTTGTCTATCAATGGATTCATATACACATAATTGGTCTATTTGTCTGTCAAAGAGTAAAAGTTTTATAGATTTGCTGTCATTTTGTGATATGGATTCACATTTGGATAACTTTTAAATATAGAATTTCTTTGTCAAATTTTAAGAGTCATCAGTCATATGTTAATAATGTATATAATTGTAAATGTTTTTTTCACATACGTTATAATTTTAAATATAAAAAATTGGGAATGAAATTCTGCACTATTTATTTGCAAATATTATTAGTCATTCTTGACAAAAATATATTTTAAATAATAAAAAAATGTCCTAATATTATTAATTACATAAAAGCTGCATTAATTTTTTAAATAATTTATATGATTAAGGAGGATCAAATTAATAATAAAAAATGTTTTTAAATCATTTTAATAATAATTTTATTATTTAAGTAAAAAATATAGATATTACACAAAGACATTATTTATTATATATCTACAATGGTACAGTTCTATAGTATTTATAAAATAATTAAATTAACTAATTTTCTTAATTAAATATATCATACAAAATAATCTTAACATTAACACTATTATTTTTAAAATTGGAACAATTTTGTTTTAAAACAATTTAAATTAAGTGCATTTTTTTAATTATACAATTTCAAACTTAATTTCGAAATTGGAATTGATTCTTATTTTTCTATTAAGAAAATAAGATTTAATATAATTTTGAAAATATCATACAAACGGTTGTTTTATAGAAGTTTAGAAGCTTTGTATTTATATTTGATTTAAATGACATGTTTCGCTTTGCTAAGACATTATCAAATGTAAAACATGTCATTTATATATCATAAAATATAAAAAACTTTCAGAAAAATACGTTTTTTAGGATAAATTATTTATTACGGAAGTTTACAACTTTGTTTAAAAAATATATACATATATTTGCACCAAATTTTACAAAGTTTTAAAACAAAAACGGATACATTTGTTTGGGACATGTTTTAAATAAAAAAAAATGTGGGGTTATTAAAATAACAATTATTTGTCTATAATATGACATCTGATTGTCTATGGTATATCATCTGATTGTCCATAATATGATACTTGATGAGATAATCAAATGATTTTACTGAAACCTCTTGATGGAAGTTCATAATAAATAATAATTAAATAAAACTATGTTTTTTAAACTATTTCCGCTTTTGTCTTTATTTCGGCAGCGACCGGTTTCGCCAGGCTCGCTGGCATCGACAGACTGGTGACTGATGACTGGCGACAGACAAAGGTTGACCAGTCTGTCGATGCCAGCGAGCCTGGCGAAACCGGTCGCTGCCGAAATAAAGACAAAAGTGGAAGTAGTTAAAAAAACATCGTTTTATTTTATTATTATATTTGATGAATATAATATGACATCTCATTGTTTAGAATATGAAATTGGATTGTCTATAATATGATATCTGATTGTCTATAATATGCCAAACGATTGTCTATAATATGACATCTAATTGTATTTAATATGACATGTGATTGTCTATAATATGACATTTAATTGTATTTAATATGACATCTGATTGTCTATAATATGACATCTGATTGTATTTAATATGACATCTGATTGTCTATAATATGACATCTAATTGTATTTAATATGACATCTGATTGTCCGTAATATGACAAACGATTGTCTATAATATGACATCTAATTGTATTTAATATGACATATATTATGATTTTCTATAATATGAAATCCAATTGTGTTTAATATGACATCTGATTATCTATAATATGACATTGGATTGTCTATAATATGACATCTGATTGTCTATATTATGAAATCTGATTGTCTATAATATGACATTGGATTGTCTATAATATGACATCGGATTGTCTATATTATGACATATGATTGTCTATGGTATGACAGATAATTCCATATTTTCTATATTATGACACTAATTCAACAAATGGCTTTGAAATGATATTCAAATCAAAATAACTTTTTTTTCTGTACAATAAAATATATTTTTATAACATTCTTAGAAGCATATGGAACGCGTGTTGTCCTGATTAAAGGACACTTGTTTTCGGTCCGTCCTTTCTTAAGGACGCTCGCGCTCAATGGGTTAAACTAATATAAAAATAAAACTTACAATTATTGTTGGCATTTTTCTAACCTATATATCATTTGAAATAAATTAATTAATCAATTAATTATCTATTTTAATATATAAATTAATGTTAACAAATAACATTTAGACTGATCACATTTTGTGATCAATACAAAGTCGCTACAGAATTAGATTGTAACATAAGCCACTTTATAAAATGTGGAGTGGACTTATACCAATAGTCTCAAAAGAGACCAGGTCTAAGGACAGATAATCCTGGATACGAAGAAGATATTGTTATTCATGAACCAACACATTTATATAAAAAGGAGGGAAAATTATTTTTAAATAATGAAATATGTTTTGTTTTTCGTTCGATAATTTATGTATTTTAGGCTCGTTTAAATGCAGTAATTTTTTTTTTGTAAAATATATTAGCAAAATGCAAAATGCAAAAACTACTGCGGAAGATATAAAAAAAATATTTTAAATTTTATTGACAGTTATCATTTAAACTCGCTAGATGTCACTAGCATACCATCTTTTAAAATTATTAATTAAATAATTAATTATGTATTTTGCATAATTTAATTATAATTGATAATTAAAAAAAAATAAACTATCAAAATTACATTTTATTTCACATTATTGATCAACGAAATTAATAATATTATTTAAATTAAATAATAAAATTCATGTCATTTGCTTTAAGGCAACTCATAAAAATAAGGAAATTAAAAAATATGTATTTAATTATAAATTCGTCTTATTAAATTAATCTAAATTACCTATATTTAAATAAATAAAATTATATTTAAACCCATTTAAATATTAATTATTTATAATATTATGAACGTTCATAACCATAGAATGAACGATTAAAAATTCGATTCATATGTAATACATAATTTTCTCTAATTTTTCGGTAACTTCCTAGGTATAATATTATATAAATGTTTGAGTATTTATTATCATAAATGATTCCCCTTTACACTTAAAAATAACCTTAAATATAAGAGATTTAATTAAAATATATTTCAACTTTCGTACGAAGCGCTTAATTTGTGGTGTGACATTATTAAATAAAATAATAATACACTTTTAGTATTTGTATCTAAACCGTTATAATAAACAGTGTGCGCGAGGACGAATAGAATGATATAATGGTGAGTCATGATCATTAGGGAAACGTTGTTCGTTCGAGAATTAAGTAGTTGAGAAAATTCCTCCATTTTTTTCCCAAATGATTATGACTCACTGTTTTAACCTTCTATTCGTCCTCGTGCACACTTACTCTTTCACCTCTTTCTCCCCTTCATTTTATAGTTCTTTCTTCATATGTTGTTCTCTTTTTTTATATATTAGTTTACTCTCTCACCCAGAGCCAAACCGGTTGGTGTTACCAAATAAAGTGGTTTAGATACAAATACTAAAAGTTTATTATTATTTTATCAAATATAAATTCGAAGCAAATTTTATTTTGATACGAAATTGATATATTTAAATTATAGGTATCAAACACTTTTATAATTCCAGGTAAAATATATTGATATAATACATTTCCCTTTTCACGATACGTATACGAAAAAGAAAGTATGTCATTTTCCTAGATTAGATTTTTATACGAATCGAATTTTTAGTATAAAATACTATGTTTCAACACTCACGTTAAATAAAGACCAAGAGGCATCATATAATAAGTAGATGTCAGTGGGTTAGCTTTGATCCAACAATTTCTCCAGGCATAGCCAACGTCTAGTATAGTTATGAATTGATTTGCGTTGCTTATACATGCAAATAAATTTGTATTATTTAGTTTCCTATCTGCTAGAGTCCATTTTAGATCCTCCCATCACATATGTCACGGTTGCATCCGTATTGGCTGTCTCCAAGATGGTACTTGGATTCATCTTGACGTATTGACTTATTTCTCCTATGATGCTCTCAAGACTTTGTGTCTCCTGCTGAGTTCTCGTGTCTTGAGTCAGGCTGTTGTCCATAGCTGGCATCAAGAACGTGTCCAGAAGCATGTCTGGTTGCGACCCCAGAACCAACTGACTCAAATATGGCAGATCAGAGGGGTTTAAGTCATACTCTTCGTAATAAACGGCTTCTCTCTTTTGTATGTGCTGGGACTCATCCAAGAACACTGTTGATAGAACAGTGCTGAACTCTCCTGGGTGTCTACCTGATACATACAAAGTTATGACGCTAGATTCTCTTGGTGGGATAGGTTTGTTCACGACCGGTTTGCGTCTGGCTAGCAGCTTCTTTATCGTTGGCGGTGATGAAGGGGAAATTAATTCTTCTTCCGTTATCACGTCTGTAAGATAGTCATCCGGATCCTTGACGTCTAAGACCTCCGGCCTCGGACTTAAAACATTATTATTTATAATTTGTTGATTCTGGAGGAGGCTCAAGTCTGGCTGGAGACCCAGCAAAGGGTTGGCCGTCTGTTGCTGCTGTTGGATCTGCTGCTGTTGCAGAAGCAAAAGAATCGAGTTAAGTTGGTTCGGATTCTGGTTTGGTGACGCCACAGTTGGCGTGACGACTACCGTATCAGTTATGAACTCCGTGGCCGTGATGACGTCAACCTTGGAGTCTATGATCGTGGTGAGAATTTCTTTGCCTCTGAATGTGATTGGGATGACTGTGGACTTTGCGTCTGTTACCGTTGTGACGTAAGTAGTTGTTCTAACTTTAAATTCAGTTGTTGGTGTCCCTGGGACCAAGGCTTGACCCTGTCCTTGCAGGGCTAAGAAAGGATTTAACTGTGGTTGGGGCATTCCGATGTTACCCAAGAGCAGCTGGGATAGAAGAATGTTGGCTAGAGGAACGTTGGCATTTATTTGGGGTTGAATTGTTGAAGTTACTCTCTCGACGTCGTATACGGTACTCGGTATGATATGAGAGAAAGAAGTCCTTCTTCCCCTTATAGTGGTCGGGGTAAATATGATGCTTGTGGTTGGTGTTTCGTGAAGGATAAACTGGATTACTCTTGTGGCGCCGTTGTCTGCTGGTTCTGATATCTCTGATACCAAAGCAATATACTGACTTCCAAAAGCGTTTTGTGTTGTGGAGTACTGATTAGGAAGCAAGATTTCGATGCTTGGCTTAGCTGTTAGCACGTTCTTGTATTCGGTTAATTTTCCATTAACTACTGGAATCGTAACTTCGATAGGGATTTTGTGAGTTACGGTGAGTTTGCCGTCGTTCTGAGCTTGGTAGATGTAGTTATCAGCTATATCATTGTTGGTTCTTTGTCTTGTGGTACTAGTTCTCCTGGTCGATCCCCTACGCGAGCTTGGCCTGCTGGTCCTAGTTGGTTCAGCCTGAGTTGAGTAAGTTTTTAATCTAGGTGCTTTCGGTCTGTTGGCTGTAGGAGAGGTGGACCTTACAGATGTTCTTGAAGACCTGGTTCTAAATCCCGGTCTTGTAGTTGTCGGATAGGTTTTGCTTTCTCCTCTCAATATGAATTGTCTTGGACTGCTAGGGGGTGCAGTTGTTCTCACTGGTGGTTTCGGAGTGGTATTTCTAGCACTGTTAGATCGTGGGTTAAAGCGGATAGACGGCCTAGCTCTGGATTGTGTTGTCGTTTCTACGACTTCAACTTCAACTTTTGGTTCAGGTTTTGCGGTTCTTGAAGTGGGCCTACGGAAATTAGAAAAATTTCTCCTTGAACCATAGTCTGCCTGTCTTTTGGTACGTCTACGGAATCCGAAGGGTTTAATAACGGGAGTGTTGTTAGTTTTTTTTGTAACTGGAGCTAAGGTAGTGGTTGATACTTGAGCCTCTTGTCTATTAGAAGAATCGTAATCTGTATCTCCATCAAGTTCCTCTCCTTCCAGGTCATCTTGGTTTTCTTCTCCATCATCATTCGCGTTTACTTCTTCTGCTGGCTGCGGCTCAGGCTGTTTATTGATCAAGCCTCTGGGAGGGAAAATCGAATTGCGATTCCTATTCCTCAAAGCGAAGAGTGGGTTTAGCGTGGTTCTCGTCGGGGGTTTAGCTGTGGTCGTTGTACCAGCTCTGTTTCTATTGACTGATCCTCTACGAGTTGTACCTTGTGTTGGAGTTCTTGGTGTAGTAACAAGAGGAGTCCTCGTGAATGGAGGACGTCTCAAACGTAACAAAGAGTTAGTCGTGCGTCTGAATCCTAAATCCACCGGACCGTCTGAAGACTGCGTTACTGTTTCGGCAAAGTTTGTTAATCCCACTGCTTCTTCAGTTACAAATGTCGATAAATCATCGTTATTCGTAGGCGTTGTGGTTTGTTTGTTTCCCCTGAATCTCGATGAAAGTGTTGGACGAATTCTGGAAGCACCACCTCTTGAAGTGAATTCTATACTGGCGCGAGAGGAACTCCTTCTAAATCCTCCCCTTCTTGTATTGCTTGGCTGAATATCTGAAACAGACGATCTGCCACGTCCAAATCCTGTAGACCTACCGTTCGGGACATTTGCAGTCTGCGTGCTGCTAATTCTCGAGAACCTTCTTCCTCCTCCGGCAGAATTTCCGGGATATACAGAAGACGATATTTTTCTGTTTCCGAATCCAGATGATTTGGAAGACTTCAAGGCTGGAGTAGCAGTCACAGTTGGAGTGAAGTCGGATCGTGTAATGGTCGTTGCACTTCCAGTTGCAACCGGGCCTTTGGGATTAAAAGCTGACCTGCTTCTGGAGGCAAATGGCCTGATCACAGGTGTAAATGTGCGTTTTCTTGTTGAGAATGTAAGACGGGACTTCTTTCTTGTATTATTGCCATCTTCATCTTCACCATCTTCACCTTCTCCTTCGCCTTCTTCCTCTCCTTCCTCAGGCTGTGTTGTGACGGGTTCGTTGATAGATCCTTCGATCACTGATGGTGTAGGAGAAGTTATTTTAGGTTCACCATCGTTAACGATTTGTGTTGTGAGAACTGAATCCAGTTTATTTTTATCGTCGACTTTATCCACATTTGTTATGACTGTAGAGTCTCCACTGATGACAGCCACTTGTGAAGAAATGATTTTCTTATCGCCTGCTCCAGAAACGAAATTGTCTGTATATGTGCCTACGAGTTGTGTTGGGACAATGGCATTGTCCTTAATAACCTGGGTGGACAAAATAAGTTCTGGTTGCGCCGTGTTCTTGATTACTGGCTTATCACCATCGATCAGATTGATAGCAGCGGCCTGGTTTCCCACGGCTCTTGCAAGTTGGTTTTCATTAACTAGTTCTTTAGTGTTATCAACTATATTTGTTACCGTCTCTAAGCTGCTCCTCAATTCAGAAGAGTTCCCTACATAATATGTTGTGAAATAAGTGTACGTGGTAAAGAATGTAGCTTTTCCATCGTCTTCTACTTTATCTTGAGTCGATGATGGTTTTATTTCTTTTTCCTCCTTTGGTTTTGTAACTTCATCCAATTTCACAACTGAAACGTCGATGGGATCTGTCGCAATGGGGTTGACCACGGCTACCGTCGGAATAACGCTTGGAGACACCACATTTGAAATGATGTCTTCACGACTTGTGATGGTGGTTGTTTTATCCTTGTATAAAGTGGTCCAGTATGTGAATGTGGTGTAATAAGTTATTGGAAGATTCGTCTCTTCTACTTCTGGTGTTTTTGGATCTAGGGTTTCCGTGACTACATTCGTCACTGTTTCCAGGCGGCTTTTTACTTTGCTGGAATCCTTTCCAAGGTACATTGTTGTGAAGTAAGTAAACGTTGTGTAGCTGGTCTGTAGTAGAAGTGTCGGCGATGGCACAATTTCGTCTATGTTGCTTTCAGAACTTATTTGATCATCGAGGACAGCATTGTCTATGATCTGTCTTTCTCCTTTCGACGAGCTGCTTTTGATGTCAGTAACAAGCATGCTGTCACCCTTTTCTAAAACGATTTCGTCTCTTCCATTTTTGAAAAAGGTTTCTTCTCTCGGTTCGTCGTCGTCAACTGGGGGTGTTTTTTTGTTTGACCTATCGATCGATGCATATACTTGTTGTTTTGGTTTCGCAGGAACAATATCAAAATTGTTTCTAAATTCAATTTTCGTTGGTTCTTCTGTTGTGGTCGGCTTTTTAATTGCTGGGATTTTCTTACAGCTGTTGAAGTCGATCGCGTTCGACGCTGTTTTCATGGAATTAATTGTACTAGTTTTTGTGGGTATAAGGGACGCGGGTCCTACATAATTGGTATAAATTTCTGAACGGCTGCAAATATTTATATCTTGGTCAACATAAAGTGTGGTGAAGAAAGTGTAAGTAGTGTAAAATGTTTTGACCACATCAGCCTTGATCTCATTGAGAAGTTTTTCGTTGCTCAATTCCGGGGTTTGTATTTTAGAACTCAAAATGGCGTCACTTTCTACCGAATCAATGACCTGCCTGTGTTTGACAAGGTCTAGAACGCTGTTGAGGGCGAATGTTTGTGTTGGACGGCCTACACCTACGCTAGTCGGGACTATCTGACCTAATTCTTCCTTCTGAGTTGCCTTAAATAAATAATCGCTCGATTCTATGGCATTGAAAATAGAGGGGTCGATTTCAGATAAATCTAAGGTTGACGTGATCACATTTGTGACCACAGACTTCTTACTGGTCACTGTCGAAGTCGCGCCTTGGAAGTAGGTTGTGAAGTAAGTATACGTGGTATACAAGGTTTTATATATAAGATCGATCTCGTTTTCGTTTGGTTCCGTTACATTTTCAACAGCTTCCTTGTTTTGCGTTGTCGTTTCAATTTCGTTGGCTTCTGTTGTCACTGTTGTCTCCACGTGACTTTCGCTTGTTGACACGGAGTGTTCTGTTGTTGGAATATCGACTATAGTGATCCTACCTTCTGTTGTCTCGACGGCGTTAGTAGTGGTCTCTCTTTCAGAAGTCACTTCTTCAGCTGCTTCCGTTGTTACTTTTGTGGTTGTCTCTGGGACTTCTTCGGGGGTTTGTTCTGTTGTAGTCAATACGGGTAAAGAACCCTCAGTAATCACTTCTCTATGACCTCCTACTCTTCTTTCGGTGCTTGTTTCAAAACTGACTGATACCGTCGGTTCAATATCTGTGTTGAACTTGGCTAGCGGTGTAACATCAATAATGTCTGTTTTACACTGCAAATTAGTCAAGTACCCTGTTTCTGTAGTAACCACTTCGTGAGACTTGATGGATGTTGTTGTTTCGGTTCCTTCAAGAGGAATAAAGTAGGTGGTCAAATATGTGAATGTCTTATAAGCCGTTGTCATCGTGGACACAGGAATAATTCCGTTCGTGCAAGTTGCATCATTAGAGTGTCCATCGTCTTCGCTTTCTTCTTGTTCTGCCTCATTTTCTTCGCTTGTGTCTTCAGCTTGGAGCGTTGAAAGCGTCTCTTCAGTATTGGATAAGGTCTCACCGTAACTTTCTGTAGTAGTTCCAGCTTCATTTTCATCTGTTACTTCGTCTTCATAAGTGCTAAATGTTTCTTCTGTGATGGCTGAATTCTCTTCAGCATTTTCTGTTGTTTCTGTAACTGACGGTTTGAAGAAAGTAAGTGGTTCGGTAGCTTGGATTGCTGGAATCCTTTCGTCCCTCAATGTCTCGTCTTGGATCCTCAGCTTGTCAGTTGGGTGGGCCCTATTGATGGTACTGTATGATGTTTCTGATGGTTGAATGGCGTCTCTATGAATACCGAATTGTGTTGCTGGCCTGATGAAGAGTCCGCTTTTCAAGCTTGCAATGACCCTGTTGAATTTCTCTTTGTCATCGAGTGCTTGTTCTTCGTCTGGCTTTGGCTTCTCGAAGAGTGCATTTTTCAAGCTGGACAGTTGGTTAGAGAGAGCTTTGCTAGATCGGATAGCATCTTGTGGTTGGTTCACAGTGGCTGTCTCAGTATTAAATTTGTGTGTGAGAGTCTTAGTGATGGAGAGTTCGGCAGAAGGGAACGTTTTGATTCTCGATGCAAAGTTAGGTAAGAACGGAGGTTTGACTGATGGGGTAATTTCTTCTTGACTCTCTTTTACAAAACCGCTTGCTGTACTGGGAGAAAATATTATAACGGTTTCGCCTACCGTCGTGGTGAAGTTTGAGAACCCATAGTAAGTAAATGTCTTCAATGGCTTGTAGTCTTCCTTGAATCCAAATAGTTTTTTGGCGCTTTTCAAGTGATTCGGACTAGCGTTGGATTTTTCTGTCTTCGACTCAACGTTATCAATGTAATAAAAAATAGGAGAAAATTCGTTTTTAACCGTGAAAGTGGGCAATTTGACATTCGGGTTTATTTTTGCTGGTTCTATCACCTGAATTTTGTTCGTGTTGCTTGTTGGCACTTCTTTAAAATTATTTTTAGCTTGCACAACTTTTTCGATTTTTTCACCGTTTTGAGTGAGTTCAGCATTGACATTGTACGAAGAAATCTTTCTTTCTCTGGCTGACGGCAATGGGTCCAAGAAGTTAAAAGCTTCGAATTCAGAGTATCTTGGGATTTCTTTGAGTCCCTGGACTCTATTGTCAGATTCTTGAGCCAATGGTCTGTTTTCTTCTTCATATCTTAAGTCAACAATTGGCGTAGGATTCCAAGCGGTAGCCAAGTATTCCTGAGCAGGCTTACTTGCAAATACAGTAAACAAGTCTCCACCATCTCTAGGGGACACATAATCAGTATTTTTGATTATGTATTGGTCTCTTAATTTATCTCCGATATTGTCATCTACGTTCCACTTCTTGGCGTCGACTTCGTACGGGAGTCTCGTTCTCTTGACTTGTTCTTGAACACCGTCCAATGGCCTATCGTACAGTACCAGAGAAGACTTGGTCAACAGTTGAGCGTATACCCTTCCGTTGTCCAATGTGGTACCGACGACTTCTGTGGCGTACTCCGTAGTCACGCCATCTTGGATGAAAGTCCTGGCGGTAGAAGTCAAAAGACCTATCACGGGTTTTACATTGAGGTATCTCCCGTTTCTGATGTTGATATCTCTGTTGAGTTTCTGATTGTCAACTAATAGTACCGTTGTTACATCTAAGATATACACATTTTACAATATAATAAACAATATAAAATTAAAATAACACATTTAAAATTAAAACATTTTCCAAAAATATCACATATTAGTTCATGTATGTATCGTCCATAAAGTCAATGTCCAATTTTGTCATTTGTCATCGTCGGTTCGTCCATTTTGTTTGGGGATTTCGGGTGTCCATTTTGGATGTGGTGTTTGGTACATCAATTATACAAGGTTCGGTGTTACATCATGGTGGTTGGTTGGTTTTCGTTTGTACATTGTAAATAGTTTTTTTTTGTAGATTGCCCCACCGTAGAAGATTAGAGTTGAGAATGGAAAAAAAAGAAAAAAATCGTTGTCATAACAGTAAATATAAAATAAATAGATAATTATTTAAAAATAAGCAGCCATTTTGATAACCATGATAATTAGTTGAACTTTGCACATTACTTGTAAATTATGAGAAGAACTTGACTTCTTAAGAAATTAAAAAAGGAATTCATTTTGAATTATGTATTTTTTTATGCCTACAAAAAGTGACTTAGCTTTAACTTATTATTAACATCATTGTATGTTACCCAGTTTCTGCAAATCTGCATACAAGTTTAGAATTAATTAATATTTTATGTGACAAAGCTCCAATATCTTAGAAAATGGCGTCGATTTTTGACATAATTTATTTAACTAAGTGAGATGGAGCCATTTTCTTGAAATAATTACTACACAAGCATTTTTCTTTAAATTCAGCATCTGATTAAACTAATTATCACAGTTTGTATTATAAATAATTATATAAGAAAAATAATTAAAAAGAAATAATGGCAAGCAAGCCGAACAAAAAGAAAAATTTATCTAAATTTATTTTATAAAAATATAATATAGAAAATTCTGATTGTTTCAGGGGGTTATAATTTTACTTATATCAAAATTCGAATAGAATCAAATGATTAAAATAATAATAATAATGGCTTATTCTAAAAATACATTTAAAGTTTAAAATAAAGTGTAGAAAGAATTGCAGTTAGATGAAAAATATAAGAAAATTTTGCCACACACTTCAAACTGTACAAACAAAAATATAGAAGAAAAAGAATCAAAGAGATCAAAAAAGAATTTAAATACGTGCTTTTGAAAGAATTGCAGAAAAATTAGAATCTTGCATTTTCAAATATTTTGATTGTTAAAATTACTGAGATTATAAAAAGAAAACATTGAAAAAAGATAAAAACTGTGTGAATTCACATTGTTTTAGTATTTTTTATTTATTAATTAATTTTTAAAGATATCAAAAGAATACTAAATATGTTAAAATACGTTTAAATCGTTTTGAGATACCTCAAGGGTATCAAGTTGGACCACTTTTAAAAAATAATTATATCTTATTTGGAAATGCATAGACTCATTTAAGAATATAGATTTATGCAAACATTACTTTATAAAACAATGCATTGAAATAAATAATAGACTGCGAAGAAGAGGCTTTGTACAAAAAGCTACAAACACACGTTATTAAGGGGGAAACTTACCGCCATCATTTGCAACGTCCCTCTTTACTCTATCGACATTTATTACATCTTCGTTTTGGTATTCTGAAACGAAAAAGAAAATAAATAAATTAAGTGTTACTATTTAAAAAACAAGAAATACGATTATTATTATTATTATTTTGTGGAATCGCTCTTTACATCATGACAGCATGAGCCAAATCGATGTAAAGGGTAGCTATCATAGTGATTCTCGTGACATGTGATAAGTAGCCAATCTATCGCCATTTTACTATCATCCATTCGTTCCACATGTCCAAATCATCTTAGTGACCCTTTCTTAATTTTATTTATCACGCATTCATCCGCCTTACATTCCTTTCTTACTTCATCACTAGATATTCTATCATATTATACATTGGGGTGGGTCGGGTGTTGTATAATTCCTGGTAAGAAGTCGGCTGGAATATAGTTCCGTTATTTGGTCACCGCCTGGGATCCGATACTCTCTGATGGTGGAGCGAGTGCAGAAAAAAAAATCTGCGCTTTCTTTACCTCAGGGAGCGCGGTTATTACCCGTGGCTCTTTCCGACTGAATTCTTGCTAGGTATGCTAAGCTACCAATCATTGGAGAGAAGGAGGAACATTCACTTTTGAGTTCACTTCTTTCAGCTGATTGGCGGCCGTATACAGAACTCGGATGTCCTGAGTGATGTAGGTCTATTTTTCCCTGATAATTACCTTCGTCAAAGACAGCACAGATTGTTTTATTTGCCACACTGCAGAACCCAATGGATATGCCTGTGGGTAGGGCAATCTTATTGCTTAATCGGATCACCTCGGAGATCGACATATTTCGTGATAGTGTGAGTTGCAATGGGATGCAATATCAATGTTATGATTTTTTCTTATTCTTAAGCTTAATTTTTATTTTTTAATGCTTCTCTGTTTATAATGTAATTGCAAACGATTTGGAATTGTATGTCTGTAATGTTTGTGATTATTATTAAAATAAATTAAATGAAATGAAATTGTTTTTCCGCACATTTATTATTATTATTATTTTTCCTTGCACACAACAGGTCGTTTGAACCCAATTACTCTATACAATTTATTTTAACTATTATATTGATTCGTATGACATGTGATAGGTAGCCAATCTATCGCAATTTTTATTGTCACGTGAATTCTACACCAGACCAAAGACAGTGTGACAATCACACTGCCCTCGCCGGGAATCGAACCCGGAACCTTCGGGGTGGCAGTCAATGAACTTACCACTCGGCCACGAAGGTCTGCTGCACCTCATCATAAAAGGGAAGATCGAAGGTAGGCGTGGTGTGGAAAGACCCCAGATTGGATAGCGTTGAATATTTTTATTGTGGTAAAGGGGGTGATTCTTTCAATACGGTTAAGAAACACTTGCTTCCTTTGTAGGTGTCCTAGGACTGTGAACCAAAAACCCTGGATGTCCACGACGATGGACGGACTACATTAGAGAGACTCACGACATGGATGGGTGTTGCCCAGGATCAACAGACATGGAAACAGATGGAGAAGGTCTACGTCCAAGAGTGGACGGTTGTGGGCTGAATATGATGAAGCACTCACTTATATACAAAGTGTGTCAAAGAAAATTATTAGCTATCTAGTGTGTTCGAAGTATTTGATTATTAAGTAATTTAGAATCGAAAGTGCTAATAAAAACACACGAAATTGTAAGTTTTGGGGTCACCAATCAACTCGCAAAGCATTTGAACTTTTAACCTGACTTTTCGAGCGGACGCGTAGCGGCTTAGGATTTCTCAAGATGAGAAAGTGGTGTCATCCAATCTTGAACGATAATAACATCATTATGATTGAAGGCATTTCAAGGTCTCTGGGTTTATCGCCGATTTCTTTCTGCTTAATAAGGAGTGCGTTGGAAATTTCACCTGTTTTGAGATTTTAAATATATTATCAACGTCTGAAGCATGGAACTGGCAAAAGAAGGATGAAAGTAGAATAAATGTAGTAGAAATGAGATCTCTAAGACGAATGTGTGGATACTCTGTGTATGATAGAGTGACAAATGCAAGTATAAGAAGTGAATGTGGTGCGAATGAAAGTGTTATGAACAAAATAAGGAAAGGGTCATTAAGATGGTTTGGACACATGGAAAGAATGAGTGAAGACGGAATGGTAAAGAAGGTAGGTCGCTAACAAAAACCTATAAAAAAAGCTAGAATGGCAGTGCACAATGGTGTTCTTTTAACGACCCTTATGTATGGAAGCGAAGCATGAAACTGGCAAAAGAGGGATGAAAGAAGAATAAATGCAGTAGAAATGAGATTTCTTAGTCGAATGTGTGGCAAATCTCTATATGATAGAGTGACAAATGCAAGTATAAGAAGTGAATGTGGTGCGAATGAAAGTGTTATGAACAAAATAAGGAAAGGGTCATTAAGATGGTTTGGACACATGGAAAGAATGAGTGAAAACAGAATGGTAAAGAAGGTATATGTAAACGGGGTGAACGGAGCTAAAAATAGAGGAAGGCCGAGGAAAACGTGGCACGATCAAATCAATCAAATATTGAATGTCGGTCACGTGAGGAGTCGGAAAAATCGACGTGCGTGCATGACAAGATGTATGAATGTAGAGGAAGCGAGAGACGTATGTCAGGACAGAACAGTGTGGCGTTCCATTCTTTCTGCCTACCCCTCCGGGGAGACGGCGTAATGGTAAGTTAGTTAGTTAGTTTATCAACGTCTGAGTATATTTTGAAAGACAACATAATTTATAGCCAAATTATGTTTGATTGATTGGGGAAAAAATATGGATTGCTGCACCTGAACATTGAGCATATCCAAAAAAGCTAAGATGGCAGTGGACAATGGTGTTCCTGTGCCGACCCTCTGTATGGAAGTGAAGCATTAAACTGGCAAAAGAAGGATGAAAGTAAAATAAAAGCAGTAGAAATGAGATCTCTAAGACGAATTCGATATTCCCTGATGGTGGAGAGGGCGCAGAAAAAATTTCTGCGATACCTCTATCTTAGGGAGTATGGATATTACCCGTGGCTCTTTCCAACTGATTTCTTGCTAGGGATGCTAGGCTACCAGTCACTCGAAAGGAGGCGAGACATTCACTTGGGTGTCCATTTCTTTCGACTGATAGGCGGTTGCATACACAACTCAGAAATCCTGATTGATGTAGGTCTGTTCGTCCCTGATAATTATCTTCGACAAAGGGGCCATAGATTGTTTTATCTCCCACGATGCAGAACCAACCTGCCAATGGTTATGCCGGTAGGTAGAGCATTATCTTTGCTTAATCGTATCACCTCGGAGTTTGACATATTTTGCGATAGTTAGGCTCATCTGAGGGAAGCACTTTCTTTATTATAATTGTATGGTATATTTATTTTATTAATTTGTCATGCATCTTATGTTTCTCGCTCTTTTTATTAATCTATTATGTATTACTTATTATTGTGTATCTCTAACTTGTATCTTTAGTGTATTGGAAAAAAAAATCTGTAATGCTTTAGATATGTTTAAAATAAATAAATGAAATGAAATGAATGTGTGTAAATCTGTATATGATAGAGTGAAAAATGCAAATATAAGAAGTGATCAAACAAACCATCACGCCGTTTCCCCGCAGAGATAGGTAGAGAGAATGGACCGCCATACTACTCTATCCTGATACACCTCTCTAGATTCCTCCACATTCATACACGCACGTCGATTCTTCCGACTTCTATCATGACCAACCTTTAAAATTTGATTAATTTGGTCATGCCATGTTTTACTGGGTCTGCCTCGACTCCGTGAAGAACGTATATGTTACCGACGTGATTGGAGCTAGAAATAGAGGAAGGCCGAGGAAAACGTGCCACGATCAAATCAATCAAATATTAAATGTCGGTCACGCGAGGAGTCGGAAAATTCGACGTGCGTGCATGACAAAATGTATGAATGTAAGGAATCGAGAGAAGTATATCAGGACAGAACAGTGTGGCGGTCCAGTTTTCTGCCTACCCCTCCGGGGAGACGGCGTGATTGTAAGTTATTTAGTTAATGAATTTTGTAGAAAACGTGCGATTTCGTTAATATTTTATAATTTTACTTTCTCTCCTGGTTTTTTTCTTTAATACATTTCACAACAACGTACGTTGTTCAAGTTGTTATACAAAAAATAAAGATATCAATTCACTTCTATAGAGTGTTTGTTCTGATCTTTGCAGCGAGACAACACAAGGGTGGGCAGTGTACCGTGAAGACAATGTAACGAGGGATTGAATAATGAATTCTGATCCGAAAGTACATTTTTATCAGCATTTTAGTGACATTCGACGGCTTATAGGTATAGTACCGAGTTACCAGACATTACAAACATTGAAGCGACTTATACACACAGATATTACATTCATTGAATCGACTTACACACATACGAGTATATATGACTTTTTTTTTGAATGTATACAAATCTCTTCTCTGGTTTCAATCCTGGGATTGGTTTGCAGCAATTTCCTCTATTATTCTCTTCCATTCTTCCCTGTCTTGTGCGGCTTTTTTGAAATCTGCATATGATGAGCAGCGCACGTCCACCAACAGGTCCTCCAGGTACTCTCGGCGTGGGCGTCCCCTAGAGTTTGTCCCCTCGATCATACCCTCCATTATGGCATGCAAGAGACCTTCTTGACGTATTACATGGCCGATCCATCTTGCGCGCCTTTCGGACAAGGTCCTGAGCAGGTGCCTTCCTCCTTCGATTCCTTGAAGAACTTCCTTATTCGTGATGTGGTCTCTCCAGGAAATTCCAAAGAGTCTTCTATAGGACCACATCTCAAAAGCCTCTAGTCTCCGCTTATCCCTTTCGGATAGGCACCATGTCTCGCAGCCGTACATCAAGACACTCCATACATAGGTCTTGATGAGGAGTATTCTCAGTTTTAGGTCTATATTATTTGACTCTATTATTTTCGACCTTTTATTAAATGCAAGCCTAGCCTGATGTATACGGCTGTCGACCTCGCTCTTAGACCGACCGTCCCATGTTATTTTGCTCCCGAGGTAGACAAACTTCTTGGTGTTCTTTAGTGGAACTCCTGACATCACTACTCTCATCTGATGTTGCGTTCGGCCTACAGTCAGCAGCTTTGTTTTGTCCTTATTTATCTTCATGTTGTAGCTATCTTGAAGAATGTCTTGCAAAGTTTCTAAGGCCTCCTGCAGTTCCTCCTCACTTTCAGCAACCATAGCAATATACAAATACTTGTAGACAAATACTGGATTTTACCCATTACGGGTCAATTATAAATAATTAATTGTATCTCAATAGAGACGAAGATGTAAATTATTTGGAAACAGAAGATGGTGGTCGAGGCGTCTTACATTGGCATTTGACACTATATCATGTACAGAATTATCACACATTCTTCTAAAAGATAGACGTCTTTCTTATTAGTGAAAGTACGTTCGGAAGGCAAATACTCTTAATTCTGGAGAGTATCTTGTCTTCCTTATATATACCTACAATATAGAGCTGAAAGAGTTGGATGTAGGTGCCAAAATGAGCGGAGTGTCAGTAAGCTGTCTCTTGTATGCGGATGACGCTGTCCTTCTTGCAGACAACGAGCATGAATTACAAGTCCTGGTGAATTGTATGTATGAGGTATGCATGCGAAATGATCTGATGATGAATGTTATTAAGTCCAAGGTAATGATTTTTGAAAAGGAAGAAACCACGACAGTCTGCAACATTAGCGTGAATGGTGAAAATTTGGAGCAAGTAGTTGAGTTCGTGTATTTAGGTAGTATGTTTACAAGAGATGGGCGAGTGGAGAGGGATATTGAAAGAAGGGTTGGGGCAGGCAACAAAGTGAATGGTGCACTTAAAGTTGTCATCGCAAACAAAAACCTATCCAAAAAAGCCAGAATGGCAGTGCACAATGGTATTCTTCTACCGACCCTTATGTATGGAAGCGAAGCATGGAAGTGGCAAAAGAAGGGTGGAAGTAGAATAAATGCAGTAGAAATGAGAAATGTGTATGATAGAGTGTCGAATGAAAATATAAGAAGTGAATGCGGTGAGAATGATGGTGTCATGAACAAAATAATGAAAGGATCATTAAGATGGTTTGGACATATGGAAAGAACGAATGAAGAAAGAATGGTAAAAAAATTATATGTTAATGATGTAAATAGAACCAGAAATAGAGGAAGACCGGGGAAAACGTGGCACGATCAAATAAATCAAATATTGAATGTCGGCCATGTGAGGAGTCAGAGAAATCGACGCGCGTGCATGACACGATGTATGAATGTTGAGGAAGCGAGAGAAATATGTCAGGAAAGAAAAGTGTGGCATTCTATTCTTTCTGCCTACCCCTTCGGGGAGACGGAGTGATGGTTAGTTAGTTAGTTATTTTACCTGTTCTCAATAGATGCCTTAAAAAATAATTTGTAATGTCATGAAATAGACTGATTTGATTTGGTTTGACATTACAAGCATTTAAGCGACTTATAAACGTATACGAGTATATAACCGAGTTCATTTCTCGACGCTATATCCCGGTGAGGAACTTGGCCTCCTTCACAACGGTCCTCCACTGACTTCTGTCTCCGGCCATCTCTCTCCGTTCCCCAGCTCCTTCCATTTTCTCCCAATCTTCTTCCACGCAATCCGCCCATAATTTCCTCGGTCTGCCTCTTGGTCTCTTTTCGCGGGGCACCCATCTGGATATAATTTGTGGTGTTCTACCCTCATTCTTTTCACATGGCCAGCCCACCGTAGGGGTTGAGACTTACAGAATCTCACAACTGTTTCCTGGTTAATCAGTTCTTCAAGTTCAAATATATAACCGAGTTACAAGACATTAAAATCATTGAGGCGACATATATACCCATAGACATCACAATCATTGAAGCGACTACTAATTTTTTATATAAATATTAATAGACTTTTCGGTTTATGATGAATGTCGGAAAGTCAAAGGTGTTAGTTTTTGAAAGGGAAGAGCAAATGACAGTTTGTAATATAAGTGTAAATGAAGAGAAATTGGAACAGGTGAGTGAATTTGTGTATTTAGGTAGCATGTTCACAGCGGATGGCCGAACGGACAGTGATATTGAAAGAAGGGTTGGTGCGGGTAACAAAGTGAATGGAGCTTTAAAAGTAGTTATTGAAAACAAGAATTTATCAATGAAAGCGAAAATGGCCGTTCACAATGGAGTTCTGGTCCCAACCCTTACGTATGGAAGCGAAGCATGGAACTTGCAGAAGAAAGATGAGAGCAGAATAAATGCGGTAGAGATGAGGTCCCTAAGACGTATGTGTGGTAGAACGATGTACGACAGAATCTCAAATGCTGATATTAGGAAGGAGTGTAGAGCGAAAGAAGGTATTATGAACAAAATTATGAAATGTTCGCTTCGTTGGTTCGGACATATGGAGCGCATGGGTGAAGAAAGAATGGTTAAAAAAGTATACGTTAACAATGTAAATGGAGTAAGGAGTCGAGGTAGACCGAGGAAAACATGGCATGACCAAATTAATCAAATATTAAAAGTTGGTCATGTCAGAAGCCGGAAGAATCGACGTGCGTGTATGACTCGATGTATGAATGTGGAGGAAGCTAGAGAGGTGTGCCAGAATAGAGTAGTGTGGCGGTTCATTCTCTCTGCCTACCCCTGCGGGGAAACGGCGTGATGGTTTGTTTGTTTGTTTGACTTTTCGGTTTATAGCAAATTTGCTACACTACGAAATGAAAAAGGGTTAGATGTCTTGTTTTCACGCAATGCTCGGTACGGGCGAAGATGTGGATTTCGTTTTAATGTCACGACCTCAATCAGTAAATTGAGTGACAACGTAGAACGAGTGTTGTCGCTGCCATAGAAAGTTCAAGGTGATTGATACAAACCATAGAATACCTTATGGGTAGGTACCCATGTCCGGTACGGGGCAAGAATGTGGTGACGCATCAGAAACTTCAAACGACGCCTACTTATTCTAAACACAGCGAAAAGCAACCTTTTGCTAAGAAAATGAACGACTCTCATAAATAAATATTAATGATGTTATTTATAAATATAGAAGTTCATTGTAAATAATAAAAATATAACTAACTAACTATTACGCTGTCTCCTCGAAGGGGTAGGCAGAAAGAATGGACTGCCACACTTTTCTTTCCTGACATTCTTCTCTCGTTTCCTCAACATTACATCGTGTCACGCACGCGCGTCGATTTCATCGACTCCGGTTATCGGTTTCTTTTTACATTCACACTGCTTATATACCTACAATCTTTTAACCATTAAAAAGCGAAAACGACCGTTCACAATGGAGTTCTGGTCCCAACCCTAATGTATGGAAGCGAAGCATGGAACTGGCAGAAGAAGGATGAGAGCAGAATAAATGCGGTAGAGATGAGGTCCCTAAGACGTATGTGTGGTAGAACGATATATGACAGAATCTCAAATGCTGATATAATGTAGAATGTAGAGCGGAAGAAGGTATTATGAACAAAATTATGAAAGGATCGCTGCGTTGGTTCGGACATGTGGAGCGCGTGGATGGAGAAAGAATGGTTAAGAAAGTATACGTTAATGATGTAATGGAGTACGGAGTCGAGGCAGTCCGAGGAAAACATGGCATGACCAAAATAACCACCCTACGTATTTGAACGTACGTGATACGTTCACTTTGACTGTACCATTCTGCGCTATCCCGTATCACGTACGCGCTTGAAAAAAAATAATGAACCTTAAATGTACAAACTGTTAGGGATGCGCGCGTGTGCCAACAACACTTGAGTACAAGTCTTCATAAATATGATAGTTTTACAAGGGGCAATTTAAAAAAATAATATTAATATATAATTAAATTTCACTAATAAAAACCTGCTATTTTTGCACGTTTCTCGGAAAATTACCTGAAGGTAGGGCGGGGAATCGAATTTTTAAGGTTGGTCATGTTAGAAGTCGTAAGAATCGACGTGCGTGTATGACTCGTTGTATGATAGGCAAGTGTCGCGGTCCATTCTCTCTGCCTACCTCTCTGTCAAACTAATTTGAAGTAATATTTTAATTAATATAATATTTATATTTAATCAAAGGTTATCTACCCCTGATTTCACTTGATCTTATAAACACTTAAATTCATCGTGCAGAAAATGTGTACAATGAACCGAGAAATACAGAGAAAGGCGTTAACAAACGGATTATCATCTTGTTTGAATGTGAAGTCGTAGAACAACCATTGTTTATTATCGAACTCGCTCCAACCACTCCATATTTTTCACAGTATTTAAACTAAAAGAGTTCTGCTAATGTACCATATTTATATGATATAATCGTAGAATACCCGGTATCTATTTTCAGACGCGCTCCACACCTTCGTGGCCGAGTGGTAAGTGCTTTGACCGCCACCTCGAAGGTCTGGTTCGATTCCCGGCAATGGCAGTGTGGTTGTCACACTGTCTTTGGTCTGGTGCAGAAATCACGTGACAATAAAATGGCGATAGAACAGCTACCTATCACATGTCACGAGAATAAAAAAAATCAATATGATAGCTATACCCTTTACGTTATTTATAATGAAATTCTGTCATGAAATTTCAAATAACAACATTTATTAGCTAACGTTTTAGAATAACAAGTTTAAATTTGTTTGAAGCGAAGCATGGAACTGGCAAATACAGATGAGAGCAGAATAAATGCGGTAGAGATGAGGTCCCTAAGACGTATGTGTGGTAGAACGATGTACTACAGAATCCCAAATGCTGATATTAGGAAGGAATGTAGGGCGAAATAAGGTATTATGAACAAAATTATGAAAGGATCGCTGCGTTGGTTCGGACATATGGAGCGCATGGGTGAAGAAAGAATGGTAAAAAAAGTGTACGTTAACGATGCAAATGGAGTAAGGAGTCGAGGTAGACCGAGGACCGTAAACATGACATGACCAAATTAATCAAATATTAAAGGTTGGTCATGTCAGAAGCCGGAAGAATCGACGTGCGTGTATGACTCGCTGTATGAATGTGGAGGAAGCTAGAGAGGTATGCCAGGATAGAGTAGTGTGGCGGTCCATTCTCTCTGTCTACCCCTGCGGAGAAACGGCGTGATGGTTTGTTGTTGTTGTTCAATTTGAATATCATTTCTATGGAATGGAACTATAAGAAGCGTAGGATTTCCATCTCAATAACGAGGGCTCTCTCATCTCGTCAAACGACTTCAAATTTTCTCCCGTTCACAAGAGTTTTATTGTTATAGTGAAAAGGAAGAATGGCAACACCCGAATTATGGTAATGTAACCCAGATGTGAGTCTCCGTTATTTTTATGACTAACGAAATATTTAGCGTTATCATTATTGTTATTAATGGAGAACGGGTCAGTATGATTATCGCATTATTTACAAGGTGGTTAGGAAAAACGGGTTAAGCCACAAAAAATTCAAAAAATAATAATATTATATTAATAATTAGGCTAATTTGTATAGCGCTGTTTTCGTGAATAGCTCACCTCAAGGGCGCTTTGACAATGTTTTTAGTCATGAGAGCTGCATGTGACACCAGCAATCAGATAACCGTGGTTTACGTTTTATGCGATATTTTGAAAAGGTGAGTTTTTAAAACCTGGCGGATTGTCAATGCATCTGAGGCGTGCAGGAAGTATATTCCAGGCGAACGAACCTGCCACTGCGAAGGCAATATTTTTGATTTGTCCGAGGGTTGCACTTTGGCTCAACTAATCTGCCTATTGCCGAGTAGTTTGCTGTTCGAAGTGTAGATTGCCGCAAGTTAGGGCTATCAGCAACACAAAGTTCAGACATATAGGCTGGTGCCATTCCGTGAAGCGCTTTAAAAACCGTCCAGCATAGTTTATACTATATTCTTTCAGGACACTTGAGAAGTGGCGATGGGCTGGCCGAGGCGGGCTAGAGTGGCGATGGGCTGGCCATATCTGTCAGGGGACCGACGGCCGATGGGGGAGACGGGTTCTGGAGTGAAGACCGCGTACAGGATTCCGCAAAGTTGGACGTCCCCCTGCCCGCTGGACCGACGATCTGAAGAGGATTGCTGGACATGGATGGATGGGAGTGGCAAAGGATAGCTGTATCTGCTTTAACCCGGTTTTAAAATAACTTCCACACGTGATAAAAGTAAAAACAATTCAGTAGAAATGAGATCTATAACTAACTAACCATCATGCAGTTTCTCCGAAGGGGTAGGCAGAAAGAATGGACTGCCACACTTTAACCGATGCGGTACTCCATCCTTCTCTTTTCGCCCCCGCGGGAGACGTGGTGTACGACAGAATATAAATTTATATATAATATCTTCATATCGCTAGAAATAAAGGAATGCCGAGAAACACGTGGCACGATCAAATCAAAATTCGGTCACGAAAGGAGTCGGAGAAATCGATGTGCGTGCATGACATGATGTATGAATGTGGAGGAAGCGAGAGAAGTATGCCAGAACAGGGCATTGTGGCTGTCAATTATTTCTGCCTATCTCTCTGTGGAGACGGCGTGATGGTTAGTTAGTTAGTTTTTTTGTGAATAGTAGTATTTCAGGGATTAAAGCATTTTGTCTTGCCACTTATAATCTGTAGGTGTTAAAAACCGGTCTATCCGCTTCGAGCACACTCCATCTGTGCCCCTTGTGGTTTGATTAATTCTAAATAACATTTCTTATCTTACGATTTATGAGCAAAATATAAAGAGCTACCTACGAGGCATGAAAAGTTATTAAATTGTATATGCTATGTTTCCTAGATCACGCACGCTTCCACGAATCACCCTTATGCTGGTTGATATAAAAACATTTATGCAAATAGACGATATTATTATTTGCAAGTCTTAGTTGTCATCGCAAACAAAAACCTAGACAAAAAAGCTAGAATGACAGTGCACAATGGTGTTCTTCTACCGACCCTTATGTATGGAAGCGAAGCATGGAACTGGCAAAAGAAGTATGAAAGTAGAATAAATGCAGTAGAAATGAGATCTCTTAGACGAATGTGTGGATACTCTGTGTATGATAGAGTGTCGAATGAAAATATAAGAAGTGAATGCGGTGCGAATGATGGTGTCATGAACTAAATAATGAAAGGATCATTAAGATGGTTTGGACATATGGAAAGAATGAATGAAGAAAGAATGGTAAAAAAATGATACGTTAATGATGTAAATGGAACCAGAAATAGAGGAAGACCGAGGAAAAAGTGGCACGATCAAATAAATCAAATATTGAATGTCGGCCATGTGAGGAGTCAGAGAAATCGACGTGCGTGCATGACACGATGTATGAATGTTGAGGAAGCGAAAGAAATATGTCAGGAAAGAAAAGTGTGGCAGTCCATTCTTTCTGCCTACCCCTTCGGGGAGACGGCGTGATGGTTAGTTAGTTAGTTAGTTCCACTGAAGCAAAGATGGTAGTACAATGAATTACTTACTAACCATCACGCCCTTTCCCTGGAGGGGTAGGTAGAGAGGATAGACCGCCATACCGTTCTGTCCTGATATACCTCTCTAGCTTCCCCCCACATTCATACATCGTAAGGTGCAAGTTAGTCGATTTTTCCGACTTAGAATGTGGCTGCCTTTTAGTATATGATGTTCCGGATGGCTATCTTCGACAGCGTCAGCACAGACTGTTTTATCTCCCAGCATGCAGAACCAACCTGCCTCTGGTGATGCCGGTGGGGAGAGCAATCAAACTGCTGAACATGATCGCTTCGGAGATCGATGTCTTTCATATTCGTGAAAGTACATTCAGAAGACAAATACTCTTGACTTTGGAGAGTATTTTGTATTCCTAATGTCGAACCATCTCTCATGCGTTCCTGGTATTATATATTCCTTATGTTTTACCTGTTCTCAATAGATGCCTTAAACTATAAAAAATGTTTGTAATGTCTTTTGAGAAAAATAAACTGATTTGATTTGATTGATTTGATGATTAATTTGGTCATGCCATGGTTTCCTTGGTTTTCCACGACTTCTCTTTCCACTCACACTGCTCGTATACAACATTTTAATCATTCTTATTTCGTCCATTCGTTCCATATGTCCAAACCAACTCAGGGATATTTTTTAATTTTATATAAGATACAATCATCTACCTTACATTTCTTCCTTATTTCGTCATTCGGTATTCTATCATTTTATTATTATTATTATTATTATTATTTGAATCGCTCTTTACATCATGACAGCATAAGCCAAATCGATGTAAAGGGTATTATAGCTATCATAGTGATTATCGTGACATGTGATAGGTAGCTAATTTATCGCCATTTTACTGTCACGTGAATTCTACACCAGACCAAAGACAGTGTAACAATCACACTGCATTCGCCGGGAATCGAACCCGGAACCTTCGGGATGGCAGTCAATGCACTTACCACTCGGCCACGAAGGTCATTCGATATATCGTTTTCCCTTTAAATAATACAAATGAAAAGTTTTATTTTAATTGATGGAAATGACATGTTTCGCCTTGCTAAGACATGATCAAAATTTCATGTTTGTTATATCTTTTTAGCGCTTGCAAACTTCATCAAGCAGAGACATCTCTGAAAAATCTTCATAAACTAAAACTTCTTTGCATTTCAATGTCAAAGACCAATTCAATTGTTGGTCTAATTGCTTTTGGTGCTTATTTTGTTGGTAACAATGTCATTTTTTCCCTCAATCGCCATTGTCAAGGCAGTCGGACTTCACTTGTTTTTATAAAACAAGCGACATTCGCGAATTTTTATTTGATGTGCACGTTATTACAAAAGATATGACGATTTTTTTTTGCAAAATCTATATTTAAACAATATTGGTTCAGAAAAATACAGTTTTTGGTTTGAAATCAGTCAATGAAAAATGAAATCTGTTCTTCTTCTTCTTCTTCCTCAGCCTATTCCTGTCCACTCTTGGACAAAGGCCTCCTCCATTCGCTTCCATGTCACTTTGTCCTGTGCAGACTGCATTCAGGTTATTCCGACGTGTCTGTTCAGATCATACTTTCACCGTAGTTGCGGTCGCCCTGCACTTCTCTTCGCCGTCCATGGTCTCCAAATCAGCAGTCTTCTTGTAGACTTTTCATCTGAGCTTCTGGCTACGTGACCTGCCCATTGCCATTTTAGAGTCACAACGCAGTGGATGATATCAGTGACCTTTGTTTTTTCTCTCACCGTATCGTTTCTGACGCTGTCTCTTAGGCTTATTCCTTACATGTCTCTTTCCATGGCTCTTTGGGTCACTCGTAGTTTCTCGGCACTTTGTGCGGACAATGTTACAGTTTCAAGACCAAAAGTACTAACTGGCAGAACACAGGCTTCATAGACTTTTCGTTTCAGGTTGATCGGTATTTTCCGGTTTTTAAGGATGTAACTCATGTTTCCGAAAACTGCCTAGCTTAGTCCAATTCTTCTTTTTAGCTCTGCGGTCTGGTTATCTAGGCCCAATCGAATATTGTGTCCCAGGTATGTATATTCTTGGACATTCTCAATTCTGTTGCCGTCCACGTTGATTTCAAGCCTTTCCGTGCCCATCACCTTGGTCTTTGCCAGGTTCATATTCAAACCTACAGATTTGGAAACATTGTTTATAAAACTGTTACCTAACGTTAAAAGTTATGAAAATTAAATTATTAATATAATTAGAAGTCGGAAGAATCGACGTACGTATAAACTCGCTGTATGAATGTGGAGTATAATCTAGACGGGTGTGTCATGATAGAATAGTGGGGTAGTCCATTCTCTCTACCTACCCTTCTAGAAAAAGCGTGATGGTGTGTTTATTTGTCTCTAAGAAATTTGTTATAGGTGAATGCATCGATTGTGAAACTGTAGAGAAGAAGTTTTACGCGACTGTAGATAGCATAACTTTTTCTTATTAAGTCACCATTTAAGTAACCTGACAAACAAAAAGTTCATTCTAAATAATAATTAGATAAAACGATCGAACGACTGGTCGGTCGATGCCAGCGTGCCTGGTGAAACCGGCCACTTTCGAAATACATACAGACAAAAGCGGAAGAAGTTCTTAAATAACATAATTAAATTAAATTATTATTTTTAATAATATAAAATTCACTAGCTAACTAACATCACGCCGTCTCCTCAAAGGGAAAAAATAATTGATCAACACAATGTTCTTTCCTGACATAATTGTCTTTTTCTTCGACATTTCTTCGATTTATTACGAGGCCGACAATCAATATTTGATTTATTTGATCGTGACATGTTTTCTTCGGCCTTCTTCTCTTTCTAGTTCAATTTAAATCGTTAAGATTATTTCCATGTGTCTAAACCATCTAAATGATCCTTTCATTATTTTGTTCATTTTTGTTCTTACATTTTTATTCAACACTCTATCATACACAGATTTTCCACACATTCGTCTAAGAGATATAATTTCTACTTCATTTATTCTATTTTATCTTTCTTTTGCCAGTTCCATGCTTCACTAAATGGTTTTTTATGTAATAATATAATATTAATAATTAAAAAAAATTAAGCATTTTTCATAGGGTCCTAATTTTAGAACACTATGTGTTCATAATCACCCTCGCTCCAGTCAAGACACTTAATATAAACGTCATGTGAATCCATAACGACTTTTGCGTTCTTTTTTTAAAATAATTTGACAATTTAGATTGCCGATTTATCGTCCGAATCCTGAAGCTGCATTTCAAAAGGAAGTCCGCCATAGACGAAGCGGTTGAATTTAGAACGTAGACACGTCGCGTCCGCGTTCCACGGGTCCAATATGGCGTTCCCGCGTTTTTCTGTGTCACCGCGCCATAGACGAAAGTAAACGGTGACACTTTATCCAACTTTCTATATCGTTAATATTTGATTTATTGAATAAATATCGCCACTAATGAGTCGTGCGAATGATGCTATGTAAACTTGCTAACTGATGTGTGAATTTTAGTTGAAAAAATACGAAATTTTTAATATTTTGTTAAAGGAATCACTAAGATTTGACTTTTATTCAAAACATAGGACTGTGTGAACAAGAGAAATGGTCCGACGTAAAGGATGTATGAGCAAGATGCACATTTATAGTACAGAAAGTATTTAAATTCAAGCATTTATGAGATACCTAGCAAATGTTATTCATCGCTAGCATTTCATGACAGTTTTGTAAACGACGATAAATAGTTAATTTATATATAAAAAAATTAAATGTAATATCGACTTCTTTCTTCTACCTTATTGTAAACCTATGTGGTCTGTTCTCCAGAGTGTTGCTCCTCCTGTGAGGTACACACCCAGCTGTCCTTCCATCTTTTAGGAGGTCTTCCACGAGGACGAGTCCCACGAGGCTGATTATGCAATGCAATATAGGAGAGTCTGGTGGTGTCCATTCTTTGAACATGACCGCTTTTCGCTGTCTGCTCCATCTTATAATATCCTCAACCTCACATATCTCTCTTATTCTGGTGTTCCTCATGCGATCTCTCAGCGTCTTGCATGCTATCGTCCTCAGTGTCTTCATTTCGGAAGTCCTCAAAACTTGTTTGATCCGTACTGTGTCTGCCCTTGCTTCGACGCCATATGTTATTATTGGTCTTACGCATGCTTTATAGATTCTCAATTTACTCTTAAATGCATTATGGGTTTTTAAAACTAATTAAATAACTAACTATCACGTCGTCTCCCTGAAGGGTTAGGCAGAAATAATGGAAAGCTACACTATTCTTTCCTGACATATTTCTCTCGATTACTGAACTTCATGTCATGCACGGACGTGGATTTCCGACATTTAATATTATATTGATTTGACCATGCCATGTTTTCCAATGGATTGTTAAATTTCAGTTAAAAATTTCGAATAAATTCCTCGTTCACTTAAAATCGTTTCACTGTAAATCGGGTTTTTAAAATTGAGTTTTATAAAGCATTTCACTCTTTCGGAAAAATATAAAATACATCGTCTAAAGTCGACAGTTAAAACATAAAAATCTGGGGAAAATGATAAATGAAAAAAATATATAAAATGAAAAATAGCCGTTGATATAACTTATAAAATGAATAATAGCCGTTGAAATTATTTAACGAAAAAACTTCCAAGACCATCGTACGTAAACATTCAAATTTGTTACGAAATTAATCGGTTTCGTTCCAGTAGTTAGATTTGAGACAACAAGTTCAAGATTAATGATCTTAAATAACTTTCACGTGACTTCACTGCACAATTGTGTTATTGTACCGACCCCAATGAATCGAAAAGAAGCTTTAAACTAACTAACTAACTAACTATCTAACCATCACGCCGTCTCACCGAAAGGGTAGGCAGAAAGAATGTACTGTTACACTTTTACCGGTGCGGCACTCCATCCTTCTCTTTTCGCCCCGAGACGCGGTGTGATGGGTTGCGAACCTCATCGCCACCAATAGGCATCTCCCGCGTACACTTCGATCGTCCAACATCCACAAAATAAATCTAAAACAAATAATATAAAATACAATAACAAAAATAAAATATTTAACACAAAATGTTCTTTTTAGATGGTGCACATATTGTCTATTTAATTTATGTTCCACGTACCCACCGTTTTTTTTTAAATTAGCAGTAATTAGGCACTTAAAACAAACCAATACTAGTAAGAACATTAAAATATTATTAAAGAAATTATTCGAATTGTCATTGGAACAAATGAAAAATTTATTTTTACATCTGTCAAAATTCTTTATATAAACGAAAAAACTTGTATAATTTTAACATCAAAACAGTACAAACGTATTACGTGTGACAATTAACTATTATAAAGTGCGGCAACAATCAAATTGACCAAAACAATTCACTTATACACGAAATATCTCCAAATTTACGGGAGCACCATATGAAACAAACTAAATTTTTAAAATCAGAACCAATTAATTAAAATATTAAATACCGTGAAAATAAGACCTCTTAGAGTGCCGGCGATCTATAAATCGACGTGCGTGTATGTATGCATCGTGCTAGATTGTTAGATGTAAATTCTCCAGACTTCTCAGCATTCACGCATCGTCATGTACACACACATCGATTATTCCGACTCCTAATGTGGCAGACATTTAAAAATGTGTATGATTTAATCATGACACGTTTCCCTTGGCCCTCTTCTACTTTTTGTTCCGTTCACATCGTTAACATATAATTTTTTTACCATTCTTTCTTCATTCATTCTTTCCATATGTCCAAACCATCTTAATGATCCTTTCGCTATTTTGTTCATAACACCATCATTCGCACCGCATTCACCTCTTATATTTTCATTCGACACTATCATTCACAGAGTATCACACATTCGTCAAAAAGATCTCATTTCTACTGCATTTATTCTATTTTCATCCTTCTTTTGCCAGTTCCATGGTTCGCTTCGATACATAAGGGTCGGTAGAAGAACACCAGTTTTCACTGCCATTCTAGCTTTTTGGATAGGTTTTTATTTGCGATGACAACTTTAAGTATGAAATATAATATAGATGTTGGAATACGAAATATATTATATAATTATTCGTTGCTTTATAAAAATTATGTGTCAATTAAGCTCGAGTAACTATCGAATTAAATTATTTATGTATGTAGAATGTAGGTAGTTGTTTTCAGAATGTTCCCAATAGCTGGAGAATCACGTCCGCCCTGGTACGGATTCTTGGTTAAGGATTTTCGACACAGAGTAACGGTGACATGAAATACTTTTAGCTTCTCTCGGTCATACCTAACCTAACCTAACATAACACAGAAAGAATTATCTAACCTAAATTAACACATTTATATTTATAAATTAAAACACTGTTTTTTCCACTTTTTAGTTTATTTTTATCGCCATGTTTTGATCGGGAAGACGATATAAACTTAGGATCAGTTTATATCGTCCTCCGGAGTGAATATATCGAGAAAAATAAACTAGAAAGAGACTCAAGAAAAAACAGTGTTTTAATTTATAATAAAATCGTCATTATGGAATTACACAGTGTTAACACCTTAAGTTTATCTAAAATTAAATTAAAACATCTTTAACAAGAAGAAGGATGAGAGTAGAATAAATGCGGTAGAGATGAGGTCCCTAAGACGTATGTGTGGTAGAACGATATACGACAGAATCTCAAATGCTGATATAAGAAAGGAATGTAGAGCGGAAGAAGGTATTATGAACAAAATTATGAAAGGACCGCTGCGTTGGTTCGGACATATGGAACGCATGGATGGAGAAAGAATGGTTAAGAAAGTATACGTTAATGATGTAAATGGGGTACGAAGTCGAGGCAGACCGAGGAAAACATGGCATGACCAAATTAATCAAATTTTAAAGGTTGGTCATGTTAGAAGTCGGAGGAATCGACGTGCGTGTATGACTCGTTGTATGAATGTGGAGGAAGCTAGAGAGGTTTGCCAGGATAGAGTAGTGTGGCGGTCCATTCTCTCTGCCTACCCCTGCGGGGAAACGGCGTGATGGTTTGTTTGTTTGTTTGTTAATTTATTTATGTTTTACGGGTGTTAAGCAGGGCTGCGTGATGTTTCCATGATTGTTCAATATGTTGTATATGTACGAGTATATGGATAAATGTATGAAAGAACCTAAGGTATAAAAATGCTGGTGCTAAAATGAATGATTTGTCTGTAAATTGTCCGCTTTACGCGGACGATGCCGTTCTCGCTGCGGATAGTGCGGACGAATAACAAGTCTTGGTGTCGAGAATGTATGAGGTATGCAAGTCAAACGATTTAATGATGAATGTCGGAAAGTCAAAGGTGTTAGTTTTTGAAAGGGAAGAGCAAATGACAGTTTGTAATATATGTGTGAACGAAGAGAACTTGGAACAGGTGAGGGAATTTTTGTATTTAGTTAGTATGTTCACAGCGGATGGCCGAACGGATAGTGATGTTGAAAGAAGGGTTGGTGCGGGTAACAAAGTGAATGGAGTTTTAAATTTTTTTTCTACTTTTGAGTTGAAAAGCTTACATTGGAAACAAGAATTTATCAATGAAAGCGAAAATGGCCGTTCACAATGGAGTTCTGGTCCCAACCCTTATGTATGGAAGCGAAGCATGGAACTGGCAGAAGAAAGATGAGAGCAGAATAAATGCGGTAGAGATGAGGTCCCTAAGACGTATGTGTGGTAGAACGATGTACGCAGAATCTCAAATGCTGTCGATGCCAGCGAGCCTGGCAAAACTGGTCGCTATCGAAATAAAGACAAACGTAGAAGTAGTTTAAAAAACATCGTTTTATTTAATTATTACGAATGGAAACGTCTATTTAATACAAGTTTAATTATATTATACGGGAAAGACATGGCTTTGCATTTTTAAATCATTATCAAATACTTCCTTTTAAATTTGATAATGCCTCGAATCATTTGATTATGTCCTATGTTGTGTAAAAAAACTGTTTACGACAGTCCCGGATGGACGGGGGACGAGCCTAGGAAGTGAACGAGCGAGGCTGACGAAAGGGCGTCGCTGCGCCCTATGACAGCTTTAATGGGTACCCTTCTATTAAAAAGCAGTTGTTATATACAGTGGAACCCCGGTAATCCGACAAACGTTTTGCAGGGCAGTGTCGGACTATCGAATTTGTCGGATTATAGAGTACTGCCTAAGACCCCCCTATAGTCCGGATTTTTTTGAAAAAGAGTACCTTGTAATCCGACAAATTACAGATCATAATGATAAGATTCTATCTGAACTACAAATCATACTACATATGTATGTCGAATTTAGAAAATTAAACAACACAATAGAGAGCTTACGTTTTATTATAAAATTAACGTTATTAATGCTATAGAACTTACAATAAATAATAAGTAAACTTTACATTAGGAAATGAGACGCTGGTGCTAAGATGAATTGTTTGTCAGTCAGCTGTTTGTTATATGCAGACGATGCTGTGTTAATCGCTGACAGTAAAGACAATTTGCAAGTCTTAGTGTCAAGGATGTATGAGGCATGCAAAAAGAGTGACTTGGTGATGAATGTGTCTAAATCTAAAGTGATGGTTTTCGAGAAAGAAGAATAATTGACGATTTGTAATATAAATGCGATGGTCGAGAAATTGGGGCAAGTTACTGAATTTACGTATCTGGGAAGCATGTTTACAAGAGACGGAAAAATGGAGAAAGACATCGAAAGGAGGGTTGGTGCTGGGAATAAAATAAATGGCGCACTCAAAGTCATTACTGCAAATAGAAATATATCCACAGAAGCAAAGATGGCAGTACACAATGGAGTTCTAGTGCCAACCCTCATGTATGGAAGTGAAGCTTGGAGCTGGCAAAAGAAGGATAAACGCCGTAGAAATGATATCACTGAGAAGAATGTGCGGGAAAACGTTGTATGATAGAATACCGAACGATGAAATAAGAAAGAAATGTAAGGCAGATGACTGCATCATGAATAAAATTAAAAAAGGATCCCTGAGGTGGTTCGGACATATGAAACGAATGGATGAGAGTAGAATGGTTAAAAAGTTGTACACAAGCAGCGTGAGTGGGAAAAGAAGCCGAGGACGACCGAGGAAAACATGGCATGACCAAATTAATCAATTACTAAAAGGCGGCCACATTCGAAGTCGGAACAATCGACGTGCGTGCATGGTAAGATGTATGGATGTAGAGGAAGCTCTAGAGGTATGCCAGGACAGACCAGTTTGGCGATCCATCCTCTCTGCCTACCCCTCCGGGGAAATGGCGTGATGGTTAGTTAGTTAGTTAGTAAATAATTGCGTACGAAACAAATGTTCATACTAAAATAATCAAAAACTATGAGTAAAAATCATAATATGAACCAATCAATTTATGAAGCATGAAATGATTCATGCATTACCTACATTAGTGAAGATAGGCATGTCGGATTACTGGGGTTGCCGGATTAGACAGGGGCCGGATTACCAGGGGTCCACTGTATTTATTTTATTTTCATTTCATCACAATGAATTCGGGTATTATTATGTAACCTGTTAAATAAAGTTAAGTATACATTATTAATATTTTTATTGTCTGGTTGCATCTTTCATGTTCACCGATGCATGCAGCTTGTGGTTATATAGTCAAATATCAATTAACTTTCATTCTTTAATATACGAACACAAATTTAATAACCGTAGCCATATCATATATATAATATACATAACATACGTTAAACGTACACGTGAATTCATGCATGCATGATTATTAATTTTGTGGAAAGCATTTCCGTGGAACAAGTGGAAAAATTTTGATATCGCGGTGGGGACTTATGTGCACTGCAAGAAAATTGAGCCTTCTGACGTTGGTCGATCTCATTGAAAAAGGGATTTGTGTAGAAGTCGAGCACTAGGGTTCTTTTTCTTTTTTTTCTTTCTTCTTCAGCCGTCTCTCCACTGCTGGATGTAGGCCTCTTCTAATTTCTTCCATTTTTCTCTTCTTTGGGCTTCTCTTATCCACCTGCTACCCGCGACAGGGACAATATCATCGGCCCAACGTTTCTGAGGCCGGCCTATTCCTCTTTTCATGTCCCATGGTCTCCATCCTAGGACTCTGGGTGCCCATCTGTCTGTTCCCTGTCTGGCAACATGACCTGCCCATTGCCACTTTAGCCTGGCAATACGATCCACCACGTCGACAACCTTTGTCCGGCGTCTGATTTCTTCATTTCTGATTCTATCTCTCAGACTTATGCCTAACATTTGTCTCTCCATAGATCGCTGTGTACATTTTAATTTATATATGGTCCTCGCAGTTAAGGTGATAGTTTCCAGACCATATGTAAGCACAGGGAGGATACATGTTTCAAACACTTTTCTTTTTAAATTCATGGGAATATCCTTGTTTTTAAGGATATGATTGAGTTTCCCAAAGGCTGCCCAACCTAGTCCAATTCTTCTGGGTACCACTTATTATATATAATTTAATTAAATTATATATAATATAATTAAATAACACTTATTATATATAATTTAAGATAATAAAGAAGAACTGATACAACATACTTGTTTGCTTTCAATAAATATTTTTTTATAACTAACTAACTAAACTAACTAACCATCACGCCGTCTCCCCGAAGGGGTAGGCAGAAAGAATGGACTGCCAAACTTTTATTTCCTGACATATTTCTCTCGCTTCCTCAACATTCATACATCGTGTCTTGCACGCGCGTCGATTTCTCTGACTCCTCACATGGCCGACATTCAATATTTGATTTATTTGATCGTGCCACGTTTTCCTCGGTCTTCCTCTATTTCTGGTTCCATTTACATTTATTCTTTCCATATGTCCAAGCCATCTTAATGATCCTTTCATTATTTTGTTCATAACGCCATCATTCGCACCGCATCCACTTCTTATATCATACACAGAGTATCCACACATTCGTCTAAGAGATCTCATTTCTACCACATTTATTCTGCTTTCGGACTTATTCGGACTTGTAGTTCATGTTGGTTGTCTGCAAGTAGGACAGGGTCATTCGCATACAACAAACAGGTTACTGACACTCCGCTCATTTTGGCACCTACATCCAACCCTTTTAGCTCTTTCATACACTTGTACACTTCTATATAGATTAAATAACCACGGGTAAACCACGCTTTTAATATTTGTATCATAACCACTTTATTTGGTAACACCAACCGGTTTCGCCCCTGACGGTGACGTTACCAAATAAAGTAGTTTATTTACAAACACTACAAATGTATTATTATTTTATTTCATAATTTTAAGTACGTATATTTTCAAGAGAGTCCAAGGAGCATGAACAAGAATCAAGTATCCAATCTCCTAGATCACCACCCGGATTTGTTCATCTCTTACCTTCAAAGACCTTATTTTATCGTAGTGGCATTAAGAAAAGATAAAAATTCAAGCGGAGACGACCCACAGCTCGCATAATTGCGTTTCTTCGCACGGAATCGTGTGAACTATTACGTAAAGCGAATAATTGGGCAGAAAGTCAAATAATAATCAAACGTAACTCGGCTATGAACCCCCTCCCACGCAGCTAACAGTTCTTTGTCACACTTTTATGCAAGTTTGGAAATTCGAATTTAGAACTGCAAGATTTTCATAACAGTGCGTACCGCCCCAACCGTGATACCCGAGGTGAAATACCGAGTCAACAACAACAACAACAAACCATCACGCCGTTTCCCCGCGGGGGTAGGCAGAAAGAATGGACCGCCACACTCCTCTATCCTGACACACCTCTCTAGTTTACTCCACATTCATACATCGAGTCATACACGCACGTCGATTACACAAATACCGAGTCTGATAGCGTATAGCCCCACATTTGGGGCGGAGTATTTAATTCTTGAAGATTCCCAAATTATATCTATAATTGGACTACCAACGATGCCTATTTGACGACATCTATGATACCACATAATTAAATGATCAACTTTATAAAGTGAAATCGCAACCGAAATCTCTTGGAGGTTCATTTTAAAAAAGCCTTTTTCTTTCGCTTCTTTACTATAGACCTACGTTGTCTGTTCTCTAGAGAGTTGTTACTTCTGTGAGGTGGATTTCCAGCTGTTCTTCCATCTTTTTGGAGGTCTTCCACGAAGACTCCTGTGAGGCTGATTACATATAATATAGGGGAGGTTGGTGGTGTCCATTCTTTGGATATAACCGTACCAGTCGTTTTTTTGCTATATATATTTTTTGCTATATTGTTCTTATTCTGGCGTTTCTCAAGGGACCTCTCAGTGTCTTGCCTGCTATGCTCGGGAGGAGTCACATTGAAAGACAAGGTGCGCAACGAATATGTGAGGGGAAGTTTCAAGGTAGCCCCTATAAAACAAAAGTTGTCAGAAACCAAACTCCAACGGTATGGTCACGTGATGAAGAGACCTCACGACCATGTCTGAAAAAGTGTATTTCCGTGACTAATAGGAGAGAGAGAGGAAGACCTCAAAATACCTGGCTGACGAATGTGCAGAGGGATATGAAGGTCCTAGGCTTTAATGATCAAGTGTTATATATAGTCTGTTCTACTATATGGCTGCGATACCTGGAAGCGTTCGAGATGTGGATATACCGCAGAATGCTCCGTATACCGTGGACTGATAGGATCAGTAATGCAGACGTAATACAGAGAGCCAGAGCCAATAGAGAGCTGTTGTCGAGTGTCAAAATTAGAAAGGTCTCATATTTGGGTCATGTGCTAAGGGGAGAAAAATACCACCCCCTGATATTAATGGGTAATGTGGAGAAACGTCGGGGAGTTGGTAGAAGGCAGCTGTTCTGGCTGCGGAACATCAAATAGTGGACAGGAATAATAAGAGTTCAGAACCTGTTCCAAGTGGCGCAGGATAGCTAGCAGGACCTGACACGGCACCGAAAGAAGAAGAAGGCCTTAAGGAAGATGCTGCCTACGAAAGAAACACCTGGCGCCAAATGATCAGAAAAACCGACCCCGAGTAACGGGAAGAGGCGAGGAGAAAGAAGAAATAAGAAGATGTGTCTTTCCATCGCTGAACACACTTAATCCTTTCAAGCTTCTAGCAGTGAGGGACATTGTTTCTATCCAATATTTCGTCACTGACAAGACACACGAGCCATAGACTTTAGTTGTCAGGCTTATATTAGTTATTTTTAATGTATATTTACATATTTCTTTACTTTCTCTCACACTACTTCCCCAGATCATGTACTTGTCTACTTAAAAAACCCGTAACACGTAAAAGTAACATTTTAAATTCAATTAATAATTAACATATCTAACTAGTTTAATGAGAACATTTCTTTATATCAAGTCTATAGTACAGACATTAACAATGAAATGAAAAATGATAGGAAATGTTAAGACAATGCTTAATGCATACGAAAATGGTATATCTGAGAAGTTCGTTGAGATTTGTGAATTATAAGATAATATCTTGAGATGATTTAACTCTAAACTAGCTGACAATGGCGCTCAACTTATTATTATATTATATTTTAATATACGAAGTGAATGCCACTGAATTTATAAGCTGCAAAAACACTTTATTAAAGTGTTATGAACAAAATAATAAAAAGATCATTTAGATGATTTGGACACATGGAAATAATGAATGAAGAAAGATTGGCAAAAAAGTATACGTTGATGACGTGAATGGAACTAGAAAAAAAGGAAGATCGAAGAAAACGTGGCACGATAAAGTAAATAGATTACTAAATATAATATAATATAATGGTCGGACATATGGAACGCGTGGATGGAGAAAGAATGGTTAAGAAAGTATACGTTAATGATGTAAATGGGGTATGAAGTCGAGGCAGACCGAGGAAAACATGGCATGACCAAATTAATCAAATTTTAAAGGTTGGTCATGTTAGAAGTCGGAGGAATCGACGTGCGTGTATGACTCGTTGTATGAATGTGGAGGAAGCTAGAGAGGTTTGCCAGGATAGAGTAGTGTGGCGGTCCATTCTATCTGCCTACCCCTGCGTGGAAACGGCGTGATGGTTTGTTTTTGTTGTTGTTGTTGTTGTTATATAATATAAAAAAAAATTATAACAACAACAACAACAAACCATCACGCCGTTTCCCCGCAGGAGTAGGCAGAGAGAATGGACCGCCACACTACTCTATTCTGACATACCTCTCTAGCTTCCTCCACATTCATACAGCGGGTCATAAACGCACGTCGATTCTTCCGGCTTCTGAAATGACCAACCTTTAAAATTTGATTAATTTGGTCACGCCATATTTTTCTCGATCTGCCTCGACTCCGTACTCCATTTGCATCGTTAACGTATACTTTTTTAACCGTTCTTTCTTCTCCCATGCGCTCCATATGTCCGAACCAACGCAGCGATCCTTTCATAATTTTGTTCATAATACCTTCTTTCGCTCTACATTCCTAAAATAATAATAATAATAAAAAAAGAATACATAATAAAATAAAAAAGATAACGAAGTCTGCAAGGTGGAAGATGTTGTGGGATGGGGCAGACAACGCAGAAGTTACTGGAATTTGCACGTGCAGATAATAGATCACACCAGAACCCCACACGCCGTGGCGCATCAGATTCCTGCCGGCTACCGTCCCCCCGGAAGATCGCCAAAGAGTTGGAGGGATAGCTGGGAGTCGACCTCCCAAGAGAGGCCAGCCTGATTACAGGAACAGACCAAAGGTCTAGAAGAAGAAGAACTAAAAATATTCTTATTTAAAAAAAAAATACATAATTAAGAGAATCGGAACTCCAAAAGCTTAAAATCGCTGTGATAATAAGACCGTGATATTCAAATATCGAACGAATTTGAAATTGGAAGCCGACTTTGACAATGGAACGTTTCGAATTTCCCGCCCCTTCTCTGCCGCGTGATGGCGGCCGTTTGATGTATGCGCTCAGCGGTAAAACGTTTCCAACAGCGAGAAAGTCGAGAATCGGCCATTGTGACATAACCAAACCAGAGAGAATGCTGAGAACAATAAAAATTTAATTCAATAATAATGGTTTATCGCCGTTACGAATGTATGTATTGTGCTGAGTAATTGCCCGATGATAGGTAATACTTATAAAATATATTGTACTGCATTGTGCCCGCTGATTGAATCATAACAATTGTGTCATGAATTCGCTGAGAGGCGTGCCACAGGGGGCTGGCTTTGGTCCCATTATAACCGAGTGATACATTTGTGTTATAGCTACACCAGCCAACTACCATACGATTTATTACAATGAAAAGAAATTAAACATGTATTATAGCATGTTCTACATACTGATTAATACGTAACAAAAAAATACAATTTTATAAAATGATGTACCACAGGGGACACGTATGGGGCCCATTGACTTTTTTTAGTCACTTGCTAATTTTGTGTGACACTGTATTAAACTCTTCTTCTTCATCTTATTCCAGATCATTGATCTGCTATTTAAGATGGTTTGGCCACATGGATAAAATGAATAAAGACGGTGAAGAAATTATATATAAACGATGTAAACTGAACCAAAGAAATAAAGAATGATCAAGGAAAACAAAAGAAGAATGAAAATAGAAAAAAATCAATTGTAATGAGATCTCTTAGAAGAAAGTGTGCTAATTCTGTACATGATAAAGTGTCAAATGCCAATATAATAAATGAATGCAGTGCGAATAAAAGTGTTATTATAATTGTTTTGTTGCTAGTTTCGCTTGGACCCAAGCGTCATCAGTGCAATATGAAATCGAATCAGTTTGGCATTTCAACAGACATTATAAACAATATTAAAGTTTATATATATAAAATATAATGCCAGAAACGCATGAGAGATGGTTCGACATTAGGAAGACAAGATACACTTCAAAGTCAAACGTATTTGTCTTCTTAACGTACTTTCACTAATATGAAAGACATCGATCTCTGAAGAGACCGCGTTCAGCAGACTAATTGTTCTTCCCACCGATGTCACTAGAGGCAGGTTGGTTCTGGCAGCCGGAAGGTAAAGCAATCTATGCTGTCGCTATCGGAGATATCTATTAGGGACAAAAAGACGAACATCCTCCAGCACGACCGAGTTCTCGAAATATCCCCTGATTAATCTAAAGAAATGGGTTATTAGATGCCCATATCTTCGAAGCTGTAGAAAGTTGGTCCCGAGGATTCCCAAAAGAAATGCCGTGGGAAATAGCCATGGATTCCCTCATGTAGAGATACCTCAGAAATATTCAAAATCACAGTAGCAAAACCGACGGTCAGAGAACATGGCATAAATAACAGATTCATCACTGCAAGATGTAATCTCTCATGATGTTTGAGGAGATAATTACTCTTTGCAGTTTCATGCCCAGTGGCTCTGGGCTTCTTCTTGCTTGGTGAATTTCACACCTTTCTGGTTGAGAGAGCTTCCACAATCGATTCCGTTGAAAAACAACCGACTTAGAATAATTTCTGAGATGTTATATTCATTTAGAAAAAAACCGCCCGTCATACGAAGTGTAGGAAATTTCTATGAGAAAGAATCAGAATCACAGACATAATTATAAAACGAACTAATTATTATACGAATACATTAACAATTTCCCGTTAAAAAGGCAAGTTATTGTGTACCTTTTTTTTGTGTTACCGATATTTCGTGTTACCGATTTTTCATGTTATCGATATAACGTATTACTGGTAATTATGCCGATATTTCGTATTACTGATATTTCGTGTTACCAATTTTTGATGTTTTTGTTATTTTGGATTAGTGATTCTTCGTGTTATTATCGATATTACGTACTACTGGTAATTCGTTATGCCGATATTTCGTGTTACTGATATTTCGTTTTACCGATTTTTCGTGTTGCCGATTTTTGTGTTACTGTTAATTCATGTTACTAATATTTCGTGTTACCGATTTTTCATGTTACTGATATTACGTGGTACCGATTTTCGTGTTACCATTTTTTTGTGTTACCGATATTTCGTGTTACTGATATTGTGTGTTACCGATTTTTCGTGTTACAAATATTTCGTGTTACTGATTTTTCGTGTTACAGATATTTCGTGTTACCGATTTTTCGTGTTACAGATATTTCGTGATACCGATTTTTCATGTTACTGATATAACGTGGTACCGATTTTTCGTATTACGATTTTTTTGTGTTATGTATATTTCGTGTTACCGATGTTTCGTTTTACTGACATTTCGTGTTATCGATTTTTCGTGTTACTGACATTTCATGTTACCGATTTTTCGTGCTACTTATTTTACGTGTTACCGATTTTCATATTATCGATATTGCGTACTACTGATATTTCGTGTTATCGATTTTTTGTGTTACCTATATTTCACTTTACCGCGTGTTACATATATTTCGTGCTACCGATGTTTCGCGTAACCATTTTTTTGTGTTATCGATATTTCGTGTTACTGATTTTTCATGTTACTGATTTTTCGTGCTACTGATATTTCGTGTTATCGATTTTTCATGATATCGATATTACATATTACTGGAATTTCGTGGTGCCGATATTTCGTGTTAGTGATTTTATATGTTATTGATATTTCGTGTTACAGATTTTTCATTTAATCGATATAATGAAATAATAATATTTCGTGTTACTGATTTTTCGTGTTATTGATTTTTATTTTATTTATTTATAAATAATACACAAATGAGACATAACAAACGAAAAACATTTAGGCGACTCATTTGGAAACAAACCGGTGTTACAAAGATAAGATAAAACAACATGAAACCAAAAAAATCATACATACTCGTATCAGAAGGAACCCAAATATATCGACGTCAGTGAGGCAGTACCTACTCTTTCCAGAATTTGTATTTTTTTTATGAATACTGCCACACTGACGCTGAAAATATCAAAATCCGAGACGATTAGATTCAACGTCCGAATTGCTCTTCCTACTGGCATTACCGATATTTCATATTACCGATTTTTCGTGTTTCCAAATTTTGTTATCCGGTTTTTCATGTTACCAATTTTTTATGTCACAGATTTTACGAGTTACCGATTTCTCGTGTTAACATTTTTCGTGCTTATAAATTTCGCACTTTTTGAAACAGTCGAGGCACTATTTAGAACTGCGCAAGACAAGAACATGCACGCTCAAGTGATAGTCGACGCTGGAGAGACCCGACATGACACATGAAGAAGAGAAGAAAAAGAATAATATATTTCGTGAACACGTCAACAATTTTTCGTGTTACCGATTTTCCTTATTATCGATTTAACATGTTACTAATTTATTGTGCCAACAATAATTTTTGGCGTTAATCGATTTTTCTTGTTACCGATTTTTCGTGCTAACAAACTTCGTGTTACCGATTTATAGTGTTAACAAATTTTCGTGTTAGATAATTTTCAAGAGTGTGATAATTAGACAGTCTCCCATGTGAGAAATTAATTAAATACCCACTTCACACGTAATCCACAATACAGTTCCTCTCTTGCCTCACACACGCAACGGGCGCGTCTTCTTCTTTTGTCGGTTTCCACATTAGCAAACAATTAGGTTCGTGAGAGTGCAAAAAGGTCGCGTCAATCCCTTTTTGCGACACATACGTAATTCACACGGTGTTTACAAAGTAGTTACAATGAATAAATAAATAAAATAAACTTATGATTTTAATTGTATCTCAATAGAAACGAAGATGCAAATTGGAAACTGAATATGGTTGATCAAGGTGTTTACAGGGCTTATGACCAAGGTGTTTACAGGGTCATTGGTTGGGTTAAGCGTACGCTTTATATAATTACAACATTTCCCATTCCACCTTTTTCTTTATGACCATGTAAGACAAATTTTTGGAAGTTGTATATGTGTTACAAATCTATGCCTAATTTCACATGTCAGTTTCAATATGCCATCTATGAAGATTTTGATTACACATGTTAATCTTTTTAAGATAACTCTATATAATCCACATACTAACGCCATCTATGGAGATAAATTTTTAGCATTTAGCAGAACTACTTTATTAACACGTCTCTATTGAGATACAATTAAAATCATGAATTAATAACCCACGGTGGGTGAAATCCAGTATTCGTATACAAGTATAAGTATACATTCACAAAAGATAAAATAAACTTAAGCTAACGGAAACTGTCGGAGAACCGACAGCCGATGGTGGAGACGGGTTCTGGAGTGGAGACCGCGTACAGGATTCCGCAGAGTTGTACATCCCTCTCCTCGCTGGACCGACGATCTTAAGAGGATTGCTGGACATGGATGGATGGGAGCGGCAATGGATAGGGGGCGGTTGCGTGCTTTGGGAGAGGCCTACGTTCGGCAGTGGATAACAGACGGCTGATGATGATGATGATGATAACGGAAATTCTTCTTCCGTTGTCATGTCAGGTCCCTCCGGAGTTGACTGTCACTTGAGAGAAGGCATCTCATATTTTTGTCCCTGATAGATTTCTCCGACAGCGACAGCACAGATTGTTTTACCAACCGGCCACCAGACCCAATCTGCCTCTGGTGACACCGGTGGGAAGAGCAATTAGTCTGCTGAACGCGGTCTCCTCGGAGATCGACGTCTTTTATATTAGTGAAGGTACGTTCAGGGGACAAATACTCTTGACTTTAGAAAGTATGTTGTCTTCCTAATGTCGAACCATCCCTAATGCGTTCCTGGTACTTTGTTGTATTTTTATAATATTTTACCTCTACTCAATAGATGCCTTAAACATTTTCCTGTTTGTAATGTCTTTTGAGTTAATAAACAGATTTCATTTGATTTGATTTGATCTCTGTGCCAGACAGCTCTTCAATAGTTGCCAAGGCATGGCTTGATTCGTTTTCATAGTGAAGATATGGGAAATGATATCTAGAGTGGTTGAGGTGATTACATTACAAAAGCGGCGCTTTAAAGTTAGCATATTATCATTAGTATTATTATTATTATATACTTGTGTGAAATTTATTCATAACTAATTGTATACTTACAAACGCAAAGTGCAGCGCCATTATAGGTACACGCGGACGGAAAAATGCACGAATATTTCGTTTCGTGAACTTACCTGAAAAGAGAGTAAAAAAAGCAATTAATTAAAAAAATTAAACACTTTTCACTTACAAGGGGAGATAGGATAACTACTGCATGGCTATGAGATATTGGAAACATATTTAAAATAGGACCTTAGGCTAAATTAGTTTGTTTGAATTTAGGAATTACAATTTAAGGTCTTCAAACCACCAAGTAACCAACTAACTAACCATCACGCCATTTACCCGGAGGGGGTAGGCAGAGAGGATGGATCACAACAATGTTCTGTCCTGGCATACCTCTCGGGCTACCTCTACATTCATACATCGTACCATGCATGCACGTCGATTATTCCGACTTCGAATGTGACCGCATTTTAGTAATTGATTAATTACCACCAAGTAATGGCTTCGTATGTTGTTTTTGGATCTTAGAACAATCTGTGATACTCGTCTTTCTGGACTGACGTTTCGGAGATCATTGCAGCCTCCATTTTTAGGGCAATCATGTATTCATAACCACCCTGAAGATGGAGACTGCAACGATAACCGAAACGTTGGCCCAGAAAGATTTTGTACACGGATTTTTCCAAGATACTAAAAAACATATTATTACCAACCTTGAAAATCTACACAATAATTTAATGGCATCGTATCAAACAAGACACAGTAAAGACCAACCAATTTTTTAGGACTTCCGTAATGAAGACACTGAGGACGATAGCAGGCAAGACACTGAGAGATCGCGTGAGGAACGAAAGGATATGTGAGGTTGAGGATATTATAAGATGGGGCAGACAGCGAAAAGGGGACTGGTACGATCATGTTCAAAGAATGGACACCACCAGACTCCCCTATATTGCATTGCATAATCAGCCTCATGGGACTCGTCTTCGTGGAAGACCTCCTAAAAGATGGAAGGACAGCTGGGAATCTACCTCATAGAAGGAGTAACACTCTGGAGAACAGACCACATAGGTCCACAACAAGGAAGAAGTCTTTGGAGTCTAGCAATGTCCTTTAGATGATTATATAAGTGTAGATAGTTAGTTTATTTTTGTTTTTGAATGTATACAAATACGTGTAGACAAATACTGTATTTTACCCATTGCGGGTTAATCATTATTAAGGATTAATTGTATCTCAATAGAGACGAAGATGTAAATTGTTTTTTTTTTTGGAAACAGAATATTGTAGTCGAGGCATTTACAGGACTTATGACCTGTCATTGGTTGGGTTAAGCGATCACTTTATGTTAACAACATTCTCCTTTCCGCACTTTTTACGACCACCACGTCTGACAATTTTTTTGGAACTTGTATATATGCTACTATGCTAAAAAACTTCACGTTTTTAAGTCAATCTACTCTAGCGTCATCTATTTAGATTATTTTTAAAATTTATTTTATTTCCAAAAAAATTGTCAGACGTGGTGGTCGTAAGAAGGGCGTAATGGGGAATGTTGTTAACATAAAGTGATCGTTTAACCCAAAAGATGGAAGGACAGCTGATAATCTACCTCACAGGAGGAGGAACACTCTGGAGAACAGACCACGTAGGTCTACAATAAGGAAGAAGAAAGTAGGTATCAACCAATTAATTTTATATATGTAAATGTTCACGAACGTTCGTGAAACGTTCGTCAAACATTTGTTGTTTTTTTATCATTCTGCGAAACCAGGTTCCGTAAGGCTGCGCATGGAGTAGTGGTAACGTAACTGCAGGCTTACAGTTGCTAGGAGTCGAATCAGCGTATACCGTACTGACATATTAAGTGCGGAAACTTTCTCTTGGTACTGTGAATGGCTTTACAACTATAAGGGCACAAGTCTAGAAAATTCGGTAAAAAAACAATGAAAATGTAAGCATTTTATTATATATTCACCTTCATTTTGTGTTATAGGTTCACATTTGAATAAATAGAAAAGGACTTTGCATTTTCACAATTTATTTTTGCAGATATATTTAGGTTTTTATTCGGTCCTTCTTCGATGCACACATTTAAAAATCTATTTGATCACTAAGAATATAGCCACACCCACCTGCCAAAGTAGGAGTCAATATGTTAACCCAGCGAACCAACGTATGACATACTATGGGACCAGCCACACTATACGCTTCGCGCCATAGTGCTTAACCCTTCCTTCCCTGTGATGGGTATCTTCTACACGTTGCTTCTAATAACGATCTAAGAAGCGAAGAAAAGAACAATAGAAGCGATCATGTTCAGCAGTTTGCCCTCCCCACCGGCATCACCAGAGGTAGGTTGGTTCTGCATGCTGGAAGATAAAACAGTCTGTGCTGACGCTGTCGAAGATAACCATCTGGAGCATAATGATGGATAGTCTCCAACATAACGGGGCTCTCATATAATCCCCTGATAAGTCTGAAGAAATGGGTATGTGTGCACCCATCTCTTCTTATCTGCAAACTATTGGCCCACAGCATGCCCAAGAGGAATGCAATGGGATAAAGCCACAGATAGCTACAAAACTCCCTCATGTAAAGATATCTCAGAAATCTTTTCTGAACCTTCTCTAAATTAACCTAACCTTTCATAATCTAAGCATTGAAAGGTGATTTTATTTATTATTATTATTATTATTATTATTATTTTGTTGAATCGCTCTTTACAACATGACAGCATAAGCTAAATCGATGTAAAGGGTATTATTATAGCTATCATAGTGATCTCGTGACATGTGATAGGTAGCTAATCTATCGCCATTTTATTGTCACGTGAATTCTACACCAGACCAAAGACGTGAGTGTGACAATCACACTCTGCCCTCGCCGGGAATCGAACCCGGAACCTCCGGGGTGGCAGACAATGCACTTACCACTCGGCCACGAAGGTCGTCGAATTTAGGAAAGATTGGTATCATATTTTTTTATGGTTAAGTGATATTAATTTCATTAACAATAAATAGTTTTATATTGACTTGTTCCGGTATCTTCTCAAGCCATTAGCAATTTTATATCCAATGCAGCCGTAAGTGGGAAGGTATGTCCATGTAGACTGAAGGTGTTCGCTTCTGGGTACAACTGTAAACCCCGCTTTGGTACTGTGGCACACCCGGTACTTGCATTACCTGGTCATGTGGTTCCTGGTCACCTGGTATTAGATATCTAGGATCCGGAACCAGGTATAACCATTATAACTTGCCATCACGGCGTCTCCTGAAGAGGTAGCCAAACTGTTCTTTCCTGACACGCTTCTCTACATTCTTTAACTTTCATACATGGTATTATAGACGCACGTCGATTTCAAACTCACACACTCCTCACGTGACCGACATTTAATATTCGATTGATTTTATCACACAACGTTTTACTCGGTCTTCCTATATTTCTTGTTCCGTTTACGTTGTTTATATATACTTTCTTTATCATTTGAAACTAGAAAAAATGCAGTAGAAATGAGATCTCTTAGACGAATGTGTCGATACTCTGTGTATGATAGAGTGTCGAATGAAAGTCTAAGAAGTGAATGCGGTGCGAATGATGGTGCTATGAACAAAATATTGAAAGGATAATTAATATGGTTTTGACACATGGAAAGAATGAATGAAGAAAGAATATACGAGTACGTTAACAAAAAAGTATACGTTAACGATACAAATGGAACTACAAACAGAGGAAGACCGAAAATGCTGTATATGTTTAGGTAGTATGTTTACAAGAGATGGGCGAGTAGAGAGGGATGTTGAAAGAAGGGTTGGGGCAGGCAACAAAGTGAATGGTGCACATAAAGTTGTCATCGCAAACAAAAACCTATCCAAAAAAGCTAGAATGGCAGTGCACAATGGTGTTCTTCTACCGACCCTTATGTAAGGAAGCGAAGTATGGAACTGGCAAAAGAAGGATGAAAGTAGAATAAATGCAGTTGAAATGAGATCTCTTAGACGAATGTGTGAATACTCTGTGTATGATAGAGTGTCGAATGAAAGTATAAGAAGTGAATGCGGTGCGAATGATGATGCTATGAACAAAATAATGAAAGGATCATTAAGCTGGTTTTGACATATGGAAAAAATGAATGAGAAAATAATGGTAAAAAAATTATATGTTAATGATGTAAATGGAACCAGAAATAGAGGAAGACCGAGGAAAACGTGGCACGATCAAATAAATCAAATATTGAATGTTGGCCACGTGAGGAGTGAGAGAAATCGACGTGCGTGCATGACACGATGTATGAATGTTGAGGAAGCGAGAGAAATATGCCAGGAAAAGTGTGTCAGTCCATTCTTTCTGCCTACCCCTTCGGGGAGACGGCGTTATGGTTACTTAGTTAGTTCGTTTTTATTTATCATTCATTCTTTCCATTTGTCAAAACTATCTTAACGATCCTTTCATTATTTCGTTCATAATACTTTCATTCGCACTGCATTCACTTTTTATATTTTCATTTGACACTCTATCATATATAAATAACTAACTAACTAACCGTCACGCCGTTTCCCCGGAAGAGCAAGCAGAGATGATTAATCGCCACAATTTTGTATCCCAAAATAACTCTACTCTCTTCTACATTCACACACCGTGACACGCACGCTCGTCGATTGTTCCTACTTCGAACTTTCAGTAATTGATGAATTTGGTCATGTCATGTCTTCCTTGACCTTCCGTTCCATTCACAACTAACTAACTAACTAACCATCACGCCATTTACCCGGACGGGTAGGCAGAGAGGATGGATCGCCACACTGGCCCATCCTGACATACCTCTCGGGCTTCCTCTACATTCATACATCGTACCATGCACGCACGTCGATTGTTCCGACTTCGAATGTGGCCGCCTTTTAGTAATTGATTAATTTGGTCATGCCATGTTTTCCTCGGTCGTCCTTGGCTTCTTTTTCCACTCACGCTGCTTGTGTACAACTTTTTAACCATTCTACTCTCATCCATTCGTTCCATATGTCCAAACCATCTCAGGGATCCTTTTTTAATTTTATCCATGATGCAGTCATCTGCCTTACATTTCTTTCTTATTTCATCGTTCGGTATTCTATCATACAACGTTTTCCCTCACATTCTTCTTAGTGATCTCATTTCTACGGCGTTAATCCTGCTTTCATCCTTCTTTTGCCAGCTCCAAGCTTCACTTCCATACATGCCTTCCATTCACACTACTTGTATATATCATTTTTAACCATTATTCTCTCATCCATTCGTTCCATGTGTCCAAACCATCTTAGTGACCCTTTCACAATTTTATTAAGGACACATTCATCCGCCTTACATCTTGTCATTTTAAAAATTTGGTTATTGTGTTTAGGTTGATTGATCTCTCCACTGTCGTCATCATAGGCAAGTGCGTTTTGCAAATGATTTGAAAAATCAGTTTTTACAATAAAAAATTCACGCGGAAAACAGCGAGTAGCTCATGCAATGAGAATTTTAATTATTACGTACGCTTTGCATGTGTTTGATTATGTTATTGTTTGATCGAGATATCAAAACATGGGAATTTTTTCAAACAATTGGCAATAAACTCTAGGTACTTGGCGAGTTATATGTATATATTTAAAAAAGTTATAACACTTTCGTATCACACAACTTTCTAAAAAGAAAATTGATTTCAGAATTCGCATCGCAAAGTTTTTCAACCCCTTGAAACCTCAATCCGGCATTATCTACAATATGTAAATGGTGTTCTTCTACCGACCCTTATGTATGGAAGCGAAGCATGGAACTGGCAAAAGAAGGATGAAAGTAGAATAAATGCAGTTGAAATGAGATCTCTTAGAAGAATGTGTGGATACTCTGTGTATGATAGAGTGCCGAATAAAAATATAAGAAGTGAATGCGGTGCAAATGATGGTGTCATGAACAAAATAATGAAAGGATCATTAAGATGGTTTGGACATATTGAAAGAATGAATGAAGAAAGAATGGTAAAAAAATTATATGTTAGTGATGTTAATGGAACCAGAAATAGAGGAAGACCGAGGAAAACGTGGCACGATCAAATAAATCAAATATTGAATGTCGGCCATGTGAGGAGTCAGAGAAATCGACGCGCGTGCATGACACGATGTATGAATGTTGAGGAAGCGAGAGAAATATGTCAGGAAAGAAAAGTGTGGCAGTCCATTCTTTCTGCCTACCCCTTCGGGGAGACGGCGTGATGGTTAGTTAGTTAGTTAGTTTTTTGTAAATAAAAGGCAATGTGTGTTATTGTGTACCCAAATATCTCTTAACCCTTAACGTACCGTGTTCAAAACAAAACGCTCGCTCCCATGTGGTCAATTCAGTTTACCGCTAACTTTATCTAAATATCAAGCATATGACTCGATGAATCAAAATTTAATTTATGTCATCTTGTAGGGAATTTCATTAGTAATAGATCGATATCTATAACATACATGGATTATTTGAAAAACATATCATTAATTTTTTTCTGGAACCATGCGATTTCTGATATGGAATGCGTCACAGCATACGAGCGACTGGCATCAAGTATAAACTTGTCTCGCGCCGCGGCCGGCGGGGCGAGACTTTACGAGATTTTACGTATGATAAAGGCACCTAGGCAAAATGTATAGTACGTTCAAGACAACGAGTACGTATTAATATTTGTCCCTTTTGGTAAAGTGTTAATATTTTCACAGTTCTGATATTATTAAGTTGCGTGCTGCGTTTCCGTCCACAGTCGGTATTATTACGTACCTATGAAAAGGCCAAACATATCATTTATAATACGTTCAAAACAGCGAGTAAGTATTTGTCACTTTTGATAAAGTTGTAAATATTAGCAAAACAAATTCTACCTTAACACGAATGAAGGTGAGGGCAGTCTTAGAAAATATTTTTTTTTGGGATGAAGGAAGTAATTTTTTGCTTTTTTTTTATTACGAAATATTGAGAACACTTCAATGGAGGATTACAATTTTTTTATAATATTAGGGTCCATAGGTTTTAAGAAAATCAACTTTAAATTGGCAGTGGAAACTCAATTGACCACATGGCAACGCGACGGTTAAACTAGGTAACAGATCGTTCCCAAATTTCGCATTCTTTAAAATATTTGGTTTGCATCTATTTTTGTCTGTCATCGACGTCACTTTTTCAACTATAATATGTTACAGATTAACATATATACAACTTCCAAAAAATTGTCAGACATGGTGGTCATAAGAAATGTGGAATGGGGAATGTTGTATTACATAAAGCGTGCGTTTAACCCAACCAATGACAGGTCATAAGTCCTGTAAACACCTCGATCACCATATTCTGTTTCCAATTTGCATCTTCGTCTCTATTGAGATACAATTAATCCTTGAATTGATAACCCGCAATGGGTAAAATCCAGTATTCGTCGACAAGTATTTGTATACATTCAAAATATTGTATAATATTATTGTTGACTGTTCTATAGTCATCGTTGCTTTCACATTATTTTTGTAGTATACTGGTTCATTTTCAGTATAAGACAATAGAATTATGCAGATGTGAATCATTGTTTTTATAATTTCTAACTGCAAAGCGTCTGAAGAAGTCAAGCTTAATTAAAAATCCATTTTACTAATCCATTGAGATGAAATACGAAATGAAGTAAAAGCCAGATAATAAGTTGCCGACATCATGGATCGTACAGCTAAATTGAAGTTGTGGCGACGGGCTGGACATATATAGTCAGACAGGGCAGTGTACTAGATTGATATCCCGAATACTCCAATGGAGGCCTTGGACAAAGAAAAGGAGTGTCGAGAGGCCACCTAAAACATGTACTGACGGCATTGTCGAATAGCTGGAACCACCTGGATGCAGAAGGGACAAGACCTGTACACTCTTTGAACGCTACTAAACAACAATTCTCTCACTACTCTAAGCATTAAAATTATTGAGTATCAGGAAAGCATATTGACAATATAAAAAAATGTATGTAACATTTTAATAGGCCGTGCAAAAAACATTATACAGTAAGGACGGTTTAAAGAACCGAAAAATTTCATGCTTCACTACCCACGTATCTTTGCCATTCTGCTATCCTAATACATAGATTTCATTTTAAAACTGTTTGTATGAAGAAAATGTACGTTTTTCAATTCAATTCAAGTTGAAATATTTCTTTTTAAAAACCAGAAATCCCAAATTCTCCATACAAAATTATGTTTTAAAAATATTAAGCACCAGGAGTTCATGGCGTGCTAGGAGGTATCGAACGTTGTAACATATTAGTAATTTTGCATAAAAAAAACCGAAAATGGTTTTTTCTTTCATGCGTATGAGAGTGAGCAAGACAAGTAGCAATTGGGATTTCAAGCTTTAAACTATCCGCATATCTCTTTGGGCATTCTGCTGTCCTGATACGAAGATTTCATGTTAAAACATTTTGTATGGAGAAATAGTGCGTTTTTCATCTTTTTCAATTAAAAAAATATAAAATCATGAAAACCAAATTTCGGAATTTGATGTTCCGGTTGAATATATTATATATTTTTTTTCAATGCAGGTAACCCAAATTCTCCATACAAAATTATGTTTTGAAAATTTTAAACATCAGGAGTTCATAACGTGCTAGGAGGTATAAAACATATAAGTAATTTTATATCAAAAATACTATTCGTTTCTTTCATACATATGAGAGTGAGCAAGATTGGGATTTCATGATTCAAATTACCCACGTATCTTCTTGGCCATTCTGCTATCCTGATACATAGATTTTATTTTAAAACTTTTTGTATGGAGAAATTGTGCAGTTTTCAACTTCTTTAAATTAAAAATTATAATCGTGAAAACCAAATTTCGGAATTCGAAGTTTAAGTCGAAATATTTCTTTTTACAAACCAGCAATCCCAAATTCTCCATACAAAATTATGCTTTGAAAATATGAAGCACCAGGAGTTCATGGCGTTCTAGGAGGTATCGGACCTTAAAACATATTAGTAATTTTATATCAAAAATACTATTCGTTTCTTTCATACATATGAGAGTGAGCAAGACAAGTAGCAATTGGGATTTCATGATTCAAATTACCCACATATCTTCTTCGCCGTTCTGTTATCCTGATACATAGATTTCATTTAAAAAAGAATTGTACGAAGAAATTGTGCATTTTTCAAGTTTTTAAAATTAAAAATTATTAAATTGTGAAAACCAAATTTCGGAATTAGAAGTTTAAGTTGAAATATATCTTTTTACAACCAGAAATCTGAAATTCTCCATAAAAAAATATGTTTTGAAAATATGAAGCACCAGGAGTTCATGGCGTGCTAGGAGGTATCGGCCGTTAAAACATAGTAGTAATTTATATCAAAAATATTGAATGTTTCTTTCATGCATATGAGAAGTGAGCAAGATAAGTAACATTTGAAATTTCAGACATTAAACTACCCACATATCTTTTTGGCCATTCTGCTATCCTGATACCGAGATTTCACTAAAAAAAAATTGTATGGAGATTTTTGCGTTTTCCAACTTTATTAAATTAAAAATTAAAAAATCGTGAAAACCAAATTTCGGAATTTGAAGTTCGTGTTGAAACTTTTTTTTTTTCAGTGCAGGATAACATCAAATTCTCCATACAAAATTATTTTTTGAAAATATTAAGCACCAGGAGTTCATGACGTACTAAGAGGTATCGAACGATGTAACATATTATATGAGTATAAAAAAAACTAAGATGCTTTTTGTTTCTTTTATGCGTATGAGAGTGAGCAAGATAAGTAGCATTTGGGATTTCAAGCTTCAAACTACCCGCATATCTCTTTAGGCAATCTGCTGTCCTGTTACGAAGATTTCATTTTAAAACATTTTGTATGGAGTTGTGCGTTTTTCAACTTTTTAAAATTAAAAATTACAAAATCGTGAAAACAAAATTTTGGAATTAGAATTTAGTCCGAAATTTATTTTTTTCAAATTCTCCATACAAAATTATGTTTTGAAAATATCAAGCACCAGGAGTTCATGGCGTGCTAGGAGGTATCGGACCTTAAAACATATTAGTAATTTTTTTATCAAAAATACTATTCGTTTCATTCATACATATGAGAGTGAGCAAGACAAGTAGCAATTGGTATTTCATGCTTACCAATTGCTTATTTCAAGTAGTAATTACTCACATATCTTCTTGGCCATTCTGCTATCCTGATAAATAGATTTCATTTTAAAACTTTTTGTATGGAGATTTATGCCTTTTTCGACTTTATTAAATAAAAATTTATAAAAAGGTAAAAAACAAATTTCGGAATTGATGTTCGTGTTGAAAATTTTCAGATAACCAAAATTCTCCATACAAAGTTCCTTTTTAAAATTTTTAAGTATTAGGAGTTCATAGCGTTCTAGGAGGTATCGGACGTTAAAACATAGTAGTAATTTTATATCAAAAATGTCGAAGGTACTATTTGTTTCTTTCATACATATGAGAAGTGAGCAAGATAAGTAACATTTGGGATTTCGTACTTCAATCTACCCACATATCTTCTTGGCCATTCTGCTATCCTGATACCGAGATTTCATTTTAAAACTTTTTGTATGGAAAAGTTGTGCGGTTTTCAACTTCTAATAAAAAAAATCTTGAAAACCAAATTTCGGAATTCGAAGTTTAAGTTGAAATATTTATTTTTACAAATCAGAAATCTGAAATTCTCCATACAAAATAATGTTTTGAAAATATGAAGCACCAGGAGTTCATGGCGTGCTAGGAGGTATCGAACGATGTAACATATGAGTAATTTTGCATAAAAAAAAAACGAAGAAGCTTTTTGTTTCTTTCATGCTTATAAGAGTGAGCAAGATAAGTAGCATTTAGGATTTCAAGGTTCAAATAACCCGCAATATCTCTTTGGGCATTCTGCTGTCTTGATACGAAGATTTCATTTTTAAACATTTTGTATGGAGAAATACTGCGATTTCAACTTATTCAATTTTAAATTTATAAAATCAATCGAAATTCGAAGTTTGAGTCGAGACATATTTTTTTCAATGCATTCAAACTACCGACATATCTTCTTGGCCATTCTGCTATCCTGATATATAGATTTCATTTTAAAACTTTTTGTATGGAGATTTTTGCGTTTTATCAAACTTAATTAAGTTAAAATTTATAAATCGTGAAAAGGAATTTCGGCATTCGATTAAATATTTTTTTCAATCCAGAAATCCCAAATTCTCAATACAAAATAATGTTTTGAAAAATTTTAGCCCCAGGAGTTCAAGGCATGCTCGGAGGTATAATTTTACATAAAAACTACGTTTAATTTGTTTACTTTGTTTCTTTGGACTATTTGTCTCTTTCATAAATACGTGAAGTGAGCAAGATAAGTAGCATTTGGGATTTCATACTTCAAACTACCCACATATCTTCTTGGCCATTCTGCTATCCTGATACCAAGATTTCATTTGAAAACTTTTTGTATGGAGATTTATGCGTTTTTCGACTTTATTAAATTAAAATTTATAAAACCGTAAAAAACAAATTTTGGAATTTGATGTTCGGGTTAAAATATTTATTTTTAAATATGCAGATAACTCAAATTCTCCATACAAAATTATGTTTTGAAAATTTTAAGCACCAAGAGTTCATGGCGTGCTAGGAGGTATCGGACGTAAAAACATATTAGTTATTTTATATCAAAAATACCGAAGATTATTTCTTTCTTTCATGCATATAAGAAGTGAAGTAAGAATTCTTTCATGCATATAACATTTGAAATTTCATACATTAAACTACCCACATATCTTCTTGGCCATTCTGCTATCCTGGTACCGAGATTTCATTTAAAAAAAAAATGTATGGAGATTTTTGCGTTTTCCAATTTTATTAAATTAAAAATTATAAAATCGTGAAAACCAAATTTCGGAATTTGAAGTTTTGTTGAAACATTTTTTTTTCAATGCGGATAACATCAAATTCTCCATACAAAATTATGTTTTTAAAATATGAAGCGCCAGGATTTCATGGCGTGCTAAGAGGTATCGAACGTAACATATGAGTAATTTTGTATAAAAAAACTGCACATGCTTTTTGTTTCTTTCATGCGTTTAAGAGTGAGCAAGATAAGTAGCATTTGGGATTTCAAGCTTCAAAATAACCCGCATATCTCTTTGGGCATTATGCTGTCTTGATACGAAGATTTCATTTTAAAACATTTTGTATGGAGAAATAATGCGTTTTTCAACTTTTTCAATTTTAAATTTATAAAATCGTGAAAACCAAATCGGATTTCGATGTTTGAGTCGAGACATATTTTTTTCAATGCATTCAAACTATAACCATATCTTCTTGGCCATTCTGCTATCCTGATACATAGATTTCATTTTAAAACTCTTTGTATGGAGACTTGTGCGATTTTTCAAACTTTATTAAAGTTTAAATTTATAAAATCGTGAAAAGGAATTTCGGCATTCATTTAAATAATTTTTTTCAATGCAGAAACTCCAAACTCTCCATACAAAATTATGTTTTGAAAATTTTAAGCACCAGGAGTTCAAGGCATGCTAGGAGGTATCGGACGTTCAAAAATATTAGTAATTTTATATAAAAAATACCGAGGGTAAAGTTCATTCACATACCGAAAATTTGGTATATAAGTGTTGGTGTGGCGATATTTCTTCCAATTTGATTGGTTGACGGTTCAAATGCGTCGAACGGTAGTAATTTCATACTTCAAACTACCTACATATTATCTTCTTGGCCATTCTGCTATCCTGATACCAAGATTTCATTTTAAATCTTTTTGTATGGAGAATTGTGCGTTTTTCAAACATTATTAAATTAAAATTTATAAAATCGTGAAACCGAATTTGATAATATTTTTTTCAATGCAGATAACCCAAATTCTCCATACAAAATTATGTTTTGAATATTTTAAGCACCAGGAGTATATGGCGTGCTAAGAGGTATCGGACGTTATAACATATTATTAATTTTATATCAAAAATACTATTCGTTTCTTTCATACATATGAGAGTGAGCAAGACAATTAGCAATTGGGATTTCATGATTCATGATTTCATGATTTCTTTGCCATTCTGCTATCTTGATACATAGATTTCATTTTAAAACTTTTTGTATGAAGAAATTTTGCGTTTTTCGACTTTTTAAAATTAAAAATTATGCTCGTGAAAACCAAATTTCGGAATTCGATGTTTAAGTTGAAATATATCTTTTTACAAACCAGAAATCTGAAATTCTCCATACAAAATTATGTTTTGAAAATATGAAGCACCAGGAGTTCGTGGCGTGCTAGGAGGTATCGAACGTTATAACATATTAGTAATTTTGCATAAAAAAACCTAACATGCTTTTTGTTTCTTTCATGCGTATGAGAGTGAGCAAGACAAGTAGCAATTGATATTTCATGCTTGAAACTACCCACATATCTTCTAGGCCATTCTGCTCTCCTGATACCAAAATTTCATTTTAAAACTTTTTGTATGGAGATTTGTTCGGTTTTTCAACTTTATTCAATTAAAATTTATAAAATCGTGGACACCGAATTTCGTTATTTGAAGTTTGGGTAATAAATATTTTTTTCAATGCAGATTCTCCAGGGTGAAGTAAGTTATTAAAGTTGAATTTAACCACCTTTCCGATTCCTTGCGCTCCTGGTTTCGCGTAATATTCGTGTGGCGTCAGTCTGGCGATTTTATTTCATTCGCTATTATGGTAATTGTTTTTAAATCTATAAAGCCAAAACGGCCATTCACAATGGAGTTCTAGTTCCCTTAAGTATGGAAGCAAAGCATGGAACTGGCAGAAGAAGGATGAGAGCAAAATAAATGTGGAATAGATGAGATTCCATAGGCGTATGAGTAGTAAAACGATGTACGACAGTGTTTCAAATGCTGATAGAAAGGAAAAAAATATAAATAAAATTATGAAAGAACGCTGGGATGGTTTGGTCACATTGAACGTATGGATGAAGAAAGAATGGTTAAGAAAGTATACGCTAACGATGTGAATGGAGTGCGGTGTCGAGGAAGATCGAGGGAAACATGTCATGACCAAGTCAAAATTCTTTAAAGGTCGGGCCATGTTAGAAGCCGAAAAAATCGAGGCGCGTGTATGACTAACTGTATGAATATCGAGGAAGCTAGAGAGGTGTGTCAGAATAGAGTAGTGTGGCGGTCCCTTCTGTCTGCCTACCCTTTAAGGAAAATGGGGTGATGGTTTGTTGTTGTCAATTTTAATTTTTTCGACATCTTGTTCTTCTTCTTCTTCTTCCACAGCCTATTCCTGTCCACTCCTGTCATTCGCTTTCATGTCACTCTGTCTTGTGCAGACTGCATCCAGGTTATTCCGACGTGTCTGATCAGATCATCCTTCCACCGTAGTTACGGTCGCCCTGCACTTCTTTTTGCCGTCCACGCTCTCCACGGTGACCTGCATATTGCCATTTTAGAGCCGCCACCCGGTGGATGATGTCAGCGACCTTTGTTTTTTCTCTCACCGTATCGTTTCTGACTCTGTCTCTTAGGCTTATTCCTAACATGGCTGTTTCCATGGCTCTTTGGGTCACTCGCAGTTTCTCGGCACTTTGTTTGGACAATGTTACAGTTTCAAGACCATAAGTACCAACTGGCAGAACGCAGGCTTCGTAGACTTTTCGTTTCACGTTGATCGGTATTTTCCGGTTTTTAAGGATGTAACCCATGTTTCCAAAAGCTGCCCAGCTTAGTCCAATTCTTCTCTTGAGCTCTGCGGTTTGGTTATCTCGGTCCAATCGAATATTGTGTCCCAGGTATGTATATTCATGGATTCTTTTGCCAATTCTGTTGCCATCCATGTTGATTTCAAGCCTTTCCGTGCCCATCACCTTGGTCTTTGCCAGGTTCATATTCAAGCTTCAGATTTGGATACATCGTTTAGTTTTTTTAGCATTTAAGTTAGTTCCTCCGGAGTGTGTATATACGACTAGTATATTCAAGATACATTACGAATACGGTGCCTTAAAAGTAAGCATATGATTATTTGACGACCTTCGTGGCCGAATGGTAATTGCTTTGACTGTCACACCGAAGGTCCCTGGTTCAATTGTCGGCGATGACAGTGTGATTGTCACACTGTCTTTAGTCTGGTGAAGAATTCACGTGACAATAAAATGGCGATAAACTAGCTTAATATCACATGTCCCGAGAATCAATATGATAGCTATACCCTTTACATCGATTTGGCTCGCGCTGTAATGATGTAAATAGCGATTCCACAAAATAATAATAATCATTATATCGCATGCTTATAAAAATATTATTTAGTAATGAAAAAAAATACTTTGTAATTATTTGATTGATTTTTTTGACTTATTTTTAAGTGCAGCACTTATGTCGTAAAATAAATAAAAATACAAATTAATTATCGAGTCGTTCACCTTTCTTCCAAACACTTGCTTCCTGCTAATGACCATGAAGACACGAGGAGGCGAAAGTATAAATGTTTGACGTGACACAGGAGATGAAAAGTTAAAATGAGCCAACCTCGAAAAAACACAAAATGTTTAAAATGACAAAAAAATTGTAAAAAAAAATACGTTGATAAAGCTTTATATAATGATATTTTTTTTCATAAACACGTATTTTTTACTAACTTTGTGTTGTAGATGTTTTATTTGTCTGTCTACTCTGTCTGTCTGTCTACTCGACAGTATAAAATTTAATATACCAACCCGAAATTTAAGGAATTTTAAACTTTTCCGCGAAAATCTACATAAAACCAACTATGGATATAATGCACCTATACCGAGAATGACTAGACTGGCAAATTCTTGTCATGACTTAGATTTTTTTGGAATAAATCTAAATTCCTTTATTTCTTCACTTAAAAAGTATCGACCTCTACCAAACCCCTAATTTATTTTTATTTTTAAACTAGTTCATAGTATTAATGAACGCAATTTTTCGAACCTTCTGTTTCTATGTCGATTTGAATGAGTCCTTTGTAATCTTTTGTAGTCCTTAAATAATCTATATACCTACCTGTAGTCTTAGTTTTATAATTGTACTTCTCCGTTAATAATCTTATACCTGTATTTTTAATTTTAACTATGTCCTATCTTTAATACCTGTATTCTCATTTATAATAGTGTCCTTTTTTCATCAAAAACCTATTACAATACTTACCTGCATAGACGCACAGACTTAACTCGTCTTAGGCTTAATTTTTACCGTTGCTCTTAAAATGTTCATAGATTTAAGTAAATTGTCTGTAAGAAAATAATGTATTGGAATTTATTCCGTTTATAACAATAAAAAAAAAAAAAAAATTGTCTTTTTATTTTATACATACTTTGTATATACAACACTAACTACATTTTTTTTTAAATTACATATCAGACATGTTCGGACAACCGGTCCTTCTTCAGTGATACATATTATAAAGATACATATTTAAATTATTATTATTATTTTTACAAATATAATAAGTTTTGACAGATGTTATAAAGATTTATTTAAGAATAGAGCTTTAAAAATAGTTATTAGAAACATTAGAATTTATCAATGAAAGCGAAAATGGCCGTTTACAGTGGAGTTCTGGTCCCAACCCTAATGTATGGAAGCGAAGCATGGAACTGGTAAAAGAAAGATGAGAGCAGAATAAATGCGGCAGAGATGAGGTCCCTAAGACGTATGTGTGATAGAACGATGTACGACAGAATCTCAAATGCTGATATTAGGAAGGAATGTAGAGCGAAATAATGTATTATGAACAAAATTATGAAAGGATCGCTGCGTTGGTTCGGACATATGGAGCACATGGGTGAAGAAAGGTTAAAAAAGTATACGTTTACGATGTAAATGGAGTACGGAGTCGAGGTAGACTAGAATCATTCAAAATTTAAAGGTTGGTCATGTCAGAAGCCGGAAGAATCGATGTGCGTGATGACTCGCTGCATGAATGTGGAGGAAGCTAGAGAGGTACGTCAGGATAGAGTAGTGTGGCGGTCCATTCTCTCTGCCTACCCCTGCGGCGAAACGGCGTGATAGTTTGTTTTTGTTGTTGATATCTTTTAAAAAATACTACAAACATCAAAGTAAAATGAAATATTTAGTGTAAGTTAAAAATACGGATTAATTATGTTAGATAATTTGCTTTTTACGGGGTGATCTTTTTTACTATTACACAACCAATGCTTGTTAAAACTTATTAATGTCATTATCACTAATAACTAATGTTTTTAGTACAATGTCATTGAGAATATCAGAGCTTACATTTGTTTAGAATTAATTATATAGGAAAATTATTGATATATCCAATTATATAAATATGACTTATCTAGTTAACTTTACAACAGAAGTTTTCGCTGTTAATGAACATATTTAAATGTAATGTCAGAGTATAAAAGAATGACGAATGTACAAGGCCCGATGTATAGGTGTATTATCAATTGAAGATCTAATCTAATCTTTACGCCGTTTCCCCGAAGTCAGACGAGCTTTGTTTTATCTTGACATACTTCTTTCACATTTCAACATCAACAACAACAACAAACCATCACGCCGTTTCCCCGCAGGGGTAGGCAGAGAGAATGGACCGCCACACTACTCTATCCTGGCACACCTCTCTAGCTTCCTCCACATTCATACATCGAGTCATACACGCACGTCGATTCTTCCGGCTTCTGACATGACCAACTTTAATATTTGATTAATTTGGTCATGCCATGTTTTCCTCGGTCTACCTCGACTCCTTACTCATTTACATTGTTAACGTATACTTTTTTAACCATTCTTTCTTCACCCATGCGCTCCATATGTCCGAACCAACGAAGCGAACCTTTCATAATTTTGTTCATAATACATTCTTTCGCTCTACACTCCTTCCTAATATCAGCATTTGAGATTCTGTCGTATATCGTTCTACCACACATACGTCTTAGGGACCTCATCTCTACCGCATTTATTCTGCTCTCATCTTTCTTCTGCCAGTTCCATGTTTCGCTTCCATACATAAGGGTTGGAACCAGAACTCCATTGTGAACGGCCATTTTCGCTTTCATTGATAAATTCTTGTTTCCAAAAACTACTTTTAAAGCTCCATTCACTTTGTTACCCGCACCAACCCTTCTTTCAATATCACTGTCCGTTCGGCCATCCGCTGTGAACATGCTACCTAAATACACAAATTCACTCACCTGTTCCAAGTTCTCTTCATTTACACTTATATTCCAAACTGTCATTTGCTCTTCCCTTTCAAAAACTAACACCTTTGACTTTCCGACATTCATCATTAAATCGTTCGACTTGCATACTTTATACATTCTCGACACCAAGACTTGTAATTCGTCCGCACTATCCGCAACGAGAACGGCAACATCGAGATTTTATTTCAATATATTATACATCACATGTTTTGTCGATGTGCAAGTATGCAAGGAAAATCTAATTTTGAAGGCAATTCTAATTTTGAAGGCAAATCTAATTTTGAAGGCAAATCTAATTTTAAAGGCAAATCTAATTTTGATGGCAAATCTAATTTTGAAGGCAAAACTAATTTTGAAGGTACATCTAATATTGATATTTTATGATTTTACTGAAATCACGTGACGGAAGTTCATTTAAATATCATGAAATAAAACGATATATTTTTTTTAACAATAACTTCGACTTTTTGTCTTTATTTAGATAGCAACCGGTTTCACCAGGCTAGCTGGCATCGACATACTGGACATTCATCTGCTGAACGCGGTCTCCTCGGAGATCGACCTCTTTCATATTAGTGAAAGTACGTTCAGAAGTCAATACTCTCAATTCTGGACAGTATCCTGTCTTCCTAATGTCGAACCACCTCTCATGCGTTTCTGGTAGTATACTATACACAACATATTATTTTACCTGTTCTCAATAGATGCCTTAAAAAATAATTTTGTAATGTCTATTGATGAAATAAACTGATTTGATTTGATTTTATGTCGTTCTCCCGATGACGAAGGTATAATATCTTCGAAACGTGTCTAGGAAATGTTTTTTTAAAAATAATATTAACATACAATCCCCAGTATTTGTCTGCAAGGTGACAATAGCTTGTTGCAAGGCCGGTTGGCTGTACGCGTACTGGAGTGTCCTCTCTCTCTGACCGGACCGATTTCACTACCTGTTCGACCGCAATGATCCGAGATGTATCTGGTTCCGGCTGCCGGACCAAGGGTCCATTTAAGGGACTTGAATCAGTAACTTACTTAATCGATCGATGAATTTCTTCCTTAAAAACTAATGTTGCTATCAAATTTTAATTTGCTTCTTAAAAAATTGTTTTGCTTTATATTTTGATAAAAATTTGCACTTTCAAGCATAGATTTGACATTAATATTCGATAAAAATATTTCCACTTGGCTTTATTTCGAGAACGACCGGTCCAATCTGTTGATGCTAGCTTGCCTGGTGAAACTGGTCGCTGTCAATATAAATTAAAAAACTAACTAACTAACTAACTAACCATCACGCCGTCTCCCCGAAGGGGTAGGCAGAAAGAATGAACTGCCACACTTTTCTTTCCTGATATATTTCTCTTGCTTCCTCAACATTCATACATCGTGTCATGCACGCGCGTCGATCTCTCTCACTACTCACGTGGCCAACATTAAATATTGGATGTATGTGATCGTGCCACGTTTATCTCTGTCTTCCTCTGTTTGTAGTTCCATTTACATCGTTAATTTATAATTTTTTTACCATTCTTTCTTCATTCATTACTAACACTTTTCGTATTTATTTTGACAGCTTTTACTTACCGGCCGCCAGAACCAACCTGCCTCTGGTGACACCGGTGGAAAGAGTAATTAACTGCTGAACGCGGTCTCATCGGAGTTCGACGTCTTTCATATTAGTGAAAGTACGTTCAGAAGGCAAATACTCTTAATTCTGGAGAGTATTCTGTCTTCCTAATGTCGAACCATCTCCAATGCGTTTCTGGTAGTATGCTATATACGATATATTATTTTACCTGTTCACAATAGATGCCTTAAAAAAGAATTTTGTAATATCTGTTGATGAAATAAACTGATTTGATTTGATAAAAACGACGAATTCGAACATTCATTTTGGACTATATTGTATAACAGAATAACAGACACATTGCACTTGTCTTACGGTCGAAAAATAAAAGTGTCCAAGTACAAGTCGATGCCGGGTTTTGGGAACAGGTTTAAGTGACTTGTGACAGTATGCCCCAAGGTCGACAAATGTGCAATTACCCATGGATCAATGCGATCTAGTACATTCGAATATTCTTGTAATTGCTAGGGTTTCAAACCGCTAGATGAAAACTACACAAGTTTATTTTTTGACGGCCTTAGTAGTAAGTGCTTTGACTGGCACATCGAAGGTCCTGGGATCGATTCTCATTAATAAAATATCAAAGATTTTCTTCTATATACGCTTCTTTCAATTTTTCTTTTTAATACACTTTGTATATACAACACTTATTAAAAATAAAATTATATAGACATGTTTCGGACAAACAGTCCTTCTTCAATTAAGATACATATTTATAAAAATATTATAAAATTGTTCGTGTTTACATGATCTGACAGATGTTATAAATATATACAAACTTTTGTTATAACAAATATTATGATTCAATATAAACTTTAAAATAATAATTTAAAGTTCTTAATGGGGTTCGGGTTATTACTTACAACAAAGGAAATAAATCAAAGATCGGAAGTTAAATTTATTTGATTATTTATAATATTTTCTTTATTTTTAATAGTTTTTAATTTCTAAAACTTCGAGATTGCTCAAAGTTATATTTCTATTATTAACATACAAAATTTCAACGCCAATATCTTAAGCCTATCCAAAAAAGCTAAGATGGTAGTGCATTATGGTGTTCTTGGGCCGACACTTATGTATGGAAGTGAAGCATGGAACTGGCAAAAGAAGGATGAAAGTAGAATAAATGCATTAAAAATAAGATCTCTTATACGAATGTGTGATGCTCTGTGTATGATAGAGTGTCGAATGAAAATATAAGAAGTGAATGCGGTGCGAATGATGGTGCTATGAACAAAATAACGAAAGGATCATATAAAGATGGTTTGGACACATGGAAAGAATGAATGAAGAAATAATGGTAAAAAAAAATTATGTTAACGATGTGAATGGAACTAGAAAAAGAGGAAGACCGAGGAAAACGTGGCGCGGTCAAATAAATCAAATATTGAATGTCGGCCATGTGAGAAGTCAGAGAAATCGTCGCGCGTGCATGACACGATGTATGAATGTTGAGGAAGCGAGAGAAATATGTCAGGAAAGAAAAATATGGCAGTCCATTATTTCTGCCTACCCCTTCGGGGAGACGGCGTGATGGTTAGTTAAAATAAATCACATATATTTAAATCAATACGAATCGGAACTCAGTTTTGTCATTTTTAGCTGTGTGTATTTTTTGAATAGGCGCTTCAAAAATATATGAATATTCGAACTCTTGCAATGAAAAGAAAACAAGAAATGAACGTTCCAATAAATGGCCTTCAAACGCTTATCTGTACAGTTTAGATTACTTTTTGAGAACCACGGATAAGATGCAGTTCAGTCAACTCTCTCGCCTTCAATACTTATTGAAATATATTTTTTGTTAAATTTATTTCACAAGCAATTTATAACACAGAGTCAAAAAAGTAAATTCTTTGGGAAAACAATTATGGTACAAAATTTCAAAATTCAGAGGTTCTCAAATTTTTTTTCCAGTCACCCCTTCGAATGTTTTCACCACGAAATTTATCTAGATAAACTAACTAACTAACTAACCATCACGCCGTCTCCCCGAAAGGGTAGGCAGAAAGAATGGACTGCCACACTTTAATCGATGCGGCACTCGATCCTTCTCTTTTCGCCCCGCGGGAGTCGCGGTGTGATAGGTTGCGAACCTCATCGCCACCGAGAGGCATCTCCCGCGCACACTTCGATCGTCCAACATCCTCAAAATAAATCTAAAACAAATAATATAAAATACAATGATATAAAATAAAATAACAAAATAAAAACAATTTAACACAAAATGTTCTCTTTACGGAGCTAGAAATACAGGAAGGCCGAGGAAAACGTTGCACGATCAAATCAATCAAATATTGAATGTCGGTCACGTGAGGAGTCGGAAAAATCGACGTGCGTGCATGACAAGATGTATGAATGTAGAGGAAGCGAGAGACGTATGTCAGGACAGAACAGTGTGGCGTTCCATTCTTTCTGCCTACCCCTCCGGGGAGACGGCGTGATGGTAATTTAGTTAGTTAGTTAGTTGTTCTCTTTAGATGATGCACATATTGTCTATTTAATTTATGTTCCACGTATCCACCGTTTTTTTTAAATAAGCAGTAATTAGGCACTTAACAAACCAACACCAGCAAGAACTTTAATACAACTCTGAAGAAATTATTCAAATTGTCATTGGAACAAACGAAAATTTTATTTTTACACCTGTCAAAATTCTTTATATAAACGAAAAAACTTGTATAATTTTAACATCAAAACAGTACAATCGTATTACGTGTGACTATTATAAAGTGCGGCAATAATCAAATTGACCAAAACAATTCACTTATACACGAAATATCTCCAAATTTACGGGAGCACCACATGAACCAAACCAAATTTTCAAAATCAGAACCAACAACAACAACAACAAACCATCACGCCGTTTCCCCGCAGGGGTAGGCAGAGAGAATGGACCGCCACACTACTCTATCCTGGCAAACCTCTCTAGCTTCCTCCACATTCATACAACGAGTCATACACGCACGTCGATTCCTCCGACTTCTAACATGACCAACCTTTAAAATTTGATTAATTTGGTCATGCCATGTTTTCCTCGGTCTGCCTCGACTTCGTACCCCATTTACATCATTAACGTATACTTTCTTAACCATTCTTTCTCCATCCATGCGTTCCATACGTCCGAACCAACGCAGCGATCCTTTCATAATTTTGTTCATTATACCTTCTTCCGCTCTACATTCCTTTCTTATATCAGCATTTGAGATTCTGTCGTATATCGTTCTACGTCTTAGGGACCTCATCTCTACCGCATTTATTCTACTCTCATCCTTCTTTTGCCAGTTCCATGCTTCGCTTCCATACATTAAGGTTGGGACCAGAACTCCATTGTGAACGGCCGTTTTCGCTTTCATTGATAAATTCTTGTTTCCAATAACTATTTTTAAAGCTCCATTCACTTTGTTACCCGCACCAACCCTTCTTTCGACGTCACTATCCGTTCGGGCATCTGCTGTGAACATACTACCTAAATACACAAATTCCCTCACCTGTTCCAAGTTCTCTTCGTTCACACTTATATTACAAACTGTCATTTGCTCTTCCCTTTCGAAAACCATCACCTTTGACTTTCCGACATTCATCATTAAATCATTTGACTTGCATACCTCATTCATTCTCGACACCAAGACTTGTAATTCGTCCGCACTATCCGCAACGAGAACGGCATCGTCCGCGTAAAGCAGACAGTTTACAGACAGATCACTCATCTTAGCACCAGCATTTATACCTTTAAGTTCTTTCATACACTTGTCCATATACAGATTGAACAACCATGGAGACATCACGCAGCCCTGCTTAACACCCTAGGTTCCCCTAATTCATTTCACATTCATTTGCAGATTATCAGCGCAATTAAGACGATACTTTTATATCACATATGGTAAATGCTGTTGATTGAAAGTCCTCGGAAGAAGTTCATTGTAAATAATATTTTTTTTTGGGATCTTGGGATCCGTGTAAAGTTTTTCTCCTGCTACGTTTCGGAGATCGTTGCAATCTCCATCTTCAGGGTAGTTATGACTAAGATCCTATATTGCTATAAAAAATTACTTTACAAAATTTAATGTATTGAGTTGTATTCCACTTTCTTCTTCTTCTGATTGTAGATCTTGCGATCTGTTTATGCAGGATATCAACTTTCTTCCTATGATGAAGACGACGACGATGAATTAGCATCTTGGGTCCTGATTCTGATCCATTCTTTGCGTGATATATGTACGTCAGGAAAGAATTGTGCGATGGTTCATCTTTCTGATAATCCCTTAGGAGTAACGGCGTGATGGTAAGTTAGTCTCAATGATTCAATCTATCATCTTAACTCAATTTGCCTACGTAATCCATGCATAATCCAGCGTGTCGGACGAGAAGGCCACGCTGGCGAAAGGACCAATCGGATAGCTTTATTCCTGTAATGGCGGCATTCGAAATTTGAAATATCGAACACAATGAACTCGTTTGAATTGGATATTTTAAATCACGAATTTTTGAACGGTTTAAATCGGCAATTGAATACAAACTATACAAGTTAGAATTTGGAATCAAATTAGTATCCAAATAACCATGACGCCGTTTCTCCAAAGGGGTAGGCAGAAAATATGGACTACCACAATATTATTCCCAGTTCCTATTCTCGCCCCTCGTTCCTACATCGCGTTATGCACGCACATCGATTTCTTTGACTCCTGACATGGTCGACTTTTGTAATAATTTCGGCTATGTAAGAAATTATTAAACACAGAGGAAACACGAAAGAGCCATGCTACACGTAAGACTCTCAGACCAGATAAGAAATACTGAAATACGTAGAAGGTCGGGTGTAACAGATGTCGTCGCAAGGGTAGCGAAGCTTAAATGGTCATTTGCGGGACATGTTGCCAGATTGGTAGACGATAGATGGACCAGAAGGGTAGTAGAGTGGAGACCCCGCGAAGACAACAGAGGGAGACCCCCCACGCGATGGTCCGATGACATTACAAGAATTGCTGGCGATTGGATGCAAAAGGCACAAGACAGGGATACGTGGAGAAGTATGGGGGAGGCCTATGTCCAACAGTGGACGACAACGGCTGTCTAAAAACACGCTGTATGAAGGTGGAGAAGACACAAAAGCGTGAGATTGAGGAATGTGACCGTGGTTTAAATTGGTGTTAATTCTTGGTAGAAGTTCTTCTTCTTGTTCTCCTCTTAGTTTAGGTCGTATGACCTGTTTGTGACAGTGGTCTGTCCTGGGATGATGATGTCCAGCTATCTCTCCATCTCTTTGGCGGCCTTTTTGGTAATCGCTTGGGTTTTCATCTTTAACAATTTTTTCAATTCTTGTATTCTCAATGCAGTCCTCGTGGTCTCTCCATTCGCCTTCTGCTTCTTCCCCATCTCACTATGTCCTTAACACCACAAACAGACCTTATCGTTACATTTCTGATGGGTTTTGCCTGCGATTTGTTCGCATTTCTGCTACTCTAAGAAGGTTCTTAGTTCTATTGGTATCGGCTCTGACCTCTATTCCATACGTCATGATGGGGCGAATGTATATCTTGACTTTACTGTCGGTTGGCATGTATTTATTCCACATGGTGTCGCGCAAGCAGCCAGCCTGACTTAACTACAAAAAAGCAAGCTTTGCTCAATCCGACATGAGTCGGTGTTTTAACAAAAACAGTCGAAAAACACCCACGAATCTATCCATTCACACAAGTACTCTGTCTAATGTTAACTCAATTATAACCTAAACCACAATCGGTCAGTTTACTATTAAGCGTGCGATATATTATGTATAAGGAAATTTTGGAATTTTTTGGACCCACGCTGGAGGCTAATTTCCACGCCAGAATGTAGCGCTGAGAATTAGAAGAAAAAGAAGGATTTAATTTATTTTAATTTCATTATTTATGGCTAGTCTTGTCTGTAGTTTTCTCTTAAAAATGGCGTAATGGCTAGGTATTAAGGTAGTAGAATATGATCTAGAATCATTTTGTATAGGGAAGTATTAATCACTTTGTACATTAATATATAAGCTGTTTAAAAGGCCTAAAACAATCAGCTAATCCAACTTTCTCCCTCGGATAACGTGGGTAACCATAATAATTATCTTTACATAACATATATCAGGGGTACGAAACCGGTGGCACGGGTACTTCAAAGCATTTCATTTATTAAAAAAAACGATCTCTGACAAACGATTAAGCACTTGAATAGTTTTAAAGAAACACGGAACGACATGAAAGCAATATGTAATATGAGTTTTGTATTAAATACGTTAAATTTATCATCCTAAAAAATGATATAAATTTATTGTCTTATTTTTCTTCTTCTTTTTGACCTTTGGTCTGTTCCTGTAACCATGCTGGCCTCTCTTGTGAGGTCGACTCCCAGCTGTCCTTCCATCTCTTTGGTGGGCTTCCGGGGAGACGGTAGCCGGCAGGAATCTGATGCGCCACAGCGTGTGGGATTCTGGTGGGATCCATCCTCTGCACGTGTGCATTTCAGTATCTTCTGCGTTGTCTGCCCCATCTCAAGACATCTTCCACCTTGCAGATTTCGCGGATAGCCGTGTTCCTCACCTTAACTCGAAGAGTATTTCCTGCTATTGTCCTCCACTTATTGTGATTTGTATTTTTTAATCTGTCATAACATTAATGATATATTTTAAACTATTTAGAGCTTCTGTATCAAGAGTAAAAATAGCCATGATGCTATCCAACAACTAGCTGAACAACAACAAGAAGAAGTTGGTATCATAGCAGCTGGTAGAATGAGAACACCTTGTTAGTATCATCATTAGCCGTTTGTCATCCACTGCTAAACGTAGGCCTCTTCCAAAGCACGCCACCGGAGCCTATCCATTTCCACTCCCATCCATCCATGTCCAGCAATCCTCTTCAGATCGTTCCATCGACCACTCCAGAACCCGTCTCCCCCATCGGCCGTCTGTTCTCCGATAGGTATCGCCACTTCAGCCCGCCCATCCTCAGAGCCACCTCAGTCACCTTTGTTTGTTGTCGAATAAGTTTGTTTCTAAATATCTCCATCGAGATTATTCCAAGCATGGCTTTTCCATGGCGCGTTGGGCGACCTTGAATCTGTAGACTAAACCTTCTGTCAGTGTCCACGTCTCTGCTCCGTACGTCATGACTGGCAAGAAGCACTGGTTGAAGACTTTAGTTTTGAGGTATTGTGGTATTTTAGAGGTGAGAACATGACGTAATTTTCCAAAGGCCGCCCAATCAAAGTGAGTTCTTAGTATGCCGCGATCAAACAGCTTAAAAAAATCTCAATAACGTTATATATTACGAATGTTATAAAAGATTGCCCGCCCCTGAACTATGTGATCTGGTTATCACAATCGCCATTATGGAGTCAGGAGGGGGTCACTTTATCTGCGGAAAAAAACAGCAGGGAACAGATTATAAGAATTTTTATAAAGCCATTCAACTTTGCAAGAAAACGTATTAAGTTATATTATATTATTTAATACGAATAAAAAACGTTGGTTTTCTTTAATATATATGCAACATTTGATAACGCAACAAAGCGAATCATGTTATTCTCATAAAATATAATAAGGTAATCAAATGATTTTACTGAAATCTCTTGATAGAAGTTCATTTTAAATAGTAAGTTTTTTTAAACTATTTCCACCTTTGTCTTTATTTCGACCGCGACCGGTTTCGCCAGGCTCGCTGGCATCGACAGACTGGTCGCAGATTATAAGATGTCTGTGGAAGTTGTTAAAAACATCGTTTTAAATAGTCCATTGTTTTGGCCGAATCTCTACGATACAATACTTCAACATTATAACTGTTAAAATTTGTAACACTTTTATAATATCACAATTTATTTTTATTTACCGAGAATGTTGCGACAGCTGTATCGCCAACCGATGTTGGCATCATCAGGTGTTACAATATACCGTTTATTGTAACACCTAATGATGCCAACATCGGTTGGCGAAACAGCTGTCGTGATATTCTCAGTGACTGAAAATAAAATGTGATATTATAGTTAGTTAGAAAGTTTCAATCCTGGGATTCGTTTGCAGCAATTTCTTCTATTCTTCTCTTCCATTCTTCCCTGTCTTGTGCGGCTCTTTTGAAATCTGCATATGATGAGCAGCGCACGTCCACCAACAGGTCCTCCAGGTACTCTCGGCGTGGGCGTCCCCTAGAGTTTGTCCCCTCGCTCATACTCTCCATTATGGCATGCAAAGTACCTTCTTGACGTATTACATGGCCGATCCATCTTGCACGCCTTTCGGACAAGGTGCCTTCCTCCTTCAATTTTTTGGAGAACCTCCTCATTTGTGATGTAGTCTCTCCAGGAAATTCCTCATAGTCTTCTATAGGACCACATCTCAAAAGCCTCTAGTCTCCGCTTATCCCTTTCGGATAGGCACCATGTCTCGCAGCCGTACATCAAGACACTCCATACATAGGTCTTGATGAGGAGTATTCTCAGTTTTAGGTCTATATTATTTGACTCTATTATTTTCGACCTTTTATTAAATGCAAGCCTAGCCTGATGTATACGGCTGTCGACCTCGCTCTTAGACCGACCGTCCCATGTTATTTTGCTCCCGAGGTAGACAAACTCCTTGGTGTTCTTTAGTGGAACTCCTGACATCACTACTCTCATTAATTAAATAAAACGATGTTCTACTTCCACTATTGTCTTTATTTGGACAGCGACGGTTTCGCCAGGTTCGCTGGCATCGACAGACTGGTCACAGATTATAATATGTCTGTCGATGTCAGCGAGCCTGGTGAAACCGGTCGCTGTCGAAATGAAGACATAAGTGGAAGTTGTTAAAAAACAAATAGGAATATATCCACAGAATGATGACTTTGAGTGCGCCATTTATTTTATTCCCAGCACCAACCCTTCTTTCGATGTCTTTCTTCATTTTTCTGTCTCTTAAACATGCTACCCAGATACACAAATTTGGTAACTTGCTCCAATTTCTCGCCCATCGCACTTATATCACAAATCGTCATACATTCTTCTTTCTCGAAAACCATCATTTTATTCATCACCAGGTCACTCATTTTGCATGCCTCATACATCCTTGACACTAAGGCTTGCAAATTTTCTCTACTGTCAGCGATTAACATAGCATTGTCTGCATAAAACAAGCAGCTGGACAAACAATTCATCTTAGTACCAGCGTCTATGCCTTCAAGTTCTCTCATGCGCTTGTCCAAGAATAGATTGAACAACCACGGGGACATCACACAACCCTGTGTGACACCTTTGGTGATGTCAAACCAAGATGTGACAGCCCCGTTAACCCTGACACAACCGGTGCTTCCCTCATATAGGGATACGACCGCGCGTATCATTTTATGCCCACTCCATACTCGGCCAAGATCTTCCAAAGTTTTTTTCCTATCAACTCGGTCATATCGATATACTTGAATGATTACTTCCAGCTCAAGATTTCTTTTGAATACAGAATATGCAAGAAAAAAATAATAGTTGCTTTTCCCTTTTACACTTGTATTGGTATAATGCATAGTTTGGAAACGTTAAACGTCGGAAATTCTAAGACACTTGTAAATAATCCGGTTAGATATATTAACGATTTCTGAACACGGCTCACAGCCTTTAATCTTTGATTATTGATCGATTAAGGAGCTAAAATGATTTCATATTCATAACTAAAAGGTCATAACAAATGTCCGATATCACAATCAAGTTTTAGTCATTTAAAAGTAACGGGTTTTTAATCACAGCCTATTTGCATAACGCAAAAAATGGCCCGGTCTACTTTCGGTACTAACAGCCTTAAAATCGATATTAAGAGTAACACGGAAGCTTGTTTAAGGTTGAATACAAGCTTTTAATTGAGTGGGATTGTGTCGCAACTGACAATCTTACAAATTTATTGTTTTAATTTTTTATTACTATAAACGACATTCATGTCCTTTTAAACTTAACAATTGAACTACGGTTTTATGCATGCGACAAAGACGGGTTAGAAGCGCGTGGAAACGAAGCATGGAAGCTAAGGCATTATCCAATGATAATGCCTTAGCAATCAAACCATCATGCCGTTTCACCGCACAGGTAGGCAGAGAGAATAGACAGCCACACTACTCTATCCTGGCACACCTCTCTAGCTTCCTCCACATTCATACAGCGAGTCATACACGCACGTCAATTCTTCCGACTTCTAACATGACCAACCTTTAAAATTAGATTAAGTTGGTCATGCCATGTTTTCGACTCGACTTCATACTCCATTTACACCATTAATTAAATTAAAATTAATTAAAACACTGCTTTATAATAACTCAATTGATTTAAATTTTTTGAAATTGTCGCGACAGCTTTTTCAGTCGCTACAGCTGTCAAAAACGTCTGTTATAAATTATGATTTAAAGTATTATGAACAAAATAATGAAAGGATTATTTAGATTGTTTGGACACATGAAAAGAATTAATGAAGAAAGAGTAGTAAAAAAAAAAAAAATTTTAACGATGTAAACGGTATTAGAAATAGAGGAAGACCGAGGGAAACATGGCACGATCAAATAAATCAAATATTGAATGTCAGCCACGCGAGGAATCGTAGAAATCGACGTGCGTGCATGACACGATGTATGAATGATGAAGAAGTGAGAGAAGTATGTCAGAAAAATAAATGTGTAGCAGTCCATTTTTTTTGCCTACGTTAGTTAGTTAGTTAGTTAAATCGTCTAACTACAAAGTGAGTGCTTCATATGAAGATTTCTTAAATGATTTTTTCCTTTCATTTCTTAATTGTTGAAAGTATTGTCAGCTACATATAATTAGTCGTGTGGGTACAAATTACTTTATTATAACTTATTTTGTAGGGCATATCACATTTTTCTATATGAAACGTGACACGAATCACAAAAACAAACAGTGCATATCGATTTGCTATGCTTCAATTAATGTATCATTTTCTAAGTATGAATAATTCCTTTCAGACTGACAATTAAACTTGCTTGACGCTAATGTATATGAACAACATAATGTACGAAGAGGTCCAGCATTTCACCTATCTGGGCTCGAACCTCAATTCCAAGAACAAGCTGGCAGAAGAATTAAATATTAAATATTAATAGAGTAATCTTAAAAATATTAACATATGTAATCAAAATCTTCATAGATGGCACATTGAAACTGACACGTGAAATCTGACATAGGACTTTAACATATATACAACTTCCAAAAATTTGTCATACATGGTCATAAACAAAGGTGGAATGGGGAATGTTGTAATTGCATAAAACGTGCGCCTAACCCAACCAATGACAGGTCATAAGTCCTGTAAACTCCTTGATCAACCATATTCAGTTTTCAATTTGCATCTTCGTCTCTATTGAGATACAATTAAATCATGAATTAAATATTCGCCTCTTAGCAGTAAACAGATCTTTTCATGGTTGTAAGAAGCTTCTGGGATTTAAGTTACTCAGCAGGAATACCAAACTTTTAATATATAAGACTATCATAAGACCGGTAGTCACCTACGGCTGTGAGACATGGTCTCTAACGCAGAGAGAGGAAGGCAGGCTGCCAGTTTTTAAAAGGAAAATTCTGAGAACAAATTTTTACCCACGCTGGAGGATGGGACTTGCAGAATTAAAAGAAACCTTGAACCCGAAGAAATAATTAACCAGGAAACAGTAGTGAGATTCTGTAAGTCTCAACGCCTACGGTGGGCTGGCCATGTGGAACGAATGCCAGAGGGTAGAACACCACAAATTATATCCAGATGGGTGCCCCGCGAAAAGAGACCAAGAGGTAGACCGAGAAAAAATGGGCGGATTGCGTGGAAGAAAATTGGGAGAAAATGGAAGGAGCTGGGGAATGGAGAGAGATGGCCAGAGACAGAAGTCAATGGAGGACCGTTGTAGAGGAGGCCAAGTCCCACACCGGAATGTAGCGCCGAGAAATGATGATAATGTATATGGCTTTTGCAGACCCTGAAACGAAAACCAGAAAGAGGAAGCGAGGCAGACTAGAACCATTTGGAGAAGCATCCTGCAGGACGAGGTTAAGACGATAGGCTTTAAACAGAACAATAACAAACCATCACGCCGTTCCCTCACAGGGGTAGGCAGAGAGAACGGACCGCTACACTATTCTTCCTGACACTAGCTTCCTCCACATTCATAAAACGAAAAACATCGTTTCATTTAATTATTATTTAAAATGAACTTCCCTCAAGAGATTTCAGTAACACAATTCGATAATTCAGTGCTTTATATTTTCTTTCTGTTTCGAGTGTTTACAAATGACCACCCCAATCTTACTCCACGGTGTCCCCCTTGTGACCACGACCAGCTTTTGCTACCTTGGTATGATAGCAGGCTCGGGAGGTACGGAGGAAGATGTAGCCAACAGACTCGACAAGGTAAGGGGAGCTTTCGCTATGCTTCGCCCTGTATTGCGTTCCAGTATCATTTCGAGAAGGCTCAAACTCCAAATATTCAGAAGTAGCATTAAAAGCGTACTGCTGTACGGATGTGAGATTTGGAAGTCTACCGCGGACGTTTTTGGTAAACTCAAGGTGTTTATAAATAGGTGCCTTCGCTCAATATTCAAAATCTATTGGCCCCAAACAGTGTCAAATGCCGTTCTCTGGACCATGGCAGGCGAAAAGCCAATTAGAGAACAAGTCGCTAGACGCAAATGGCAGTGGATCGTTCACACTCTGAGACGGAACCCAGCCTGCATCGCTCAGGGCGCACTAGACTGGTCCCCTATGGGGGGAATGAGAAAGTGAGGCAGACCTAGAGCCACCTGGAGAAGAACCCTGCAGGACGAGGTTAAGGCAGCAGGCCTCCCTTGGGATGATTTTAGGCATCAGGCATGCGTTGGAGTCGGGTGGAGAAGGTTCCTTGAGGCCCTATGCACCACGGAGGTGTGACAGGACAAGAAGAAGAAGAAAGTGTTAAAGCCCTTACCTTTTATAAAGTAAACAGTTTAGATGATGCCAGACAGCCTAGTGAAACCAGTCCTTGTCGAAATAAGGACAAAAATTGAAGCAGTTATTAAAAACAACATTTAATTTAATTATTATTTAAAATGCATTTAAATCGCACTGTCATTACTGCAAATAGAAATATATCCACAGAAGCAAAGATGGCGGTACACAATGGAGTTCTAGTGCCAACCCAACGTATGGAAGTGAAGCAGCTGGCAAAAGAAGGATAAAAGCAGAATTAACGCCGTAGAAATGAGATCACTAAGAAGAATGTGCGGGAAAACGTTGTATGATAGAATACCGAACGATGAAATAAGAAAGAAATGTAAGGCAGATGACTGCATCATGGATAAAATTAAAAATGGATCCCTGAGATGGTATGGACATATGGAACGAATGGATGAAAGTAGAATGGTTAAAAAGTTGTACAAAAGCAGCGCGAGTGGCAAAAGAAGTCGAGGACGACCGAGAGAAACATGGCATGAAGTAATTAATCAATTACTAAACGGCGGTCTCATTCGAAGTCGGAATAATCGACGTGCGTGCATGGTACGATATATGAATATAAAGGAAGCCTGAGAGGTATGCCAGGACAAAACATGGTGGCGATCCATCCTCTCTGCCTACCCCTCCGGGGAAATGGCGTGATGGTTAATTATTTTTTTCCTATGCAGACGTATTACAGAGAGCCAGAGCCAATAGAGAGCTGTTGTCAAGTGTGAAAATTAGAAAGGTCTCATATTTGGTTCATGTGCTTAGGGGAGAAAAATACCACCTCCTTCGACTGATATTAATGGGTAAAGTAGAGGGACGTCGGGGAGTTGGTAGAAGGCAGCTGTCCTGGCTGCAGAACATCAAAGAGTGGACAGGATTAACAAGAGTTCAGAACCTGTTCCAAATAGCGCAGGATAGAGATGCCTTTGCTGTGGTGATCGCGAACGTTGGGGGGACCTGACACGGCACCGAAAGAAGAAGAATTGAATAATTATTTAAAATTAAATTTTAATTCAATCAAGAGATTTCTGTAAAACATTAGATTAGTTTAGATATTTGTTTTAAGATGTGTGTGCGAGTTTAGGTTAAACTACCGTAAATTGAAAAAATAACCGTTATAAATAATCGATCTTCTTCTTTTAATGCAGCGAGAGGTGGAAGCGTGTACGGAGGCCGGCACCAGAGCTAATCGCAGTTCCGTAACATAATAAAACAAAAAAGCGCCGAAACAAAAACTCCGTCGCTATTAAACTTGGCCTAAATATATCTTTCTTAAGACGCTGCGTTCTAGTAAACAGGCGTTCTTTTCTTTTTCAAATTTAATTGGCGCCTTATCAAGACACAAAGTTTTCAAAATGGCCGATGTTCCTTTATTATTTTTCTAGAGATATATTCATAACTGATGTCCATATGGTTTATACAAATATACATGTGATAGAAACAACGGCAATAATATGTATTTATTGTTTTCCGAATTATAACGAGCTTTTAACAAAAACAAAATTATTATCGAAAATATCGGAGGAGGGATATACGCCGCTAGACTGGAGGAAAGCAATAATTATGCCCCTCTACAAAGGAAAAGGATCGCGTATGGAATATGGAAACCTGGAGCTATTAGTCTTTTGAGTGTCGTTGGTAAAGTCTATAGCAGAGTTTTAATAGAAAGAGTAAGAAAATTGACGAGCGACAAAGTTTGGGATGTGCAAGGTGCATTTATGGATGGCAGAGGATGTATGGATCAAATTTTTGGACTTCGTGCATTGTAAACTTTTCTGTGCGTTTATCGATTTACAAAAAGCATTTGATTACTTTAATAGAGAAAAGTTGTGGAAAATATTGTCTGAATATGGAATAAGTACAAAGCTGATCACGGCAATTAAGTCGCCATACACGGAAAGCACTGCTAGTGTCAGAGTAAATGATCTTACAGCTTGGTTTAATATCAATAAAGGTGTCAAACAGGGTTGCGTAATGTCCCCGTGGTTATTTAATCTATACATGGACAAGTGTATGAAAGAGCTGAATGGGTTGGATCTTTTTCTTCTTCTTCTTCGTCAGCCCTTATCGGTCTACTGCTGGACATAGGCCTCCTCCCTTCCCTTCCACTCTTCTCTATCTCCTGCCAGCCGTAGCCACATTCCCCCCCCCACGGCAGCAATGTCGTCGGCCCACCTTTTTTGCGGCCTGCCGACGTTTCTCCTATTCTCCCATGGTCTCCACCTTATTATTTTCTGGGTCCATCTATCCTCACTCTGTCTCGCCACATGACCCACATGGGTTGGATGTAGGTGCCAAAATGAGCGGAGTGTCAGTAAGCTGTCTCTTGTATGTGGATGACGCTGTCCTACTTGCAGACAACGAGCATAAACTACAAGTCCTGGTGAATTTTATGTATGAGGTGTGCATGCGAAATGATTTGATGATAAATAAGTCCAAGGTAATGATTATTGAAAAAGAAGAAATCATGACAGTCTCCAACATTAGCGTGAATGGTGAAAATTTGGAACAAGTAGATGAGGTTTTTTTTGGAGCAAGACCAGCGGCTCGGTGGTCGTCCTTGTGGTAGACTTCCCTCCACTTTGCCCATGATGATGAGCTTTTCAAGGTTGTCCTGATCTCTCCGGTCGTCAATGTGTCAAATGGTCCACTTGCTGCAAACCAATCTACGAGTATAGGATTGAATCTAGCAATGGTGATTTTTTAAAAGAAATCTTTTAATTTGAAATAGACTTCCATTTGTAGTGAATTTGATTCTTCAATTTTCATTGCTATTTTTTATTTTAAAAACGTATTCGTTTCGATGAAAACCTATCGCAAGTAGCGACCCAAATCTACACAAATGATAAAAAAAAAAAAAAAATGATCATACTATATCGAGTACCTTTCTCTGACACTCTACACATTTTTTTTGACTGCACCATTCAAAAATCCGCTATCACTTTCACGAGCCATCGTGACGAGATTTTGAGGTCACCGTGTAGGAGAGAAAAAAATATCGAAACGTGCATATAAGATTCTACGTTATACGTTAATCGAACACCTGCCTTGAAGTGTAGACGTGAAAAAATAAAACCAAGAGAGCGCTTAGAATATCATATACGTACTTATTTAGCAAAAGCGTAAATGTCAGTTTTTGTCGATTTTGAGATTTTAAAGATTATGAAAGAAATTTAAATCAAATCAAATCATGATTTAATTGTATCTCAATAGAGGCGAAGATGCAAATTGGAAACTTCTCAAAAGATATTACAAACAATTGTTATAGTTGAAGACATCTATTGAGAACAGGTAAAATATAAAAAATATATATAATACCAGGAACGCATGAGAGATGGTTAGACATTAGGAATACAAGATACTCTCCAAAGTCAAGAGTATTTGTCTTCCGAACGTACTTTTACGAATATGGAAGACATCGATCTTCGAAGAATGAAAGTGTAAAGTAAAATGAGCAAAAAAATGAAAGGGTCATTTATTTATGTATTTGTATATTTATTTGAACATGATACACAAATGAGACATTACAAACGAAAAACATTTAGGCGACTCATTTGGACACAAAACGGTGTTACAAAGATAAGATAAAACAACATGAGACCAAAAAATCCTACATATCAGAAGGAATCCAAATATGTCGACGTCAGTGAGGCAGTACTCTTTCCAGAATTTGTAATATTTTTTTATGAACACTGAAACTGCCTCACTGACACTGAAAATGTCCAAATCCGAGATGATTAGATTCAGCGTCCGAATTGCTCTTCCTACTGGCATCACCAAAGGCAGGTTGGTTCTGCGTGACGGAGCAAAGAAAAATTGATGTCGGCGCTGTCGCAGGTAGTTATCAGGAACAAAAAGACATATTTGCTCCAGATTAAGATTCTTTGGACACATGGAAAAATGAGCGAATGGTGAAGAAGGTATATGTAAACGGCGTGAACGGAGCTAGAAATAGAAGAAGGCCGAGGAAATCGTGGCACGATCAATTCAATCAAATATTAAATGTCGGTCACGTGACAAGTCGGAGAAGTCGACGTGTGTGCATGCCAAGATGTATGAATGTAGAGGAAGCGAGAGAAGTATGTCAGGACAGAACAGTGTGGCGTTCCATTCTTTCTGCCTACCCCTCCGGAGAGTCGGCGTGATAGTTAGTTAGTTAGTTAGTGAAGAGGAATTATTCTTTGGGTTATGCAAAAAACAAAACATGTCTGTGTTTAGACAGACACATGAAGAGATAATAGATTATTTTCAAAGACGGTATTTTTTCCAAAACCAAAGATCACAAAAGCCCGCTGTATGATTTGAATTCAGAACGGAATGCTTTGAAGTTAGCGACAAAGAATTGAATTAAGAATTCGAACATCATTTTGAATTGGTACAATGCCATTGGCTGTAGGGTAGATAATGCTCTTAACGAGTGGAATGGCAATTAATTTGCTTTTGTTTGTTCTAAAGAATGGTAGTTCAAAGAGAAATGGAATTTGTTTAGAAAAATGTGTGAACAAAGGTATATTTATTTTATTAAAGAACTGCAATTGTTTATTTAATAAGACAAGTAAATATCTTTCGTTTTTGTATAATAATATTACTTGGAGAATCATGTAAAATAATTATATAATAATAATAAAATAAAACGATGTATTTATTTTATTACACCATTTTTTTATTAAACCCATAACAAAGTTTTCATCGCAAACAAAAACCTATCCAAAAAAGCTAAAATGGCAGTGCACAATGCTGTTCTTGTACCGACCCTTATGTATGGAAGCGAAGCATGGCACTGGCAAAAAAAGGATGAAAGTAGAATAAATGCAGTAGAAATGAGATCTCTTAGACGAATGTGTACATACTCTGTGTATGATAGAGTGTCAAATGAAAATATAAGAAGTGAATGCGGTGCGAATGATGGTGTTATGAACAAAATAATGAAAGGATCATTAAGATGGTTTGGACACATGGAAAGAAGGAATAAATAAATAATACAATAGTAAAAAAAATGTATGTTAAGGATGTAAATGGAACTAGATATAGAGAAAGACCGAGAAAAACGTGACACGATCAAATAAATCAAATATTGAATGTCGGCCACGTGAGGAGTCAGAGAAATCGACGCGCGCGTGTATGACACGACGTATGATGTTGAGGAAGCGAGAGAAATATGTCAGGAAAGAAAAGTATGGCGGTCTATTTTTTCTGCCTACCCCTTCGGGGAGACGGCGTGATGGTGAGTTAGTTAGTAAGTTAAGTTAAATAAAAAAAATGTACAGTGACCGTTAGTATTTCACGTGACGAATGTGTGGATAATCTGTGAAGGATAGTGTCGAATGAAAATATAAGAAGTGAATGCGGTAGGAATGATGGTGTAATGAGCAAAATAATGAAAGGATCATTAAGATGGTTTGGACACACGGAAAGAAAGAATGAATAAATAATAGTAAAAAACATGTATATTAACGATGTAAATGGAACTAGAAATAGAGAAGGACAAGGAAAACGTGGCACGATCAAATGAATCAAATATTGAATATCGACTACCTGAGGCTTCAGAGAAATCGACGAGCGTGCATGACACGACGTATGAATGTAGAAGAAGCGAGAGAAATATGTCAGGAAGAAAATAGTGGCAGTCCATTCTTTCTGCCTACTACTTCGGCGTGATGGTTAGTTAGTTAGTTTTTATTAATATTTTCAAAGTAAAAATGTCATCAAAATAATTTTTTTATAATACTTAAAAAACTTATGTAAAAAAATTGTAAAATATTACGCTATTTGGCGTAATTGAGTGTTCGATAACAAATAAAGAATGGTTATAAAATGTTCTCATCTTCTGTAATCATTTAACCGTCAGCTGTTTGGCGCTACTCGCTCAACAGTTAGCTAATGAAACATAACCGACCTCAACGGTGGATCTTACACAGTTATTCTCTCAATACCAGGGGTATACGACCTTCGATCTGTACTCCCACATAAATAAAAATAACTAACTAACCATCACGCCGCACACTGGATCCATTTGGCAAAAACATGGACTTATGGGTCGAACTCCGAATTTTGCCCTGATTTTTTTAAATAAGTTCCTTTGTCTGATTCCAGGGCACTTTTAAATTTAAACTTTTTTTGATATTACTGCTAATTTCGAAGAAAATAATGTTGTTTTTTTTTGTATGAAGCAAAACTGATTTTTGCAATTATTTCGGAATCAGTTAGATAGGTCAAAATCAAATTTAGTAGGGATTATAGAGGACATAATCCTCTACATTACTTGCTCCGATGTTTAAAATGTTAAAGAGCCTTGAAATCACACAAAGGAACTTATTTAAAAAAATCAGGGCAAAATTCGGAGTTCGACCCCCTAAGTCCATGTTTTTGCCAAATGGATCCAGTGTGCGGCGTCTCCCCGAAGGGGTAGGCAAAACGAATTGACTGCCACACTTTTCTTTCCTGACATATTTCTCTCGGTTCCTCAACATTCATACATCGTGTCATGCACGAGCGTCGATTTCGCAACGTTCCTTCCGATCAGTAGAAACAAGTGCAAACAACATATTCCAGTCAGAGCCAATAATGGAAGTTTCTATGATCATGCTTTCACCGTTGCGGGTCCGTTGTCGTGGAATAGCCTCCATGTTAGTATTAAGTATGAGGATAGTGACGTTAAATTTAAGAAACTTCTAAAGACTGCACTGTTCTTCAGTCATTTCCTAGTGCGCCCTTGGAGTAATTGATTTTACAAAACGGCGCACTTAACATATAAATCAACAAAATAATAATAATAATAAGAAGACCATATTTTTGGCCGAAACACTATGATACTTCAACATTATTAACTGTAAAAAAATTATAACACTGTTATGAGATCACAATTTTTATTATTACTTTTTTGAGTATGTCGCGACAGCTGTTTCCCCAATCGATGTTGGCATCATCGTGTTTGTAACATCTGATGATGCCAACATCGGTTAGCGAAACAGCTGTCGCGATATTCTAAAAAAGTGAATAATAAAATTAACAGTGTTATAAATTGTAACAGTTAATAATTTAATATATTATTATTATTATTATTGCTTTGTTGAATCGCTCTTAACATCATGACAGCATGAGCCAAATCGATGTAAAGGGTATTATAGCTATCATAGTGACTCTTGTGAAATGTGATAGGTAGCTAATCTATCGCCATTTTATTGACACGTGGATTCTACACCAGATCAGAGACAGTGTGACAATCACAGTGCCCTCGCCGGGAATCGAATCCGGAACCTTCGGGGTGGCAGTCAATGCACTTACCACTCGGCCACTATGATCGTCGTATAGAGTTTTACATCATTGTTCATAATACATTTATACATAATATAATGGAGTTTCACATCATTGTTTTAATTTATTAATGCGAAATAAATTGAAGCATAGTTGTCAACCCCTGGCAATGAACATCTTTAATGTTGTATTGCAGTTATAGAGATAAGAATGTGGAAATCAATGGAGAAATGCATTGGTTTGTTTTCTTATCTATTACAAGAATTACAGCTTCTTACAAGTTCCCAGGGTATGTTTTTTTTAAATAAATCTTAACGTAACATTGAAAAGTTAATATAATTCAATAGTTATTCATTACAAAAAAAAAAAAAAACTAGAATAATGGGGAACAAGAAAGGTGCCTCCACGTGTAGTGTTACTATAACACCCGGCGCCCCCGGAAACAACACAGTCAGCTAAACCTTATACCACAATGGGAAGAGAAATGAGATATGGACCGTCTTTTTTGCTGTTGGTACGATAAAGAAGAAAAATATTAACTAACTAACTAACCATCACGCCGTCTCTCCAAAGGGGTAGACGGAACGAATGGACCGCCACAGTGTTTTGCTTTGACATATTATATATATCTCGAATCCTTTACATTCATACATCGTGTCATGCACGCACGTCGATTCCTTAGACTCATGTCGGTCACATTCATTTAATAATTGATTGATTAATCGTATTGTATTTTTTGTTTCTTGAAAAGTGATATAAAACGCAATTAAAAATTATCAATAGGAATGAAAACTTTTGTTTTCTAGGAGTTTTATTAAAATTTATGGGCATTACATATTATATTTAGCGTTGCTAAGGAATCTTCGTATAAAACGTTTGTTTTCTAACTAACTAACTAACCATCACGCCGTCTCCCCGAAAGGGTAGGCAGAAATAATGGACTGTCACACTTTTACTGATGCGGCACTCCATCATTCTCTTTTCGCCCCGCGGGAGACGCGGTGTGATGGGTTGCGAACCTCATCGCCACCAATAGGCATCTCCCGCGCACACTTCGATCGTCCAACACCCACAAAATAAATCTAAAACAAATAATATAAAATACAATGATATAAAATAAAATAACAAAATAAAAATAATTTAACACAAAATGTTATTTTTAGATGGTGCACATATTGACTATTTAATTTATGTTCCACGAATCCACCGGTTTTTTAATTTAGCACATAATGTAATAACACATAATGTTTTTTTCGATGTTGACATGGACGATCCGGACTTTTGTGTTTATTTAATTTATGTTACACGTATCCACCGTTTTTTTTAAATTAGCTGTATTTGGGCACTTAACCAGCAACAACTTTAAAATAATATCGAATAAATTATTCAAATTGTCATTGGAACAAATGAAAAATTTATTCTTACACCTGTCAAAATACCTACGTATTTTTATTTTTTATACCTACGTATTTTTATAATTTATGGTAAAGACATATTTTGCATTTCAAATGCATTATCAAACGTTTGAAACATTTGATAATAATGCCTTAGAAATGTGATACATGTCATCCCCATAAATTATGTTATTTATTGTTTCGGCATTCACTTTGGGGTAGGACATGATTAAATTATAAATAAAACATTTGTTTTTTACCACTTGAGTATTATATTTTAAACGACTAGTTTTGGAAGCTACAGATGCTTCCATCTACAGGTTTCAATATAAATTATATTAAAACTTGTATAAAATAGACGTACTCGTATTTCGCATTTCTAATTCATTATTAAAAGTTTGAAACACTTGATAATGACTTAGAAATGTGAAATATGTATATCATCCCAATATATTATATGAAAACTTGTATAAAACATATGTTTTTATTCGTATTAATTATTTAATATGGAGTTTTACATCATTGTTTATGAAACAAAAATTGATAACTGATTTATTCAGCTATTTTTAGTTACACGTATATTTATGCACGGTGAAATCACTCCTATACATGAAACGAAATACAATCTTTGAAGATACGAAAAACCTTGACATTTCGCAGACTCCACCTGGTGACTAACAACACTTGACCAACGGAATCTTTGGTGAGTGTACTGGGAGTGTTAGACATGCTATTTCGACACACACATGCCTTTTCTGAATATGTCTTAATAACAATTAAAAACATAGTTGCAACACGTGAAATATAATACTAACGGTCACTGTACAATCGAAATCAGTAATAAGATTTAACCATCACGCCATCTCTCCGAAGGGGTAGGCAGAAAGAATGGACTGGCAAACATTTCTTTCCTGATATATGATATATTCTCTCGCTTCCTCAACATTTTTCTGACTCCTCACGTGGCCGACATTAAATATTTGATTTATTTGATCGTGCCACGTTTTCCTGGGTCTTTCTCTAATTCTAGTTCCATTTACATCGTTAATATATAATTTTTTTTTACCATTATTTCATCGTTCATTCCTTCGATGTATCCAAACCATCTTAATGATCCATTCATTATTTTGTTTTAAACACAATCATTCGCACTGCATTCAATTAATATATTTTCATTCGACATTCTATAATACACAGAGTATCCTCGCATTCGTCTAAGAGATCTCATTTCTACTGTATTTATTCTACGTTCATCCTTTTTTTTCAGTTCCATGCTTCGCTTCCATACATAAGGGTCGGTACATGAACACCAATGTGCACTGCCATTTTAGCTTTTTTGGATAGGTATTCTTTTTTTTGTACAATGAGTTATTTTTCTATATAGAAAGTATACGTTAATGATGTAAATGGAGTATGGAATCGAGGCAGACCGAGGAAAACATGGCATGACCAAATTAATTAAATTTTAAAGGTTGGTCATGTTAGAAGTCGGAAGAATCAACGTGCGTGTTTGACTCGCTGTATGAATGTGGAGAAAGCGAGGTGTGCCAGGATAGAGAAGTGTGGCAGTTCATTCTCTCTGCCTACCCCTACGGGGAAACGTGCACCATTCACTCTGTTGCCTGCCCCAACACTTCTTTCAATATCCTTCTCCAATCGCCCGTCTTTTGAAAACGTACTACCCAAATACACGAACTCATCTACTTGCTCCGAATTTTCACCATTCACGCTAATGTTATACTTACAAGACATATTTTCATTACTTAGTTGGAGATTAGAAATTTTATCTCTCTTTATCTTGTCTATGGGTTGTTATTTAAATCTTTATTATCCTAATGAAAAAATATAGCGCAAATTGAATACAATTCATGAGATCTTTACAAGAGATAGGGCGTCATGATACTCAACACGGTGTGACGAGCGCTTCTGTTTGTTAACTCCTCAAACGTTAAATATATTCAAATTATATGCAAAGTAAATTAATTACGAATAATTAAAATGATTGTGTTTAAAACAAAATAATGAAAGGATCATTAAGACGGGTTGGGCACATGGAAAGAATGAATAAAGAAAGAATGAAAAATAGTGAAAATATTATATGTATGTAAATGGACCTCGATGTAGAGGAAGACCGAGGAAAACGTGGCATGATCTTATAAATCAAATATTGAATGTCGGCCATGTAAGGAGTCGAAGAAATCGCCGTGCTTGCATGACACGATTTATGATTGTTGAGGAAGTGAGATAAGTATGTCCAGAAATAAAAATGTGGCGGTCTATTCTTTCTACCTACTAGTTAGTTAGCTAGTTATTTAAAAAAAATTAAACAAATAAAAGGTAAAAATTGCATCACTAAATAACATCTGGTTTCGACCGGTTTCGTCCGCTCGCTACCATCTTCAGATGGACCAGAAGACCTGATATTTTCTAGAAGTTTTATTAAATTTAATGGGAATCACCAATTGCCTTGCTAAGGCACCCATTAAAAATGATAACACCCATACATTATTTTATGGCTTAGCAAGGCAAAACACGTTAGACCTATAAAAATAATTAAACGTCTAAAAAAGGAATGTTTTCATTGATATACTATTGGGTTGATGCAAAAGTTATGACCGTTTTTTATGATCCTAGGTAAAAAAATGTTTTCTTCAGAAATGATTAATAGTTTCTTCTTTTAAATGATTTCTTTGTATAAAGGATGCTTTCCCTCTACTTTCTATCCTGGCCAGAGTACAGTGAAGAACCCTTGTATTTTTTCAAATATATACTTCAAATATATTAAAATATGTGCCAAAATATCTGTGAATAAGAAAGTGTTTTACGAGCTGACGAAAATTTATAAAATTATAATGAATGTATAAGAACGAATGAAAATAACTTAAATACATAATATGACAAATTTATTTTTGCATAATTAAAAAGTATACATCAATACGAATTTTTTTTTTTGCCATTAAATAACCGAAAAAAATATAATATGTACTTACATGATTATAGAGGGGAGATTGGTATTCGTGTAAGAGATGGTATTTGGTGGTTTCCTTACCTGTAACAAAAAAGTCGTACATTTTTAGTTTATTGATATTGCAGAAACAAAAGCGATTATTAACATTTGTGAAATGCATTTGTAAAGAACACTCTCAAAGCATTGAATTGGGAAATATTATCGCACCCGCCGTACTCTCCAGACCTTGCCCCGTCCGACTATCACCTCTTCGCATCGATGGGACACTCACTCGCAGCGCTTTGCCAATTTTGAAAAAGTCGAAAAATGGCTCGTCGAATGGTTTGACTCGAAAGAGAAATTTTTTTTGGAATGGTATCCATGATTTGCCTCAAAGATGGGCAAAATGTATAGAATCCGATGGTCAATACTTTGAATAAAATTTTTTTGGGATTCCCTTGAGAATTAAGCGTTTTCTTTATTGAAAAAACCGGCAAACTTCAACTAACACCCCTGGTATAAGTGAAAAAATGTCTCTGGAACAAGACTGTAAAACTCAGTATAAACGTCATTTTTCAGCTCATAACATACTAAAACTAATACAGAGGATGTTAAGGTGTTACGTGTGGTCTGTTATGTTATATGGGTGTGAGACATGGACATTAAAAGTAATACAATGAACCGGTTTGAGGCATTTGAAATGTGGCTTCACCGAAAAATGTTCAGGATCCCATGGACAGACAGAGTGACGAACAACACAGAAGTCCTGAATCGTGCAGGAGTAAATAGAGAGCTGCTGACATTGATCAAAGTCCGCAAGATTTCATATCTGGGTCACGTTCAACGAGGAGAGAAATATCGCCTGCTGCATCCGATTTTGAAGGGAAAAGTGGAGGACCGCAAGGGGGCAGGGAGAAGGCGGATCTCTTGGCTGCGCAATGTGAGGGAATGGACAGCAATCGAAACTGTGGAGGAGCTATTCCGGACAGCGCAGGATAGGGAAGAGTTTACCAGAGTGATCGCCAACGTCGGGGGGACCTGACAGGGCACTTTAAGAAGAAGAAGAACAATCTAGAACAAAATTGACCTGCTTGTATTTTGGGATCTTGGGAAAATCTGTGTAGCTCGCCTTTCTGGATCGACGTTTCGGAGATCGTTGCAGTCTCCATCTTCAGGGAGGCTATGAACGTCGGTCCAGAAAGACGAGCTACATGGATTTTCCCAAGATCCCAAAATACATATTGCAACCAATCGTGAAAATCTATTTTTTATAACTACTTCCACGTTTGTCTTTATTTCGACAGCGACCAGTTTCGCCAGGCTCGCTAGCATCGACAGACTGGTGACACCGTCATTCACTCTCTTCCTTATATACACATAGATCAGAGGTAGCAAATATGATTCTATACAAGAATATTATTAAATACTTATGTGAAATTGACTAATTTAAATATATTGATATTCACGTTATTTGAATAGATTATATTTAAAAATCGACGTGCGTGCATGACACGATGTATGAATGTTGAGGAAGCGAGATATGTATGTGAGGAAAGAATAGTGTGTCGGTTCATTGTTTCTGACCTACCTCTTAAGGGAGACGGCGTGATGGTTAGTTAGTTAGTTAAAAAAATAATAGCTCGTAAAACTTAAAACAACTTTAGAAAATTTGGATGTTTTTCTTTGTTCGGTATTTATGCTAAATTATCTTTGCGTAATTAATTCTGAAATACTTAAATGTTTTGTCCATGACTCTACCATATAAAATACATTAGAGGAACAATTCTTAAACTTGACTTTAAAATATTCATAACCTTGATGCGAGCATGTACCAAAATGAAAACAATGGAATGGTATTGTAACATTTTTGTATAAAGCAATTCGAAGCAGGTTGTGCTCATTTTGGAAAGAAATTTTACATGAAAACTGACATATAAGCATATAATCTATATGTTGTTTCTGAACAATGATGTAAAATTCTAATTATAATGTTTTAAAAATTTGGTTTGGTTCATGTGGTGCTCCTGTTAATTTGGAGATATTTCGCGTATTAGTGAATTGTTTTGGTCAATTTAACTGTTGCCGCACTTTATAATAGTTAATTGTGACACGTAATACGTTTTTGCTGTTTTGCTGTTAAAATTATATTAGTTTTATCGTTTTTATAAAGAATTTTGACAGGTGTAAAAATAAAATTTTCATTTGTTCCAATGAAAATTTGAATAATTTCTTAAATATTATTTCAAAGTTCTTGCTGGCTAAGTGCCTAATTACAGCTAATTTAATTTTAAAAACGGTGGATACGTGTAACATAAATTAAATAAACACAAAAGTCCGGATCGTCCATGTCAACATGTGCAACATCGAAAAAAACATTATGTGTTATTACATTATGTGCTAAATTAAAAAAAACGGTGAATTCGTGGAATATAAATTAAATAGACAATATGTGCACCATCTAAAAAGAACATTTTGTGTTAAATTATTTTTATTTTGTTATTTTATTTTATATCATTGTATTTTATATTATTTGTTTTAGATTTATTTTGTGGGTGTTGGACGATCGAAGTGTGCGCGGGAGATGCCTATTGGTGGCGATGAGGTTCGCAACCCATCACACCGCGTCTCCCGCGGCGCGAAAAGAGAAGGATGGAGTGCCGCATCAGTAAAAGTGTGACAGTCCATTCTTTCTGCCTACCCTTTCAGGGAGATGGCGTGATGGTTAGTTAGTTAGTTAGTTAATAATCAAAACTAATGAAAACGTCTGTTTTATAAAAGTTTTATTAGCCATTATCAAATGCTTTAACAAGATGAAACAGGTCAAAACAACAACAACAACAAACCATCACGCCGTTTCCCCGCAGGGGTAGGCAGAGAGAATGAACCGCCACGCTACTCTATCCTGGCACACCTCTCTAGCTTCCTCCACATTCATACATAGAGTTATACACGCACGTCGATTCTTCCGGCTTCTGACATGACCAACTTTTAATATTTGATTAATTTGGTCATGCCATGTTTTCCTCGGTCGTCCTCGGCTTCCTTTTCCACTCACGCTGCTTGTGTACAACTTTTTAACCATTATTCTCTCATCCATTCGTTCCATATGTCTAAACCATCTCAGGGATCCTTTTTTAATTTTATCCATGATGCAGTCATCTGCCTTAAATTTCTCTCTTATTTCATCGTTCGGTATTCTATCATAAAACGTTTTCACTCACATTCTCCTTAGTGATCTCATTTCAACGGTGTTAATCCTGCTTTCATCCTTCTTTTGCCAGCTCCAAGCTTCACTTCCATACATGAGGGTTGGCACTAGAACTCCATTGTGTACTGCCATCTTTGCTTCTGTGGATATATTTCTATTTGCAGTAATGACTTTGAGTGCGCCATTTATTTTATTCCCAACACCAACCCTTCTTTTGATGTCTTTCTCCATTTTTCCGTCTCTTGTTAACATGCTTCCCAGAAACGTAAATTCGGTAACTTGCTCCAATTTCTCACCCATCGCACTTATATCACAAATCGTCATACATTCTTCTTTCTCGAAAAGCATCACTTTAGATTTAGACACATTCATCACCAGGTCACTCTTTTTGCATCCCTCATACATCCGTGACGGACGTTTTCATTTGAATTTATTATGTAATTTATATTTTGTTCTATATTTCCTATCTCTTTTTATGTGAATTTACATTTAAATATATTTTAAAAACATTGTATTTTAACGAAACAAAATTTACAAAAAACACTGTAATCTATTATTTTATAAGCAGCATAATCAATATATTTAACTAACTAACTAACCATCACGCAAAGAGGATGGACCGCCATACCGCTCTGTCCTGACATGGAAACGTGATGACAAGCGAGAGAAATATGTCAGGAAAGAAAAGTGTGGCAGTCTATTCTTTCTGCCTACCCCTTCGGAGAGATGGTGTGATGGTTAGGTAGTTAGTTATTTTTTTTTATTGAACCATGATGTAAAACCCCATATTTAATAATTGGTATTTTATTTATCTTTTTTATGTACTTTGTATTATATATAAAACACATATATTTAAAAAAATAAAATGACGTAGACATGTTTCGGACAAACAGTCTTTCTTCAGTGATACATATTATAAAGATACATTTTTAAAATATTATAAAATTGTTTACATGATCTGACAGATGTTATAATGATTTTTTTTTAAAAGCATTTAAAAATAAAGAAAATATTATAAATAATCAAATAAATTTAACGTCAAGTCCAATCTTTGATTTATTTCCTTTGTTGTAAGTAATTACCTGATCCCCAATAAGAACTTTAAATTGAATCATAATATTTGTTACAATAAAACAAAAGCATAAACGTTCCAAAATAAATCTTTATAACATCTGTCAGATCATGTAAACAATTTTATAATATTTAAAAAAATGTATCTTTATAATATGTATCACTGAAGAAGGAATGTTTGTCCGAAACATGTCTATGTAATTTTATTTTTTTAATATAAGTTTTGTATATACAAAGTATATAAAAAAGAAAAAGAGAAATAAAGCATCATAACAACACAAAGTATGACGTATATAGAAGAAATTAATATTTTATTCATGAAATCTTTTTACATTTTGAATGTTTCGCCTTACTAAGACATACATTGTACTTGTGTAATAAAACTTCTTGAAAACAGGCGTTTTCAATTGTATTAATTCAACATCATCAACATTATGTTTTTTTGTAAAGAAAAAATGTGTAAGAAGCACTTCAAGTTTCACGTAGAAAATTATACCACGGAGGCTTGGAAAATTGCAACACATGAGTTGAGTTTGTAATCTATTCCGTCTCTTATGGACTTGTACGAGTATGTCGTACGAAGAAACGTATGCGAGAATACGGTATACAGAACATGTTACAACGACTAGGTCAGTTTTTTGTTGGTTCATTATTATTACAGATTAACTGTAGACAAAGCTGTAAGCGGTTCACATTCTTAAGGCCACATGTACACGAAAAACAAATTAAAATAAAGATGGCACCCGAAAAACTGAAAATTTTAATTGTGTAAAACTATTGACTCTTTTAATTTTAATACACTGGTTTAATACGTATCAATCTTTTCCAATCAATATCAATGAAATTGTCGCGACAGCTATATCGTCAAAATATTTTGGCTTAGTGAATGGAGCTTTAAAAATAGTTATTGGAAACAAGAATTTATCAACAGATGGTTTGGACATATGGAAAGAATGAATGAAGAAAAAATGGTAAAAAAATTATATGTTAACGATGTAAATGGAACGAGAAATAGAGGAAGACCGAGGAAAACGTGGCACGATCAATTAAATCAAATATTGAATGTCGGCCATGTGAGGAGTCAGAGAAATCGACGCGCGTGCATGACACGATGTATGAATGTTGAGGAAGCGCGAGAAATATGTCAGGAAAGAAAAGTGTGGCAGTCCAATCTTTCTGCCTACCCCTTCGGGGAGACGACGTGATGGTTAGTTAGTTAGTTAGTTAGAATTTATCAATGAAAGCGAAAATGACCGTTCACAATTGAGTTCTGGTCCCAACCCTTATGTATGGAAGCGAAGCATGGTACTGGCAGAAGAAAGATGAGAGCAAAATAAATGCGGTAGAGATGAGGTCCCTATGACGAATGTGTGGTAGAACGATGTACGACAGAATCTCAAATGCTGATATTAGAAAGGAATGTAGAGCGAAAGAAGGCATTGTGAACAAAATTATGAAAGGATCGCTGCGTTGGTTCGGACATATGGAGGGCATGGGTGAATAAAGAATGATTAAAAATACATCAATGATGTAATTGGTGTACGGATTTGAGGCAGACCGAGGAAAATATGGTATGACCAAATTAATTAAATTTTAAAGGTTGGTCATATTAGATGTCGGAAGAATCGACGTGCGTGTATGACTCGCTGTTTGAATGTGGAGGAATCTAGAGAGGTATGCCAGGATAAAGTAGTGTGGCGGTCGATTCTATCTGCCTACTCCTGCGGGGAATCGGCGAGATGGTTTGTTTGTTTGTTTGTTGAATATTCAAGAATCATGAGGCCAATAAATCCGACCGGTTTCTGCAGATCTCTGCTATCTACTGAGAGCGAGGAATGTCGAATGCAGAGAGAAGAAGTGATAAGATTTTAGTAGTCAATGCAGTGCCAACGAATGCTTTATGTAACGTTTAATTAGATTGTTTTGACACATTATATATTTCAGAAGAATGTATACATTAGCGATGTGAATGGTAGACCGAAAAAATGTCATTAACAGGTGCTACAATAAACTGATGATAACGACATCGGTTGGCGAAATAACTGACGCGACACTTTCAGTGAATAAAAAGAATTTGTGTTATTATAACAGTGTTTTAAATTATAAATGTTCTACTTATATTTTGAAAATAACATTCTAAAATATCTTCTTCTTCTTTCCGTGTCCTATCAGGTCTCCCTAACGTTGACTATCACCCTTGAGTAGTAGTGATGACCTGGGGAAAAACATCCAGAGTTGTATCCCCTTGCCTTCTCTGGAGGATTTTCTGTCTGGATTACCTTCCCTTAGCTGGGTGTATCCAGTTTTATGGCGCTGGAAGCTCGCCATTCGTCCTCTCTCTATCTGCTATGGCACTAAGTAATATGTGCCACATTGCCCGGGGTTCGCGGGGTCTTTAAAAGGTTTCTCGTGGACGCTAGAGAGTTGGACTTGATAGTAATGTTTTTTTTATTTTTTATTTTTTTTAAAAGACTAACATCAAGGATTTAAATCAATGATATTAGAATTTATTTTACAATCTTCAATATGAGCAAAAATAGCTCATTATTATGAAGATGGAATCTGGTCGTGTCCAGGCTCGAACCCAAGTCCCCTAGATTAGGAGTCAAGCGTTCTATCCCCTAGACCACCACCCGATTGCTGTTGTAAATGCAACATGGCGTCTTACGACATTTTGTAGAGGCATACTTTTCAGCAAAACATACCCCATCGTAGCCCTACTACCCTTTTATTCTAAAATATAATAAATAAATATACTTAGGATGTTATTGTTCCAATCTTTATGTATGGAAGTAACGCATGGAACCACCAGAGAATGATAACACCAACAAATCATCACGCTGTTTCTCCTTAAGGGTAGGCAGAGAGAATGCACCGCCACACTACTTTTATCTTCCTAAAAAAACGACACGATGTTATAAGTGCCATTTACGAAAGTGTAAAATATTATAGTCAACATGTCGCCTTAATATCGGCGTTCGCCAAACTCATCCTTAATATACGAGTATGCACGTGTGGCAATTTGCCAGAGGCGTAGAATCGAACTGAAGAACTGTTGTTATCGACTTGACCACTGCCCATCTAACAAGACACGCAATTGGTGAACTAATTCTATCATTCTCATACGTGAACGAATTGAACATAACATATCAACATATTACAAATAACAAAAATTTGATAATTTTAAATAATTAAATGGAGCGATGTATTTTAAATAACAACTTCCACTTGAGTATTTATTGTGCCAGTCTATGATCAGGTGTGACCAGTCTGTCGATGTCAGCGAGTTTGGCGAAACTGGTCGCTGTAGAAGTAAAGATAAAAGTGAAAGTAAGTCTTAAAAAACATCGATTTATTTAATTATTAATTAAAATAGACTTCTTTTAAGAGATTTCAATAAAATGGTTAGATTATCACACCATTTTAAAATTAAAAATAAATAAAATACAATAATATTGCACAATGGTGTTCGTATACCGATCCTTATGTATATGAAGTGTAAGTGAAGCACGAAATTGGCAAAAGAAGGATGAAAGTAGAATAAATGCAGTAGAAAAGAGATCTCTTTGACGAATGTGTGGATACTCTGTGTATGAAAGAGTGTCGAATGAAAATATAAGAAGTGTGAATGCGGTGTGAATGATGGTGTTATGATCAAAATAATGAAAGGATCATTAAGATGATTTGGACATATGGGAAGAATGAATGGAGAAAGAATGGTAAAAAAATTATATGTTAACGATGTAATTGGAACTAGAAATAGAGGAAGACCGAGGAAAACGTGGCACGATCAAATAAATCAAATATTGAATGTCGGTCATGTGAGGAGTCAGAGAAATCGACGCGCGTGCATGACACGATGTATGAATGTTGATGAAGCGAGAGAAATATGTCAGGAAAGAAAAGTGTGGCAGTCCATTCTTTCTGCCTACCCCTTCGGGGAGACTGCGTGATGGTTAGTAAGTTAAGTAAGTAAGTAAAATATTATATTACTTAAACTTATACATTCTTCATACTAAGACTTGCAGATTTTCCATAATGTACTGCCATCAAAATATGCTTTTTCTTTGATGTTTAATTTTGTGAATATTCGATTTATCCACTTATGAGATTGTATGAAGAAGATGGTTTCAAATTAGATGTGTTGTTGCAAAATAAACACACACGACAGATGGATGGATCTTTTTTCGTCTATGGACGAACGAAAAATACTAATGACATCATTTCTATGGACTGTAAACAATATCTTCTAGAAAAAAATGCATCCGCGTTCCTTTTTCAAATAAGCAAATAAAAGCTAATTGCTTGAAGTATTTATGGTCAATGTAACAAACTAATCATCACGCTATCCCCCCGAAGGGGTAGGCCGAAATACTTGACCACCTCATTGTTCTTTTTTGACATACTTCTCTTGATTCTTCAACATTTATATATAGAGTCATGCATCAAAGTAAATTTTTTTGCTCCTCACAATTTTTTTGATTTTTAAGATTTGATTGATTTGATCGTGCCACGTTTTCCTCAGTCTTTATATATTTAACTAGCTGTCCTGACCGCGTTGCTATGGCACAGTCTATTTAAATTGAAAAGAATGAAAAGAGTACACATTTATAATACGTTAAATTTCACAATACTTGAGTATTCTTAAACCTTCACCGAAGTAATATTAAAGAACAGAAATAATATATGGTTAAAATGTTGTATATAAGCAGTGTGAGTAGAAAAAGAAGTCTTGGAAGACCAAGGAAATAAATAAATTAATCAAATACTGAATGGCGGCCACATTCGAAGTCGGAAAAATCGATGAACGTACATATAACGATGTATGAATGTGGAGGAAGCTAGACAAAACGGTATGGCAGTCCATCCTCTCAGCCTACTCCTCCGGAGAAACGGCGCGATGGTTTGTTAGTAAGTGAAAATATCACCAAAATCTGACTTCCCTATATTACACTACGACCTCCTAAAAGATGGAAGGACAGCTGGGAGTCTACCTCACAGGAAGAGCAACACTCTGGAGAACAGACCACATAGGTCTACAACAAGGAAGAAGAAAAATAAGAAGTATAGAAGTGGTGTCTAGCCATGTTAAGGCATAATCAAATGTTTGATATTTTTTCTTCTTCTTCTTATTTTAATAGATCTGTGATACAAAATTCGTATCTTCTGATGAGATGAGGTCCAAGTGTCCCTCCATCTCTTTAGGTGGTCTTCCAGGTGGACGGTGTTCGGAGGTGATTATATTCATAAAATTTAAAACTAACAAACTATCTAATGCAGTTTCCCCGGGAGAGGGGTGGGTGGTAAGTAGAGCGGATGGACTGCCATAATTCCTCTACATTCATATATCTTAACATACACGACATGTTTCGGAGGATGCCTCCATCTTCAGGTGTAAAAATATAATAAAAACTAAACAAATAAAGACTAATATAAAACCGCATTTAAAACTCGATACAATAATTCAAATTTAAAAATTAACCTGGGCTATTTGTCATAAGTATTATACTAATAATTCTTTTTTTAACAGAAGGAACCAATAAATTATATTAAATAATAATAATACATGATCATAATGTGAAAAAAATAAAAATAAATGTATTTTAGAATAAACATACAATTGAAATGACATAATTTGTATATAAATTAATAAATAATAATAATTATTTTAATGTTTTCAATTTTTTTTTAAATAATTAGTGGATTAAACAAAGTTATTTTTAATTTCCTAAGTACATTACTATGGAATTCCACAGTGTTAATGCCTTAACGTTCAACAAATTTTATGGGAATGGCAATTTTTTGCCCTGCTAGGGCTGTACCAAATAAATTTAAGTAATTTACCCCAATAAAATATAATATTATAGAAAATGGATTTTTAAAAAATAAAAAAATAATTTTTATGTATATATAAGGTTCCCACCACTACCCGAGACTGTTATAGGACGCAGCGACGCCCTTTCGTCAGTCTCGCTGCACTATCTAGGCCTGTTCCTTGTCCATCCGGGACTTACGTTCATTTAATTTAGCCTTTTCTTGTCATCAATCAAAAGGATGTTTGAATGTTTATGTATGATAAGTTAAAATGTACAGTTTAGAACGCCAAACATTAAAAAACTAGGTTAACATAGTATATATTTCTTCGATTTGCTAAGCCAACCGATTTTAAACGATTATTATAGTAAGTATGATGAAATGTTAGCTGTTCCGTTCCTCCAGCCCACTACATCTGACTAGTTCTCCTATGTCTGGTCCCATTAACATTGATATGTATGTATCAAACTATTCTGAGGTGACTTAGCGAAAAATAACGCTATTTTTTCATTGCAAACTCGTCCTCTTGTTATGGAGACGATCAAAGGCGTAGCGTCACATTTATATAAACACGTAAAAATATTTCACGTTCTTCTTAGAGTAGGCCTTTGTGGCCTGTTTCTTAAGATGAATTGGCCTCCTGCGAGATGGACTCTCAGATTTCCAGTGTTGGTCCATCTCTTAGATAGTCTGCTCGGGGTCGTCTAATTGAGGTTAGCCGTGCCACAATGAGAGGGTGTCTGGATGGATCCATTCTGCTCGCGTGTGCACAACAGTATCTTCATTGAAAACTCAAATCAATAAAACAGTCAGCAATTGCTTCTTTCATCTAAGGCAATTAAGATCCATAAAAAGAAATATCCCCGTTGACAGTTTTAAAACATTAATCAATTCCTTCGTCGTGCCCCGACTAGATTACTGCAATGGTGTCTTCGCCAACATCCCCAAACAGCAAACAAATAAACTCCAGTCTGCATTCAACACAGCAGCAAGACTGATACCAAAGACTGAGCCAAAGAGTTGTCACATAACACAGCATCTTAAGGAGCTCCACTGGCTGAAATGTCCAGAAAGGATACAATACAAGCTTTGCTGGATGGTCTATAAGGCGTTGCATGGAATGGCACCAGCTTATATATCTGAACTCTGCATCAACGAGAACCTGAATGCTAGACAGTCTACATTGCGATCAGCTAAGTCTTCCGCGATCGGTAGATTGACTGTGCCAAAACGCTGTCCAAGCACAAACTTTGGCGACCAAGCCATCGCAGTAGCCGGCCCTTCAGCCTGGAACAGTCTTCAAGCAGACCTTAAGTGCATTGAGAATCAATCCGAGTTTAGATCGATATTCAAAACGCACCTTTTCAAATTATCATTTCCTGACAGGAAGGGCTGATCGACTTCGTCAGGTGCAGCCCTCATACAAAATATGTTTATTATTTTTGTTATTATTATTATTATTATTATTATTATTATTATTATTATTATTATTATCTAGTTGATAAAACGGAGCATCTTCTACAGCGCCCTTGAGATGAGTAATTCATAAAAATGGCGCTCTATAAATTATCCAATTTATTATTATTATTATATTATTCTCCTTTGCCTTCCTCACCTAACGACATCTTCGACCTCGCATATTTCCCTTATCTTTGAGTTATTTATTTATTTTATTTATATAAAATACACAAATGAGACATTACAAACAATAAACATTTGGATACAAAACGGTTTAACAAAGATAAAACAACGACATGAAACCAAAAAATCATACATATCAGAAGGAACCCAAAGAGGCAGTACACTATCCAGAATTTGAAATATATATTTTTTATGAACACTGCCTCACTGAAACTGAAAATGTCCAAATCCGAGACGATTAGATTCAACGTCCGACCTTTTTCTTCTTCTTCTTCTCCAGAGTGTTGCTCCTCCTGTGAGGTAAACTCCCAGCTGTCCTACCATATTTTAGGAGGTCTTCCACGAGGACGAATCCCATGAGACTAATTATGCAATGCAATATAGGAGAGTCTGGTAGTGTCCATTCTTTGAATATGACCTTATCAGTCACTTTTTCGCTGTCTGCTTCATCTTATAATATCCTCAACCTCACATATCTCTCTTATTCTGGTATTCCTCACGCGACCTCTGAGTGTCTTGCCTGCTATCGTACTCAGTGTCTTCATCTCGGAAGTCCTCAAAACTTGTTTGGTCCTTACTGTGTCTGCCCTTGCTTCGACGCCATATGTTATTATTGGTCTTACACATGCTTTATAGATTCTCATCTTACTCTTCTTCTTCCTCAGCCTATTCACGTCCACTCCTGGACGAAGGCCTCCTCCATTTGCTTCCATGTCATTCTGTCCTGTGCAAACTGCATCCAGGTTATTCGGACGTGTCTGTTTAGATCATCCTTCCGCCGTAGTTGCGGTCGCCCTGCACTTCTCTTCGCCGTCCACGGTCTCCAAGTCAGCAGTCTTTTTGTCCATATTTCATCTGAGCTTCTGGATACGTGACCCGCCCATTGCCATTTTAGAGTCGCCACCCGGTGGATGATGTCAGTGACCTTCGTTTTTTCTCTCACCGTATCGTTTCTGACTCTATCTCTTAGGCTTATTCCTAACATGTCTCTTTCCATGGCTCTTTGGGTCACTCGTAGTTTCTCGGGCCTCTCTATCTTATTCTTAATGGCCAGGTATTTGTTTTTAAAGACCTGAAGATGCTTATATCAAAATAGCTGTCGCGACAAATTATATTCAATTTTGATATTCAAAACAAAGTTTTATTTATTTATTTAAACGTTTAATAATATAATACATGGTCTTTTTAACGAGAACCTCGCGTAACGCCTCTGCAGTAATTCCTTCTCACGATTGTCCGTAAGAAATGAACCGCTATGTCGATACAAACTCACTCGCAGACCAAATGAAATGGAGAATCTCCGTTAGGCTAATAATTATGTCTCAGTGCCGATATCATAATCGCCTACGTGCTGCGGATGTTTAATTCGCATACGTGAATAATAACTGCGCACAAACAAATTACTTTTATCTCCAAATTACCCCTCTTCCACGTCTCAATCCAAAGGATTGATTTACAAGTTTATCTTGGCTCTTGGGATACCACTTGGGCCTTTAATGTTGTAGTTTCCTGTTGCTTTCTACATTTTTCTCGACACACGACAGAGATCTTGGGATCATCTATGAGAGTAGGCTGACTTTTCGTGCACATATCGAGAGGATTTGTGACATTGCACTGAGGATGTTGGGTTCATAGTCCGGACTGGAAAAGTTTTCAGAGATCCCAATGTGCTCAGAGTCCTATAAAACCCGTTGGTTCGGAGTAGACTCGAAAGTGGTTCTTTGATATGGAGTCCTCACGAAGCGAGATATTCCGTTATGCTGGAGAAGGTTCAGAAAAAATTTCTGAGGTATCTATACATGATGCAGTATGGTACTAATCCGTGACTCTGTCCCACGGCATTTCTTTTGGGAATGCTCGGAACCAATTCTCTACAGCTTTGAAGACATGGGCATCTAATAACCCATATCTTTAGATTTAATAGGGGATACTTCGAGAACTCGTCCGTACTGGAGGATGTTGGTCTTTTTGTCCGCGATAGATATCTTCGACAGCGACAGCACAGATTGTTTTACCTACCGGTCGCCAGAACTAATTTGCCTCTTGTTAACGATGTAAATGGAACTAGAAAGACCGAGAAAAACGTGGCATGATCAAATAAATCAAATACTGAATGTCGGCCACGTGAAGAGTCAGAAAAATCGACGCGCGTGCATGACACGATGTATAAATGTTGAGCAATCGAGAGAAATATGTCAGGAAAGAAAAGTGTGGCAGTCCATTCTTTCGTGATGGTTAGTTGGTTAGTTTTATATCTTTAATAAAATTTCACTAGATGGAGTCGTGTGCTTAGTTTTTATTTATTTTTATAGGAACGTTGAAGTTCCCGCCACATACCCGAGGCTGTTATAGGGCGTAGTGGCGCCCTTTTATCAGCCTCGCTCGTACACTCCCTGGGCCTGTCCCCGCTCCATCCGGGACTTACATTTAAAGACGGCAACAGCAAGGGGGTGCCAGACCACATTTAATTTACTCCATCCTACTTCTATGCTCCGCTGTACTTTATTGAATAAATAAACATAATATATAATACATGAGCATTTTAGGAACAATATATAAAAGATAAAAAAAATGATACACCACAGGAATATACAGCGGGAAGAACAGGAGAGGCAGAGGAGACAAATGCGGGATGGGAAAAAAAAATGTCGAGTACAGTTTTTGGCATGTAGGACAAAGGACGAGGTTTAGAAAGCATTTCATAATATTAAATAAATAAATAAAACCACTGCACGTGTGCTTAGATTATGAAATATAGGACATCATTGGTATGGTCAATATGTAAGTTTTTTTCGTGTGTAAACACTGCGCATGATGTGACATCATTTAGGCGCAAGAAAGTGTTGCCAATTGCAAAATCACGAATTGAGGCGGGCAAAATAAGATATATAATTATACTATATTGCGCAATACTGACTACTTTTGATTTTCTGTTTGAATTTCACTTTTCTCACGCCGCACCATACGCTTCGATTTGCGTCCAGCTAATTCTTGGTTTGTGCAGATTCAATGGACCCATCATACCATATTTAAGAGAAGGGGTCGGCTACCTTTTGTTGTAAAAGGGACAAATATTTGACGTGGGGATGGGTCACATGTCATTACAGTGCCCTGTCAGGTCTCCCCAACTTTGACTATCACCCTTGAGTAGGCCTCCCTGTCCTGGGCAGCTCAGAACAGCTCCCCCACGGTCCTCAGCCCGTCCACTCTCGGATGTTCCTCAGCCAGGAAACCCGCCTTCTCCCAACACCTCGTCGACCCTCAATCTTACCCTCCAAGATCAGATGTAACAGTGCATACTTTTCGCCTCTCAGAACATGGCCCAAGTATAACATCTTACGGACTTTGATGTTGGTCAGCAACTCTCTGTCAACTCTGGCTCTATGGAGAACGTTTGTGTTGCTGATCACATCAGTCCTACAATATTTGTGTACAAATTTGACCAGCTGGGTATCAAAGCAAGACTCTCGTGGATCGCTCTCTGAGAGTGCTGAAATATTTTGGACACATAGCCCGGAGAGATCAGGATAATCTTGATAAGCTCATCATCCTAGTCAGAAACAGGCTGGAGGGAGGTGACGTGATATGGAGTTCTCATAAGGCTCAGTATTCTCTCATGCTGGAGAGTGTCCAAAAGAAATTCTTGAGAGCCTTCAACATGAGAGAGTACAGGGTATATCCTTGGTTCTATCCAACGGTATTTCTCTTGGGTATGCTGGGGTATAACTGCCTCGAACTGAGGAGGGAAGGTTTAATGTCAGAGAATTATTCGGGGCTCTATTGAGAACCCCTATGTTCTGGAGCAAATAGATCTTTTTGTTCCTGATAATTACCTGCGACAACGCTGACATCAATTGTTCTTTACTCCGTCACGCAGAACCAACTTGCCTTTGGTGATGCCAGTAGGAAGAGCAATTCGGACGTTGAATCTAATCGTCTCGGATTTGGATTTGGATATTTTCAGCGTCAGTGAGGCAGTATTCATAAAAAAATTATTTAACATCTTGCGTATCAATTTCATTTACGGCGAGAATCTTGCGGGCCGCTGGTTGCCGATCAATGTGAAAGAGGATAATGCTACTTATAATGCTTGTGATAATATGATTCCATTGTATAACTAATTTGAAAGAAAATTTCTTACAGTTTCATAGAAATAACTCGTAAAATCATTAATAAGATGAGAAGTGTTTTCAAAATAATGAAAACAATTTCTTTTTGTAAAAAATCTATTTCAAATGTATATTTACTTAAAATCATCTGGATCTGGATATGAACAGAAGATGGCAGTGAGCTGCCGAAACCGGTCGAAGACATAAACATCAGTGGATTTTAACTAAATATACTTTTTTTATTGTTTCTTGAACAATGCATATTAAATAATTAATACGAATAAAAACGACAGTTTTCTAGAAGTTTTACTATATTTTATGGGAATGACATGTTTCACCCTTCTAAGGCATTATCAAATGTGATGAAATTTCAGCTCGTTGCTGTCAATATACACTAGTATGGAACAGAATATGATAATTAACGAACGTTGATGTGACTTAGAAAGGCGAAACATGTCATTCCCATAAAATATAATAAAACTTCTAGAAAACTGTTGTTTTCATTCGCATTAATTAAATTAATACACATTTTAAAAATATTTTTACAATTTTAATTTATTTTCATTATTTAAAATTTCAAATAACATGAAATTAAAAAAACAACATTATTTTTCAGTATTTTCTGTATTGGCAACATTCATTTGAGGCTTCGACAGATAATGATCACATTTTTCTTCTTCTGGTGCATGTCAGGTCCCCCAATGTTGGCAATAACTGCTGCGAAAGCATCTCTATCCTGAGTCTCTTGGAACAAACACTTCTCACATTCCTATCCAATCTATTATATTCGCAGCCAGGAAAACTTCGTTTTGTCAACTTCCCGTCTTCACTCTATATTGCCCATGGTTATCAGTCGAAGGAGGTGATATCTTTCTCCCCTTAGCAAATGATCCAAATTTGATACCTTTCTAACCATCACACTCAACAACAACTCTCTATTGGCTCTGTTGCTCTATAGAACACCTACATTACTGACTCTAGCATCCTACGTCTTATAGCATGTTGCATGATCAATCGCATGTCTTAGAAAGAATGATTAAAATGCATTGTAACGATGTAAATAACTAACTAACTAACTAACCATCACGCCATTTCCCCGGAGGGGTAGGCAGAGAAGATGGATCTCCACAATGGCCTGTCCTGGCATACCTCTCGGGCTTCCTCTACATTCATACATCGTACCATGCACGCACGTCGATTATTCCGACTTCGAATGTGGCCGCCTTTTAAAAATGGATTAATTTGGTCATGCCATGTTTTCCTCAGCTTCTTTTCCCACTCACGCTGCTTGTGTACAACTTTTTAACCATTCTACTCTCATCCATTCGTTCCATATGTCCAAACCATCTCAAGGATCCTTTTTAATTTTATTCATGATGCAGTCATCTGCCTTACATTTCATTCTTATTTCATCGTTCGGTATTCTATCATACAACGTTTTCCCTCAAATTCTTCTTAGTGATCTCATTTCTACGGCGTTTATCCTGCTTTCATCCTTCTTTTGCCAGCTTCAAGCTTCACTTCCATGCATGAAGGTTGGAACTAGAACTCCATTGTGTACTGCCATCTTTGCTTCTGTGGTTATATTTCTGTTTGCAGTAATGACTTTGAGTGCGCCATTTATTTTATTGCACGATGTAAATGGAATAAGAAAAAGAGGAAGACACTATTAATTTAATCAATCAATGCATGCATGACACGATGCGTGAATGCTGAGGAAGTGAGATAATCTTATCAGGAAATAACATGTAGGTCCATTCTTTCTTGTTACCAATTCGGGTAGACGGCGTGATGGTTAGTTGGTTTGATTAATTATACGTTCGATTAATTTTTTAATTAACGGGTTTTTTCAATTTCTTATTTAAAACAGTTACAGCTTAGCCTGAAGGTTGGTCCATTCACTATTGTTATGGATCCAGCACATCCGTTTCCATGGCGCCTATTGATCTCATCAAGTGTTGATTGCATCAATGGGTTTTTTAATCACTAAGAACATTACGTGTACCAAGTATGCCACTTTTCTAACATTATAAATTGAAAGCAGTATTCAAGCAGTGCTTGCTCTTTCTTAAACGGAAGATGTTTGCTGCGTCCTACTGATGTCTTTAAGGTATGAATCAAATCAAATCAAATCAAATCAGTTCATTTTCTCAAAAGATATTACAAACGCCAATTATAGTTAAAGGCGTCTATTGAGAACAGGTAAAACATAAAAAATATATACGAGTATAATACCAGGAACGCATTAGAGATGGTTCGACATTGGGAATATAAGATACTCTCTAATGTCAAGAGTGTTTGTCTTCTGAACGTACTTTCACGAATATGAAAGACGTCGATCTCCGAAGCGACTGGGAGACAAAACTGTCTATGCTGGCGCTGTCGAAGATAACCATCTGGAACATAAAGATGGATAGCCTCCAAGATAACGGAGTTCTCAAAGAATCTCCTGATAATTCTGAAGAAATGGGTAAATGTGCACCAATACCACGGTATGGTTATTATAATTGATGTCAACTAGTTTCGCTTGGACCTAAGCTTCATCAGGGCAATATAATAACTCAGTTATAGTTAGGGTGGAAGTCTATTAATTACGCAACTGCGTATTTATAACACCATCATCAAGCCAATGGTGACATATGGTTCTGAGTCGTGGACAATGACTCTAAAAGAACAACAAAGGATCTACTGGTTTGAAAATAGAATACTTAGAATGATCCTGGGACCCAGACCCGGTGTTGCAGCGGGAACTTGGAAGCATAGGACCAACCAAGAGATCCGTACAATGACCCAGCAGCCCCTTATAACGAGCACCGTGAGAGCCGGTCGCCTATATAGCATGGATTGGGCACGTATGCCGAGCCGAAGAGCCCAGAGCAATCAAGACCCTGTACGCGTCTAGACCGACTGGAGTAAGACCTCTAGGAAGGCCTAGACAGCGCCTAATGGACAATGTTCTGGCTGACCTGGCTAGGTTGGGCGAATCGGACTGCTGGGAGTAAAAGGCGCAGGATCGAGGAGCTTGGCGAAAAATCATCAAGGAGGCTAAAACTCTTCAAGAGTTGTGTGGCCATAGAAAGTAAGTAAGTAAGTCCATTATTTATGCCTACCCCTTTGGAGGAGACAGTGTGATGATTAACTTTTTAACTTGTAAGCATGATCTAAGTTTATCTCAAAAAGTAAAAACACCCCTTTAAGGGGGTGCCGATTATCTTGCTGGGGGGAGGGGACTCTGATCCGCAATGCCGGACCTCGTCCTCCTCCTGCTTAGTTCAATTGCATTATTTTTTCTTCTCTTAAATATATATAGAATAAACCTCCTATGTTACCTTCCTTAGTGCACACATTATATAAATTTCCTTATTTCCCCCATCCTGCATTTTGTCTCCTCCCTAACTCCTGTGCCTTCTGCTGTGCATTATTTCTTTTTTATTCTTTCTCTAACATATGTTATTTATGTATCAATTGTGTACTTTCTTTTGCTGTTGTATTGCTATGTGTATACGGCGGGACATCAAGGTAGAGTAACGTAGCTTAAATGTGGTCTGGGTCCCCCTTGGTTGCAAATATATATACATACGAGTATATATTATAATTATTATTTTTTAACGTAAGTCCCGCATGGACGGGGGACGGGCCTAGGGAGTGCACGAGTGAAGCTGACGAAAGGCGCCGCTGCGCCTATAACAGCTTCGGGTAAACGGAGGGAGCCCTCTATGGCTCGGCCATAAAAATGATCTAAGTTAGGTTAGGTTAGGTTAGATTCGGAAGGACTTAAGTAATATTGGTCAATCTAATCAAAATTCATAATTTACCGCCAATTTATTCCGTGCAAACGTGATTCTGGTAATTCTTCTACTTTCAATAATCGTGACTGATTGCTTTTCCATTTTCAGTCCTGCTTCCCGTTCGGCATTTAATTAATTTTATCATGTCGTGTTTTCCTCAAACTTGTAACCACAAATCAATTAAAATTCAAAATATATTTTTAATTATAATATGAAGGTTTAAGTTATGAAATTAATCTAAAGATTTAAGTCACGAAAGTGATAGTTTTATAAAGATTGAGGTAATATGACAATAAATAACATCTTTTAGAAGAATGTGTGGATACTCTGTATATGATAGAGGGTCAAATGCAAATATAAGAAGTGAATGCAGTGCGAATCTAAATGTTATGAACAAAATAATGAAATTTCTTCTATAATAAATCTTTATAACATCTGTCAGATCATGTAAACAATTTTATAATATTTTAAAAATATATCTTTATAATTAGATGAAGGTCCTAAGATCAATTACTGGAAAAACCCTCCGAGATCGTCTCCGCAACGTAGACATAAGAAAAACTTGCGAAATAGAGGATATCGTTCAGTGGAGTAGATCCAGAAGAAGATACTGGAGGGACCATGTAGCCCGAATGGATGGTGACAGACTTGCATATACACCCGCTTATGAAATCCCTTCCGGACACCGCCCTCCTGGAAGACCGCCTAAGAGATGGAAGGACAGCTGGACCTCATCATCCGACGAGATGTGAGTTCTGTGTCAGATCTATTAAAAGAAGAAGAAGAAGAAGGAGATCTTTATAATATGTATCACTGAAGAAGGACTGGTTGTCCGAAACATGTCTATGTAATTTTATATTTTTAATATAAGTGTTGTATATACAAAGTACTCGTATATAAAAAAGAAAAATTGTTTGGACACATGGAAAGAATGAATATAGAAAGAATGGTATAGAAAGTATCTTAAAACGATGCAAAAAGAACAAGAATCTATTGCTTCAAGACCACTATGTAAGACCAAGGAAAACGTGGCACGATCAAATACATGAAATATTGAATGCCGGCCATTATTTTGTTTATAGCACTTTTATTCGCACTGCATTCTCTTCTTATATTTTCATTCGACACTATTATACCAGATTGTTTACACATTCGTCTAAGAGATCTAATCTAAACACTAATGGCATGCCATTTAAGCTTTTTTTGGAAATGCTTTTTATTGCGATGACAATGTACTAGAAACCGATTTGCGTGTATGATACTAAATAACTAACTAACTAACCATCACGCCGTCTCCCCGGAGGGGAAGGTAGAAAGAATGGAACGCCACACTGTTCTATCCTGACATACTTCTCTCGATTCCTCTTCATTCATACATCTTGTCATGCACGCACGTCGATTTCTCCGACTCCTCACGTGACCGACATTCAATATTGGATTGATTTGATCGTGCCACGTTTTCAAATCAAATCAAATCAGTTTATTTTCTCAAAAGACATTACAAACATTTTTTATAGTTTAAGGCATCTATTGAGAACAGGTAAAACATAAGGAATATTATAATACCAGGAACGCATGAGAGATGGTTCGACATTAGGAATACAAAATACTCTCCAAAGTCAAGAGTATTTGTCTTCTGAATGTACTTTCACGAATATGAAAGACATCGATCTCCGAAGCGATCATGTTCAGCAGAAGGCTCCCCACCGGCATCACCAGAGGCAGGTTGGTTCTGCATGCTGGGAGATAAAACAGTCTGTGCTGACGCTGTCGAAGATAGCCATCCGGAACATAAAGATGGATAGCCCCCAAGATGACGGAGTTCTCAAAGAATCCCCTGATAAGTCTGAAGAAATGGGTAAGTGTGCACCCATCCTTTCTTATCTGTAAACTATTGGTCCCCAGCATGCCCAAGAGGAATGCAGTGGGATAAAGCCACGGATAGCTACCAAACTCCCTCATGTAGAGATATCTCAGAAATCTTGGAAAGAATCTCAGAAATCTTTTCCTCGGCCTTCCTCTATTTCTATCTCCGTTCACGCCGTTTACATATACCTTCTTTACCATTCTGTCTTCACTCATTCTTTCCATGTGTCCAAACCATCTTAATGACCCTTTCCTTCTTAGAATAGATTGAACTTCTTATACTTGCATTTGTCACTCTATCATATACAGATTTGCGACACATTCGTCTTAGAGATTTCATTTCTACTGCATTTATTCTACTTTCATCCTTCTTTTGCCAGTTACATGCTTCATTTCCATACATAAGGGTCGGCACAAGAAGACTTTTATGCACTGCCATCGAAAATTGAGGAGTCTGCCATCCGCTGTGAACATGCTACCTAAATACACAAATTCACTCACCTGCTCCAAGTTCTCTTCGTTCACACTTATATTACAAACTTATTTAAGTTATAAACACATGTTCTAATAAAAACTGTTTGGTATGAGGTCATAACCAAAATGTTTCCAGTTCAATCTATTCTTGTGGCATGACCTAGCTTTACCTTTTATGCCCAGTGGTTCTCAATGTTTGACACGAATCAGACTAATTTCGTGTTTGCATTTCTGGCGACTAGAACGCTAATTCGTCCCAAATACGTAATGAACTCGGAGGCTTTATGTCACGTCCCAGATATTAGACGTTGGCAAATTATTTTTTCTCGAGTCTTGCCGCGCCGTGAGAAAAATGTCACGCTCACTAGAGCAGACAAACGGAGGCTGATGCCCGAGTGAATCATATAAGTGCTTACATCAGATGATAGGCAGTGCGTGCGGTATGATACCTGTAAGAACAGACTACTCTTTGATTAATTGTTTATGTTGTAGTAATTTTTAAAATTAAATTTATTTGTTGTAGATCTCTTAGACGAATGTGTGTATACTCTGTTAATGATCGTTTATGTGTATACTGATGTGTGTACTCTGTGAATGATAAGTCCAAGGTAATGATCCAAATTTGGATAAAGAAAAAATCATGCCAGTCTGCAACATTAGCGTTAATGGTGAAAATTTGGAGCAAGTAGATGAGTTCGTGTAGGTAGTATGTTCACAAGAGATGGGCAAGTGGATATTGAAAGAAGGGTTGGGGGCAGGCAACAAAGTGAATGGTGCAATTAAAGTTGTCATCGCAAACAAAAACCTATCCAAAAAAGCTAGAATGGCAGAGCACAACGGTGTTCTTCTACCGACCCTTATGTATGGAAGCGAAGCATGAAACTGGCAAAAGAAAGATGAAAGTAGAATAAATGCAGTAGAAATGAGATCTCTTTGACAAAATGCGTCGATTTCTCTGACTCCTCACATGGCCGACATTCTTGATTTATTTGCCACGTTTTTGCCACGTTTTCCTCGGTCTTCCTCTATTTCTGGTTCCATTTACACTGTTAACATATTTTTTTTACCATTCTTTCTTCACTCATTCTTTCCTTGTGTCCAAACCATCTTAATGATACTTTCATTATTTTGTTCATGACACCATCATTCGCACCGCATTCACTTCTTATATTTTCATTCGTGACTCTATCATACACAGAGTATCCACACATTCGTCTAAGAGATCTCATCTCTACCGCATTTATTCTGCTCTCATCTTTCTTCTGCCAGCCATACATAAGGGTTGGGACCAGAACTCCGGCCATTTTCGCTTTCATTGATAAATTCTTGTTTCCAATAGCTATTTTTAAAGCTCTATTCACTTTGTTACCCGCACCAACCCTTCTTTCAACATCACTGTCCTTTTGGCCATCCGCCGTGAATACCTAAGAGTCCTACACCATTTTCAAAGAAACAATTCCTAATAAAAATAGTTGTTACATTTTGATCAAACTCGTATATCATGCCATCTTCTTCTTCTTTTTGTCCTGTCACACCTCCGTGGTGCATAGGGCCTCAAAGAACCTTCTCCGCCCTACTCTATCCCATGCCTGATGCCCAACATCATTTATTTATTTCATTTCATTTATTTATTTTAAACATATCTAAAGCGTTACAGATTTTTTTTTCCAATACACTAAAGATACAAGTTAGAGATACACAATAATAAGTAATACATAATAGATTAATAAAAAGAGCGAGAAACATAAGATGCATGACAAATTAATAAAATAAATATACCAAGCAATTATAATAAAGATAGTACTTCCCTCAGATGAGCCAAACTATTACAAAATACGTCAAACTCCGAGGTGATACGATTAAGCAAAGATATTGTTCTACCTACCGGTATAACCATTGGCAGGGCATTTATGGCTCTATCCCAAGCGAGGCCTGCTGCCTTAACCTCGTCCTGCAGGGCTCTTTCCAAGTGGCTCTAGATCTGCCTCGCTTCCTCTTTTCCCCCAAAGGGGACCAGTCTAGTGCGCCCTGAGCGATGCAGGCTGGGTTCCGTCATATAGTGTGACCGATCCACTGCCATTTGCGTCTAGCGACTTGTTTATATTACGCCATAAGCGATCTATAAACGCATTTTTCATTTCTAAGAAGATTTATGCGTTATTATACTCGTACATAAATATCGTTCCGTTTTTCTAGCTGTGAACACGCTTGTACCATGACGAGATGGCTGTACGATGTTTACATAACCATTATTAAATTAACGAAGCATAGAGCTAACGAGTGTAGCAACTATGCGATTACTTCACATCTCACCAGTTTAAAAATCATTTAATTTTAGTTTGTATAGGACAAGTCAAAATATTGACAACAGATTTAGTAAATGGATCATTTAAATTATTAATTGTTCCTTCAACAATTATGTAAAACTCCATATTTCATATTCTATATTAATCAAAATACGTTGAAGTGAAACGTGGAACTGACAAAAGTAAGATGAACGTAAAATAAATGCAGAAAAAATATATCTCCTAGATGAATATGTGCCAAAAAACAATGTTTTTCTGTCTGTCTTTGGTTTTCTCGAAAATTACTAAGCCGATTTCGTTGAAAATATCACAATTTGTTCTTATTAGTCCCAGGACTGTTTGGAGATTTTTGAGTTTGAATGAAATTCAATAAGTAAAAGTGTTTCTATTACGTTTTTAAATAAGTAACTAACTAACTAACCATCACGCCGTCTCCCCAAGGAGTAGGCAGAAATAATGGATTACTACGCTTTAACCGATGCGGCACTCCATCCACTTTTCGCCACCACGGGAGACGCGGTGTGATGGGTTGCGATCCTCATCGCCACCTATAGGCATCTCTCGCTCACATTTCGGGTGTCCAACGTTCATAAAATAAATCTAAAACAAATAATATAAAATACAATGATATAAAATAAAATAAAATCTGTTTTCTAAAAGGTTTATTATATTTTACGGGCATCATCAAATAGCTTAGCGTAAACAAAAAAACCTTGTCATTTCCATCAAATACAAGAAAACTTCTATAAAACAGATGTTTTCATTGATATTTATTGGAACGCCAATTGGATTTACTTGTGATTAAAAATTAATATAAAAATATTAAACCTATCAAGTTGTATTGAGCTTAGCCTATAGATATACTTACTTACTTAAACAGCCGTTATTGTCCACTGCTGGACATAGGCCTCCCCCATACTTCTCCACGTATCCCTGTCTTGTGCCTTTTGCATCCAATCGCCAGCAATTCTTCTAATGTCATCGGACCATCGCGTGGGGGGTCTCCCTCTGTTTCTTTTATCTTCGCGGGGTCTCCACTCTACCACACTTCTGGTCCATCTATCGTCTACCAATCTGACAACATGTCCGCAAATGACCGTATCGTAGTTATCCGTGGCTTTATCCCACGGCATTTCTTTAAGGAATGCTTGGAACCAATTCTTTACAGCTTCGAAGAGATGGGAACCTCATTACCCATTTTTTTAAAATTAATCAGGGGATATTTCGAGAACTCGGCCGCGCTAGAGGGTATTGGTATTTTTGTCCCTGATAGATTTCTCCAATAGCGACAGTACAGATTGTTTTACCTACCGTTCACCAGAACCAATCTGCCTCTGGTGACACCGGTGAGAAGAGCAATTAGTCTGCTGACCGCAGTCTCCTAGGGGATCGACGTCTTTCATATAATTGAAAGTACGTCCAAGGGACAAATACTCTTGAGTTTAGAAAACATCTTGTCTTACTAATGTCGAACCATCTCTAATGCGTTTCTGGTAATATTGTATTTTTATAATATTTTACCTGTACTCAATAGATGCTTTAAACATTTTGCTGTTTGTAATATCTTTTGAGATAATAAACTGATTCGATTTGATTTGATTGATTTAAGCTTAGCTACGCTCTCGACGACATCTATTACTCCCGACCTATAGATATACCACTCTGGTAATATAATAAAAATTGTATGAAACAGACGTTTTCATTCGCATTAATTATCTGATATGGAGTTTTACATCATTGTTCAAGAAACAATAAATACACTTTATCAAGCTTCCGAGATCTACAAGACATGCGTACGTCCTATAATGACATATGGAATAGAAACGAGAGCTGACACCATCAGAACAAAATGTCTCCTATGAATCACAGAAATCTTTCCGATTCGTTGCGGGAACGACACTCCGAGACAGAATAATAAATTCTGAAATAAGAAAGATCTGCAATGTAGAAGGTGTCGTGCGATGGGGAAGACTGAGAAGACGCTACTGGAGAGATCATGTGGAAAGAGCATGTTCTGAAAGAGTGATAAATATAGCCGCAAATAAAGTACCAACCAGGAAGACCACCTAAAAGATGGCCAGACAGTTGGACATCTACATCACAGGAACAGGCTCCGAGAAATAACAGGACACAGTCCTAAATAAAGCATAAGAAGAATAAAAAGAAGCTTCCGAGAGAATGATGTGATGGTTAGTTAGTTATTTTTAATGTTAAAATATTACGGTCACACATCCGTTAGACATATTAAAATATACGAAATCTTAGAGAGTTCATTTTCCAAATCTATACTTCGTGACAGACGCGTATGAGCATAATTGTTCACATTCCACTATAATTGTCCGCTCTTTCTCTTCTAGCTATCGACTTACATTATATTTTCTATCGAACACTGGGTAAACACTACACGAGACAAGGGCGGCATGTGGCTACGTAAAAACAACAGTGGCGGTGTTTTAATTAATTTTGATTTAAAATCTAATTCAAATTTAAAAACTGTACACGATAGTGTCAAATAAAAATATAAAAAGTGAACGCAATGTGAATGAAAGTGTTATGAACAAAATAGTGAAAGAATAATTTAGGTTTGGACATAAAGAATGAATGTTTTTTCCGTTTTTGTGATTATTTTTCTCGACATGTTTCGAAGGCTTTATCATCAAGAGAACGATATAAACCAATCCAACTCTAGCATTCAAAATGTTATCAAATTTTGAATTATGAATTTCGAATTTAATTTAGATATTACAACTTATTTCTTCACGTATCCACGGCTTAAAAAAAACTGTTATAAGGCACTTAAAACAATCCAACACCAGCAAGAACTTTAAAATATTATTGAAAAAATTATTCAAATTGTCAATGGAACAAATGAAATATTTATTTTAACACCTGCCAAACGAATAAACTTATATAATTTTAATATCAAAATAGTACAAACGTATTACGTGGCACAATAAACTATTATAAAGTGAGGCAACATCAAATTAACCAAAACAATTCACTTTTACACGAAATACTCGTATCTCCAAATTTACGGGAGCATCACTTGAACCAGATCAAATTTTCAAAATCAGAACCAACTTTATTTGGATGACAAATGACCATTGACATAATAAAATTTAAAAAACTAGAACTAGAAGTAGAGGAAGACCGAGGAAAACGTGGTACATCAAATAAATCAAATATTGAATGTCGGCCACGTGAGAAACATGAGAAATCAACATGCGTGGATGATACGATGTATAAATGTTGAGGAAGCGAGAGAAGAAGACATCTATTTGAGAAAAGGTAAAGAATCAGTAACCCATGAGAAATGGTTCAATTTTAGGAAGATAAGATACTCTCTAAGAGTATTTTTCTTCTGAACGTTCGTTCACTAATGTAAAAGACGTCGATCTCCGAGGTAATGTTGTTCAGCAAACTGATTACTCTTCCCACCGGCATTATCAGAAGCAGGTTGGTTCTTGAAGGAAGTCCGAGGAAAACGTGGTACATCAAATTAATCAAATATTTAATGTAGGCCACGTGAGAAGTCGGAGAAATCATCATGCATGCATGACACGATATATAAATGTTGAGGAAACAAGAGAGTTATGTCATTAATAACACCGTGACGACCGTTCACCATTCACCGTTGACGACCTTCGTGGCAGAGTGGTTACGAGCTCTGACTTCCATGCCGAAGGTCCTGGGTTCGATTCCCGGCGATGGCAATGTGGTTGTCACACTGTCTTTATCTGGTGTAGAATTCACGTGACATCAAATGGCGATAGATTGGCTACCTATCACATGTCACGAGAATCAATATAAAAGCTAAAAAATAAAATTTCTATACAGTAATTGGGTCCAAACGAACTGTTGTGTACATAAAACAAAACACTATGTGGTGGTTCATTACATCTGCCCTCCCCTTTGGTGAGACGGCGTGATGTCAGTTAGCTAGTATTTATTTATTTATTTAAGAAATATAAAAAGTACGAACTTACAAACCCCTTTATACAGCGATATGTGAGTTTGTTTGTCTTTACGCTGCGTGTCTATGTGTATGTATACTTAGACGTGAGACCGGCTATCAAATTATTGGTACTTTCCAATTCATAGAAAATTTGTAGGTCAAACATCCACCAATACACGCAAGACCTCGCACACGATTCATATGCATACAGACCTGTACATTCTACAGGGTGGCGCATTATACGATATGCCTATAAAACTCTATATTAAATCATTAATACGAATGTACACAAGTTTTATCATATTATATTTTATGATGATGACATGTTTCATCTTAATAAGGCATTATTAAATATTTCATAAGAAGGGTTGGTGCGGGTAACAAAGTGACAAAGTTTGGTAATATTTTTGTTACGAATCGAACTCTAATTAACATTTAAAAAATAATTAATTAATTAATAATTTTCGTAGGGCAGGCGACCTTAATCCCAAATTCTAATCTCTCTCGTCAAATTCTAATTGTCAATATTGTAGGCGCTTGTTTCGTTTTCGTTTCGTCAAGTATTCAATATGTGATCCGTGATATTTCGAAATTTAGCGAATTTATAAAAACCATTCATTTGTATAATCTCTATAAAAAGGGATATAGTATATCTTTTGCCGTATCACCCGGTACATCTCTTACCTGACTTTGTATGTAAATTGTTGCGAATATCGCTTAGAAATCTACGTATCACTTTACTTTGTCAATGTACATTCATTAGACGACATTTTGCTCTCTACATAATTGGCTAATGAGTGAGAAGAAGCAACAATTATTCCTATAATAAATCACATTTCTCCGCAATTAATCTTAAAAAGCAGTCAATTAAAAAAAAAAATTGCTTCATAAATGACAAAAAACTTTAAGCCCGATTTTCGATTTGTTCCTTTATTTCAACAATTTTGATTATTTATTGTTTCTTGAACAATGATGTAAAACTCCATACTAAATAATTAATACGAATGAAAACGTCTGTTTTATACATTTTTTATATACAAAAACAAACAAAAAAATATATATAAAATTCTTTATTATTATATATATTTAGTGTATACTTTCTCAAAATTCTTTATTATTATATATATATTTCCACTTGTGTTTATCGTCGACAGGTTTCGGCAGCTTGCTGCCATCTTCTGGGAAGATGATGATGATCTTATTCCAGAAGATGGCAGCAAACTACCGAAACCGGTCGACGATAAACACAAGTGGAAGCACACTAAATATATAATAATAAAGAAATTTTGTATCAATTTTTTTTTGTTTTCATTATTTAAAATGAACTTCTTACAAGTAATTTTAATGAAGAATATTAATTACATTTTTTATTATCATATATTTTAGTAAATCGTCGGTTCAAAGGTAAAACTCATTAAGTGACATTTCAAAATTTTCTCATTTTTTTGCAACTTCCGCATCAGACTTGTGAATTCTACGTCAGAAAACCATCACCAAGTGTATTTATTAAAGAATAATAGTTATTCTTTAATAAAAACACTTGGTGATTACTTTCTGACGTAGAATTCACAAGTCTGATCAGAAATTGCAAAAAAATAAATAAATAATTCAAATGTCACTTAATGAGTTTTACCTTTGAACCGACGAAATGATATGTTTCGCCTGTCCAAGGCATTATCAAATGTCTTGGAAATCTTTGATAATTCCTCAGTCTTCCTCTATTTCTTGTTTCGTTACATCTTTAACATAAACTTTCTTCACAATTTTTTTTCCATTCATTTTTTCCATGTGTCCGAACCATCTTAAGAATACTTTCACTATTTTGTTTATAAAACTTTCATTCGCACTGCATTCACTTCTTATATTTGCATTTGACACTCTATCACAAACAGATTTGCCACAAATCCATCTTAGAGATCTCACGTCTACTGCACAGTTTCTACTCTCATCCTTCTTTTGTCAGTTCCATGCTTCGATTTTATACATAAGGGTCAGCACAAGAACACCAGTGTGCATTGACATCTCAGCTTTTATTTTAATTTTTCCTTGTATACAACAGATCGTTTAGACCCAATTACTGTATACAATTTATTTGAGCTATTATATTGATTCTCATGACATGTGATAGGTAGTCAATCTATCGCCATTTTATTGTCACGAGAATTCTACACCAGACCAAAAACAGTGTGACAATCACACTGCCATCGCCGGGAATCGAACCCGGGACCTTCGGTATGGAAGTCAGAGCTCTTACCACTCTGCCACGAAGGTCGACATTTTATTTACGATGACAATTTTGTTCGAAAATTAAAGTGTAAAAATTTAAATTCTTCGTCTTCTTCTTTTTGTCCTGTTACACCTCCGTGGTGCATAGAGCCTCAAGGAACCTTCTCTGCCCGACTCTATCACATGCCTGATGCCTAACATCATCCCAAGTGAGGCCTGCTGCTTTAACCTCGTCCTGCGGGGCTCTTCTCCAGGTGGCTCTAGGTCTACCTCGCTTCTTCTTTCCCCCCATAGGTGACCAGTCTAGTGCGCCCTGAACGATGCAGGCTAGGATTCGTCTCAGAGTGTGACCGATCCACTGCCATTTGCGTCTAGCGACTTGTTCTCTAATTGACTTTTCGCCTGCCATGGTCCAGAGAACGGCATTTGACACCGTAGATCTTGAATATTCAGCAAAGGCACCTATTAAAAGGCACCAATAACGTCCGCGGTAGATTTTCAAGTTTAAACGCTACTGCTAAATATTTGGAGCTTGAGCTTTCTCGAAATGATACCGGAACGCCATACAGGGCGAAGCATAGCGAAAGCTCCCCTTGCCTTGTAGAGTCTGCTGGCTACATCTTCCTCCGTACCTCCCGAGCCTGCTATCATACTACCGAGGTAGCAGAAGCTGATCGTGGTCACAAGGGGGACGCCGTGGAGCAAGATTGGGGTGGAGTCATTTGTGGACACTCGCTTGTTTACTGTCAAATATTGAAATTAAAATGTTAAAATAATAAGATACATCTAAACGGCCTTTCCTTGTCCATCTCAGTAATTTGAAACGCGTTATTTTTTACGGCATTTTTACGTACGTACTTTGGATTACAGTTAAGTCAAAGCGATATAAGTCAAAACTATTAAAAATATTATATAACTAATGGTTAGTATAATTATTGAGGCACCTGAAGGCGCTCGAATTAAGTGGCAGTGTTTAACCCGGGAATGCCTAGTGCCACAAAAAAAAAAAATTTGTTTATGTTTTTATTTTATTTTTAGAAGATCTAGGTAACTTTTCCTTCTCGATCGAATTTTCCGAGATCTTTGCAGTCTATCTATAGAGTAGTTACGATATAAAGACGACCTGTGGCAGAGTGTCAAGAGCAATGCCTGCCACAACCAATTTTTTTGCATTTGTTCCAATGACAATTTCAAAACTAACTAACTAACTAACCAACACGCCGTCTCCCAGAAGGAGTAGGCAGAAAGAATGCACTGCCTCACTTTTCTTTCCTGATATATTTCTTTCGCTTCCTCAACATTCATACATCGTGTCATGCTCGTGCTTCGATTTCTATGACTCCTCACATGGCCGACATTCAATATTTGATTTATTCAATCCTGCCACGTTTTCATCGGTCTTCTTCTATTTCTGGTTCCATTTACATCGTTAGCATATAACTTTTTTACGATTCTTTCTTAATTCATTCTTTCCATATGTCCAAACGATATTAATGATCCTTTCATTATTTTGTTCATAACACTATTCGCACCACATTCACTTCTTATATTTGCATTTGACACTCTATAATATATAAATTTAACACACATTCATCTTAGAGATCTCATTTCTATGGTATTTATTCTACTTTCAATCTTCTTTTGCCAGTTCTAAAATTCACTTCCATACATAAGGGTCAGCACAAAAATACCATTGTGCACTGCCATCTATTTATTGTATTTTTCTCTGTTATTTATGGAGTCTGTTTTGTAACCCTGATGAACCTTCGGCGCGAGCAAATTTTATTTTCAATATATACCAAACGGACCAAAATATAAAACATATTATATTTAAATTCGGTAATATTAGAAATTAAAGAATTTCAAAGAATTTTGACAGGTATTAAAATATTTTTTTAGCATTTAATCCAATGACAATTTGAATTATTCTTCAATAATATTTTAAAGTTCTTGCTTATGTTGGATTGTTTTATGTGCTTAATTACAGTTAATTAAAAAAAAGGTGGATACGTGGGGTAATAAATTATATAAAATTAAATTCAAATTTCAAAAAACAAATAACATGTCATTCTTGTAAAATATAATAAAATTTCTATGAAACAAACGTTTTCATTCGAGTAATTAATTGAATTTAAATATATTTTTAATGCCACACCATAGCAAAAGAGCTTCCCGGAGAAGAACCCTCAAGAACGAGGTTTAAGCAGCAGGTCTCACTTGGGATGTTATTAAGCATCAGACATGCGATAGAGTCGGGTGGAGAAGGTTCCTTAAGGCCCTATGTACCACAAAGGTGTGAGACGAGAAGAAAAAGCAGAAGAAAAATAACGTCACACCACAACTTAAGTGCTTGTTACGAAAGACCATAATCAAATATTTTATGAAATAACATTTGATAACCCCTATTGGGTTAACAAACTGGTTTTGGTATACAAAAATTATAACCATACTAAATCTTACGCTTATATATCCAGCCTACATATATCTATACTTATTTAGATATTTCAATTATTTTTTTATACTTCGATTATCCGATAATGATTTTTGAATGGTGTTTTAGTTGTACGATTTTTTACTATAAGATTTTTACGTGGTAAGCAAATATGGCTTCCTAAAATAATTAAATCTCGTTTTTTCTATTAGTAATCTAAACAAATATAAAAACTATGTTTTCATTAATTCTTAAATGGATCGAAGTAGTTAAGATATTAATCATATACATTATTTGAATATCTTTTGAACGCAGTTGTATTTAGGTAGCATGTTAACAGCGGATGGCCGAATGTATAGTGACGTCGAAGGAAAGGTTGGTGCGGGTAACAAAATGAATGAATCTTTAAGTTATTGGAGACAATAATTTATCATATTGGGATATTGAAAGAAGGGTTGGGGCAGGCAACAAAGTGAATGGTGCACTTAAGTTGTCATCGCAAACAAAAACCTATCCGAAAAAGCTAGAATGGCTGTGCACAGTACCGACCTTTATGTATGGAAGCGAAGCATGGAACTGGCAAAATAAGGATAAAAGTAGAATAAAGGCAATATAAATGAGATCACTCAGACAAATTTGTGGATACTCTGTGTATGATAGAGTGTCGAATAAAAATATAAGAAGTAAATTCGGTGCGAATGATGGTGTTATGAACAAAATAATGAAAGGTTCATTAAGATGGTTTGGACATATGGAAAGAATGAATGAAAAAAGAATGGTAAAAAAATATATGTTTACGATGTAAATGGAACCAGAAATAGAGGAAGACCGAGGAAAACGTGGCACGATCAAATACATCAAATATTGAATGTCGGCCATGTGAGGAGTCAGATAAATCGACGCGCGTGCATGACGCGATGTATGAATGTTGAGGAAGCAAGAGAAATATGTCAGGAAAGAAAAGTGTGGCAGTCCATCCCTTCTGCCTACCTCTTCGGAGAGACGGCGTGATGGTGAGTTAGTTAGTTAGTTAGTTATAATTTATCATAATCCGCCGGTATGGCCGGCCCATCGCCACTTCAGCCCGCCTATCCTCAGAGCCACCTCAGTCACCTTGGTTTGTTGTCGAATAAATTCGTTTCTAAATCTGCCAAAGGTTATACCAAGCATGGCTATTTCCATGGGCGACGCGTTGGGCGACCTTGAATCTGTAGACTAGACCTTTTGTCAGTGTCCACGTCTCGGCTTCGTGCGTCATGAATGGCAAGACGCACAGGTTGAAGACTTAGTCTTGAGGCATTGTGGTATTTTAGAAGTAAGACAAGAGGCGAGAGTGACTGACTTTGCTTTCGGTTAGCATGAATTCGTTTCTCCATATGGTGTCGCGCAAAACTCCTCTAAAATATAATACGACTTATAGAAAACGGAAGATTTCATTTTCATTCGATATTTATTATTCCATGTTAACAAAGTTTTACATTATTGTGAAGCAGAGACGAGATGTGCTTTTTAACTATTTGTTTTATCAATAACTCCGTTTGACAAACCTCACCGAAGCGCTTGAGTAGCGTCCCGTTAACGGAACATCCGTTAACTTGCCTTGAGGTGGTCATCATTGGGTCCACACTTGGCAAGCAAGACCGCCGGATGGCTACCAGCAGGCTTATTGCACGCTAGCTAGTATTATTGTCTACTAACATCTCTGCTCCAGAAGTAAAACACGATAACTCCAATAAAAATAGAAAATTAAAACAATTGTTGTTTGATGGGCGAAAAGAGAAGGATGGAGTGCTGCATCGTTAAAGTGTGACAGTTCATTCTTTCTGCCTACCCTTTCGGGGAAATGGCGTGATGGTTAGTTAGTTAGTTAGTTTTTTGTTTGATGTATAACTCTGTTTTCATAATAAAAATGAAGTGCTGTTTCTTTATTACATTTTATTGTTATTGAATACATCGTCATTAAGATGATTAGGATATATGAAATCGATATTGTAACACATGAACAAGTTTGATTGTATACGGAACAAGAAATAGAGTAAGAGCGAGGAAAACGTGGCACGATCAAACCAATTAAATATCAAATGTCGGCTACGTGAGGAGACAGAGAAATTGACGCACGTGCATGTCGCGATGGTTTCTGGTTCCATTTACATTGTTAACATATAATTTTGTTACCATTATTTCTTTCCATGTGTCCAAACGATATTAATGATCCTTTCATTATTTTGTTCATAACACTATAAATCGCACTGCATTCACTTCTTATATTTTTATTCGACACTCTATCATACACAGAGTATCCAAAAATTCGACTAAAAGATCTAATTTATTATACTTTCATCCTTCTTTTACCAGTTCCATATTCGCTTCCATACATAAGGGTCGGTAGAAGAACGCCTTGTTAGAAGTCAGAAGAATCGACTTGCGTGTATGACTTGCTGTATGAATGTGGAGGAAACTGAAAAAAAAAATGTGTATCAGGATCGAGTAGTGTCGCGGTCCATTCTCTCTATCTGTCCCTTTGGGGAAACAGCGTGATGGTTTACATAAACAAATCTGAAATACGAGTACGTAAACAATTAAAGGCATTTTTTTTATTAAATTAAATTGAAAATTTTAAAATGGATTATAATATAAATGAAATATTTTCAAGAAATTTTGTTTTGCTTTATGGAAATAATACGTTTCCCCTAGCTTAGACATTATCAAATGTTTTATTGTTGTATAACTCTGTAACGACTATTCCTTTATCATATTGTATTGTTATTGTGATCATCATCATGATTATAAACGAATTTTTTTAATTATATAAGTTTTATTATATTTTATGGAAATGACGAATTTCGTCTTGCAAAGGCATTATGACATTTGATAATGTATGTTATTGTTTAATTTTTATAACGCCACATCACTTACTTAATACGAATGAAAACCACTGTTTTCTAGAAGTTCTATTATACAACTACAACAACAAACCATCACGCCGTTTCCCCGCAGGGGTAGGCAGAGAGAATGGAATGCCACACTACTCTATCCTGGCATACGTCTCTAGCTTTATCCACATTTATACAACGAGTCATGCACGCACGTCGATTCTTCCGGCTTCTGATATGACCAACCTTTAAAATTTGATTAATTTGGTCATGCCATGTTAACGACGTAAATGGAGTTCTATTACATTTAATGGCAATGACATATTTTGCCTTACGAAGGCATTATCAAATGAACATTTGATAATACCTTACCAAGACAATACATGTCATTCTCATAGAATATATTAAAACTAATAGAAAATAGAATTTTTTCAATTGTGATAAGTATTTGATGTAGCTTAATATGGGGTGATTGATATGCGATTGTTTAAGAAACTTGTGGTGGCGTTGAAAACATGTTTTGTCAGTTCCGTATTTTACCTCGGAATTGCGGATGTTGCCTGCGTGTTTGTCGACCAATTCACAGGTGTACCGAAGGTTTGCGCTTTCACTTTTATCCGGAATAAGATGAATCTTGAAGGCGTGTATGCACGTTCATTTAGCGTACGCACATTTCGTAGAATAAAAATCTATCTACAAACGAACGATTTTTTTCTTCTTTTATTATTCTTGTTAACAGATAAATTGTGTAAAAAAATGCAAAATGCACAATTTTTTAATTTTAATAAACTTAGGGTGTTATTAAGACTATTAGGAATTTCCTGGAGAGACCACATCACGAATGAAGAGGTTCTTCAAAGAATCGAAGGAGGAAGGCACCTGCTCAGGACCTTGTCCGAAAGGCGTGCAAGATGGAGTTGCCATGTAATACGACAAGAAGGCCTCTTGCATGCCATAATGGAGGGTATGACCGAGGGGACAAACTCTAGGGGACGCCCACGCCAAGAGTACCTGGAGGACCTGTTGGTGGACGTGCGCTGCTCATCATATGCAGATTTCAAAAGAGCCGCACAAGACAGGGAAGAATGAAAGGTGTTAACACTGTGAAGGAATCAGTGTTTTAATCAATAAAGTATTCGTGAATTTTTTTTTTAGTATATGTATAATTTGTTTTTGGTGATTTTGGATAACACCGTGTGATTTTTCCTTCTCTGTATATAATTTATTAAATATAAGTATTGAATATTTGAAGACAAAAAACGTCTGATTGATGTCCACTGGACACCGTCCGCCTGTAAGACCTCCTAAGAGATGGAAGGACAGTTGAACCTCACCAGAAGTCATGATTTATGTACCACAGATCGTCAGATCTGTTAAAAAACGAAGAAGAAGAGACATGACAATTGAACAACATTTAAGCGACTCATTTGGACAGAAAACGGTTAAACAACAATAACAATATGAAATTTTACAGTGTGTTTGTTGTGACTCAATGATCTTCTTCTTCTTCTTCCTTGTTGTAGACCTATGTGGTCTGTTCTCCAGAGTGTTACTTTTCCTGTGAGATAGACTCCCAGTTATCCTTCCATCCTTTAGGAGGTCTTCCACGGGGACGAGTCCCATGAGGCTGATTATCCAATGCAATATAGGGTAGTCTGGTGGGGTCCATTCTTTGAACATGACAGTAACAGTTCCTTTTTCGCTGTCTGCTCCATCTTACAATATCCTCAACCTCACATATCTCTCTTATTCTCGTGTTCCTTACGTTATCTCTCAGTATCTTGCCTGCTATCGTCCTCAGTGTCTTCATCTCGAAAGTTCTCAAAACTTGTTTGTGTCTGCCCTTGCTTCGACGCCATATTGGTCTTACGCATGCTTTATAGATTCTCATCTTACTCTTAATGGCCATGTTTCTTGAGTCATTGATGATTGTAGGAATATAGAGATTTTTGTCAGGACAGAGTAAAATGTTTTTTTCCCTCTGCACACCCCTCCTGGGAAACTGCGTAATATTTTATTGTTGTTGTTTTTCTCCTGACCTCTAAAAGATCATCTCAGAATCATTAATTTGTGCAAAATTTACCAAAATAGTATTGTAATTTTTGCATATACGAGTATACATTTATAATGACTTATGCATTATTCATAAAACTTGTATCAATGATATTTCTTGGTGGAATCTGCGGTATACATTGGGAGGCCCCAACGTGACTACTTGTTTGGGAATTATTGCTGGCCACACCTAGGCAATACATATTTGATTATTTTCTCTGACACACATTACATTTGTGGGTGTCGCTGTATCGGTCAAAATATGAGTGTTTTCAAAGCACCTCACCATTGTTCTCTCGACGCATAGTAAGACTAAATTATCTGTAAAAACATGTTGCAAAGAAATATTTAATAAATGCTTTGGATTGCGTTTTATACGGTCCAGATCAGAGGCTAGAATTAATGATATTATTTATCCACATAACCATTTTAAAAGTGTAAGACGCTTTTGAAACCAACAGCTTCTAAAATTCTTGATTCTGCTATGCGTATCGATATAATACACATGCAGACTAGTATTGATATAATTGTTATTATTATTTTGTTGAATCGCTCTTTACATCATGACAGCATGAGTAAAGGGTATTAGAGCTATCATGGTGATTCTCGTGACACATGAAAGGTAGCAAATCTATCGCCATTTTATTGTCAGAAAGTAGGCAGAAAGAATGGACGGCCACACCTTAACCGATGCGGCACTCCATTCTTCTCTTTTCGCCCCGCGGGAGACGCGATGTGATGGGTTGCGAACCAAATCGACACCAATAGGCATCTCCCGATTCACAATTTATATAAATTAAACCTAAGTAAAACCACTTAAAAACGTAATCGTGTTTACTATTCTAAATTAATAATGGAGTTTTACAAAACTAATACCCCAACCATCAATAATAATGCCCTAAATAGGTAAAGCATGTCATTCTCATAAACTCTAATAAAACTTGTAGAAAACATACGTTTTCTTTCGTATTAATTAGTTAAAATGACTTTTCTATAAATTTATTTTAATATTAAAATTTTTACAACAAAACAGTAATTTATACAAATAAAGGCGTTGTCTAAGGTAAACACTTTGCATACCGGTTTCCGCTGTTTGCCGTTCAAACGGCGGGCATTAATGGGTTAAGTGACTTTTTACCGTTTCTGGCCCAAAATGACGCCGAAACCGCCAAAGAGCGTTTAAAAAACTAATATTTGTAGTGAACTGTTCACATCCAGTGAACAGTAATGCATTTTTAATTGTATAACGCTAATTACGTGCGTCAAAGAGGTGCGGAAACCAAAGACAACAATATTCTAAAAGTTAGAGAAGAAAACTTTTTAAAAACGTCAGTTTTCGTTTATGAATGGTAAAGAAAGTTTATGTTAACGATGTAAACGGAACAAGTAATACAGCAAGACTTAGGAAAACGTGGCACGATCAAATCAATCAAATATTAAATGTCGGCCATGTTAAGAGTCTTAGAAATCGACGTGCGTGCATGACACGTAGTATAAATGTTCAGAAATATAGAGAAAAAAAATCGTTATTTCTGCCTATTCCTTCAGAGAGAAAGGATGATGGTTAGTTGGTTAGTTAAGAGTTTGCGAGATTCTGTCTTACCCATGCGTTGAAATATTCTTCATACATTATATTCTAGGAAAATTTCTCAGCACACTGTTGTCTATATAGTCACAAAAATGGACAAAATATATATATTATTATATATACGCGATTTCTTGTGGGTACTTAATTCATAATGGCCGAATGGAAAGAGCTTTCACTGCTACACTGAAGGTCCTACTTTCGATTCCCGGCGCAGCAGTGTGTTTATCACACTGTCTTTGGTCTGGTGAAGAATTCACGTGACAATAAAATGCTTATAGATTAGCTACATATCACATAGTTATACCCTTTTCATCGATTTGGCTCGCGCTGTAATTATGTAGAGAGCGATTCAACAAAATAATAATAATTTAATCTATTGATAGATGATATTCCGTAATATGGAAATTAAATTCAAATCTTCAAGTCTTGGTGTCGAGAATGTATGAGGTATGCAATCAAATGATTTAATGATGAATGTCGGAAAGTCAAAGGCGATGATTTTTGAAAGGGAAGAACAAATGACAGTTTGTAACATAAGTGTGAACGAAGAGAACTTGGAGCAGCTGAGTCAATTTGTGTATTTAGGTAACATGTTCACAGCGGATGGCCGAACGGATAGTGACGTCGAAAGAAGGGTTGGTGCGGGTAACAAAGTGAATGGAGCTTCAAAAATAGTTATTGGAAGCAAGAACTTATCAATCAAAGCGAAAACGGCCGTTCACAATGGAGTTTTGATCCCAACCTTAATGTTTGGAAACGAAGCATGGAACTGGCAGAAGAAGGATGAGAGTAGAATAAATGCGGTAGAAATGAGGTCCCTAAGATGTATGTGTGGTAGAACGATGTACGACAGAATCTCAAATGCTGATAAAGGAAAGGAATGTAGAGCCGAAGAAAGTATTATGAACAAAATTATGAAAGAATAAATAATGGTTAAGAAAGTATACGTTAATGATGTAAATGGAGTACAGAGTTGAGGCAGACCAAGGAAAACATGACATGAAAAAAATAATCAAATTTTAAAGGTTGGTCATGTTAGAAGTCGGAAGAATCGACATGCGTGTATGACTCGATGTATGAATGTGAAGGAACTAGAGAGGTGTACCAGGATAGAGTAGTGTGAAAGTCTATTCTCTCTTCAAAGAGATGTTTGGTTCTGACAGAGTCTACTCTTATGGGTCAGGCCATTATTTTATTAAACGGTAGAAATAAATATATGTTATCAGGTTTTAAAAAAAAAAAACATTAAGAGTATTTTTTGTAATTGTAAAATTATCGAAAGTTGTGAAAAAAATAGTACCAAACTTATTATTGGTGAAATTTTCAGCAAATCGACAATAAATCAAAAAGGCAATTACGCTTATTATAACTTGTTATCGAAATCGTTGTAATTGGAATGCCCCGTCTACACTTGTTCAAAAATTAACTTTTACTCGGACGTTTCCGTATTCGTAAAAACTCTGTGGGTCAAAAGACCATCTGAATTTCGAACAAATAAAAAACGAGCAAAATTTCACTTTAACAAAAGGTCAAACGGTTGTTACGCTCGTGGCTTTTGTGCGTGCCGCACTTGTTTGGTTTTTTTGTGAGTGTCTTCGGTTTTAGCTGGCGGTTCGGCGTGGTTTTTGCCCCGTTGCGGATCACGTGTGTGGAATGCTGTCTCGGAATGAATAATAGTGGGGATGTAGGTCAAACGGCGCTTCGGGCCACTGGCGGAGATGACCGGAGAGAGCCGAGCGGCGACGGAGTTTGTGGAGCTTATCTGACCGATTTTAGAGCCAGCATGAGCGCCCTACAAACAGATTAAAGATTGAAATAGCGGATTAGATGACGTGTGAAAGTAGAGGAAGCGAATGATTTTAATTAACCCCGTATACCGTTTAGGGTCACCGGTAACCGAAAAAAACTTCAAACACTACTTAAACTAATAATTAAATAATACGATGTTTCTTTAACTACTTCCACATTATTATTTAAAATGAACTTCCATCAAGAGATTTCAGTAAAATCATTTGACTAATTAAACTAACTAACTAACCATCACGCCGTCTCTCCGAAGGGGTAGGTAGAAATAATGGACTGCCACATTTTTATTTCCTGACCCACTTCTCTCGATCCTCAACATTCACATATCGTGTCGTGCACGCGCGTCGATTTCTCCGACTCCTCACGTCGCCGACATTTAATATTTTATTTATTTGATTGTGTCACGTTTTTCTCAGTTTTTCTCTATTTCTAGTTCCATTTACATCGTTAATATAGATTTTTTTTTACCATTCTTTCTTAATTCATTCTTGTGTCCAAACGTCTTCTTCTTCTTCTCTTCTTTTTGTCCTGTCACACCTCCGTAGTACATAGGGCCACAAGGAACCTTCTCCACCCGACTCTATCGCATGCCTGATGTCTAACATCATCCCAAGTGAGGCCTGCCGCCTTAACCTCGTCCTGCAGGGTTCTTCTCCAGGTGGCTTTAGGTCTGCCTCGCTTTCTCTTTTCCCCCATAGGGGACCAGTCTAGTGCACCCTGAGCGATGCAGGCTGGGTTCCGTCTCAGAGTGTGACCGATCCAAACATCTAAATGATCCATTTATTGTTTTGTTCAAAACACATTCATTCACCCAGCATTCAATAATATTTTATTATTCAATATTCACCATGATTTGTAAAATTGTCCAAACAAAGTGCCGAGAAATTACTAGTGACCCAAAGAGCCATGGAAAGAGCCATGTTAGGAATAAGCCTTTAGAGATGGAGTCAGAATTGATACGGTGAGAGAAAAAAACAAAGACCATTGACATCATCCATCGGACGGCGCCTCTAAAATGGAAATGGGCAGTTCACGTAGCCAGAAGCTCAGACGAAAAAAAGAAGAAGACTGCTGACTTGGAGACCGTGGACGGCAAAGAGAAGTGCAGGGCGACCACAACTACTGTGAAAGAATGATCTGAACAGACATGTCGGAATAACCTGGATGCAGTCTGCACAAGACAGAGTGACATGGAAGCGAATGGAGGAGGCCTTTGTCCATAAGTAGATGGGAAGAAAAATATATTCTCCATAACTCTGCGTTGTGGATTTATTGAACAATGTTTGTTTGTGCAAGAACACTTTATTAAAAATTAAAATTAAATGAACACAAACATGTTTCGGACACAAGAGCCCTTCATCAGTGTAATTAATTGTTGTATATACAAAAGAAATCCGGCAATGGCAGAATCACAATCGGGGAGACGGCGTGATAGTTAGTTCTTCAATGGCCCTACAGCCCATATCGAGCCTTAGCCTCCAGTATTCTTCGCCTCCAACTCCTCCTGTCCTCCGCTTCGACCCTCCAATCTGACACTCGTAACAATTTCGCCCCATCTCTCCCAACTTCATCCTCCCATCGCACCCTTGGTCGTCCAATTGGTCTTCTATCACGTGGGTCCCACTCCAGCAATCTTTTTGAGGTTGGCGATGATGGTTAGTTAGTAAGTTTAATTATTCAATTCTTGTATTCTTTCGAATGAAAATATAAGAAGTGAATGCGGTGCAAATGATGGTGTCATGAACAAAATAATGAAAGGATCATTAAGATGGTTTGGACATATGGAAAGAATGAATGAAGAAAGAATGGTTAAAAAAATTATATGTTAATGATGTAAATGGAACCAGAAATAGAGGAAGACCGAGGAAAACGTGTCACGATCAAATAAAACAAATATTGAATATCGGCCATGTGAGGAGTCAGAGAAATCGACGCGCGTGCATGACAAGATGTATGAATGTTGAGGAAGCGAGAGAAATATGTGAGGAAATAAAAGTGTGGCAGTCCATTTTTTCTGCCTTCCCCATCGGGGAGACGGCGTGATGGTTAGTAACTAACTCGGTTAGTACTCCTTAGTTAGTTAATAATAAACTTCACCGATGAAGGGCATCAATGATACTTATATAAAATAGAGGTTTTTATAGAGGTTGGTCATGTTAGAAGTCCGAAGAATCGACGTGCGTGTATGACTCGCTGTATGAATGTGGAGGAAGCTAGTGATGTGTGCCAGGATAGAGTAGTGTGGCGGTCCATTCTCTCTGCCTACCCCTACGGGGAAACGACGTGGTGGTTTGTTTGTTGTTAGTATTTTTTCGATCCGTTCCAGTTAAACATTCTTCACGTATGCTCTCAAAGTACTAAGACTTGTAAATGCGCAATTATTGGCGGCAATGGGGTCGGTTCTAAGGAGAGCAGTGGTATGCGACAGGGCGGGACTTGTGTCCGTATCCGCGGCAGGTGGACATACCGGACCACGTCACGCCACACGCCACACGGCACACGGATGCCGGGCTTATTTTTTTTGTTAGCTGTGAGCGACATGTACCAGTTCTTGTCATACTAAGAAATAAATATATATACAGAATTATAAGGAAATTATCTAACTAACTAACTTACTAACTAACTAGCTAACTAACTATCCCGCGTTTATCTAAAGTAGCTTTACACTACACACTTATATTTTGACATACTTCTTCTAACCTAAAGCGTTCTAAATGCACATCAATTTTTACGACGCAATGCCGACATTACAAATGTGTTAAACTTATTAAGAGAAATATAAGTAATAGTGGAAAAATAAGGTTTAATTTTTAATCAGATGAAACATTCAAACAAAAGTTTTATATTATGAGTGAAATGTTTCGCTTTGCTGGAACATTATCAATTGGAGTAAAGTATTATTATTCTAGAAACAATATACAACCCATATAGCACAACATCTCGAAGAACATCACTGGCTTAAGAGTCCAGAAAGAATCCAGTATAAACTCCGCTGGACAGTCTTCAAAGCGCTACATGGAATGGCTCCAAATTATATATCCGAACTCTGTATAACGGACAGCCTATATTCAAGGAAATCCACACTTCGCTCGGCAAACTCCTCGGCATTGGAAGATTAGTTGAGCCAAAGGGTTGCCCTAGTACAAATTTCGGGGATTGAGCATCAGCTTGGAACAATCTTCCTTCATACCTCAGATGCATAAATGATCCGACAGACTTCAGATCTAAGCTGAAAACCCAACTTTTTCATATTTCATACTCAATTTAAAACTTGCATTTTTGTTCTATTTTACCTTCTAACCGATCGCGAATATCAATCAGATGCAGCGTTCACATTTAGATTTAAAACACGTCTTAATGCGCCCTTGAGGTGATTACATCACAAAAACGGCGTTTTAAAAGTTAGTATATTATTATTATTATTATTATTAACCATTTATTGTTTCTTGAATAATAATGTATAACTCCATATGAAAAAAATAATACGAACGAAAACATTTGTTTTATACAAATTCTATTTCGCCTGTCTAAGGCATTATCAAATGGGGCATTTAATAATGCCTTGGACAAGCGGAACATGTCTGGAATAAATCTTCTGGAAAACAGACGTTTTCTCAATCTTGTTTACATTTCGTGATCTGTATGTTTATAAAGAAGTTAGTTTATTATAGTTTCACCAGTCTGTCAATGGCAGCTAACCTGGTGAAACCACTGATGAAATAAATACAAAAAATGGAAACATTTGTTTAAAAAAAATGTTCCAGTAATTATTATTTTAAATGAATTGTTAGATCATCCAATTTATAATAAATTGTCATTTCGATTAGGTTATTTTTCTTTACCAACGTTAAAGGCTTAATACCTTTGAAAATAACGAAAATATATACTCAACTTTAAGAACAATGATGAATTAAAATTTTAGATTAACTGTCCCTTTACTATATCAATAGCTTTAGAACAATAAACCACCCTCAACTCAAAACTAAGAAACAAAAATTCATTTAAAAAAAATTAACCTATTGATATTTGTAATATACTCTTATGATATTATTAACTAGCACATGGCATACTCGTATATGTTCCTATGTTTCATTTTAATTTTGATTAGTTTAAATAAAATAAGGTTAATGAAGGCGTAAAATCTTCAAAATACGTCGAGAAAAACAGAGTGGAAAAAATAGTGTTTTGAATCTCTAAAGCATCATGCCGTCTCCCCGAAGGGGTGAAGGGGTAGGCAGAAAGAATGGACTGCCACACTTTTCTTTACCATATTTGACAAAAGGCCATAAATTGTTTTAACTTTTTCATTTCATTTTCATTTATTTTAATAAAAATTACAAACATTACAGACATATAATTTCCAGATCATTTGCAATTACATTATGAGACATAAAAAGAGAAGCATAAAAAAATTTAAAAATAAGCTTTAATTGATAATTAAAAAAATAAGCATATACTCGTATGTATGTTTTTTATTCCTCGATGCAGAATCAACCTGTCAATTGCTATGCCGGTAGGTATAGCAATATCTTTGCAAAATCGATATTAAACCAGGCTTTAAGATCTCTATTTACTTCATCCTTCATCTTCCTTTTAACAAATAATTAACAAAAAGGAATAATTCGATATTTTTCACCTGCTTAAACGGTCTACCTACACATTTTTAAGTGACTAACAGAAATTACAATATCAATATTTTGCACTTAATGGTGCACTTAAAGTTGTTTTAAATGGCAGTGCACAATGGTGTTCTTCTGCCGACCCTTATGTATGGAAGCGAAGCATGGAGCTGGCAAAAGAAGGATGAAAGTCGAATAAATGCAGTAGAAATGAGATCTCTAAGACGAATGTGTGGATACTCTATGTATGATAAAGTGTCGAATGAAAATATAAGAAGTGAATACGGTGCGAATGATGGTGTCATGAACAAAATAATGAAAGGATCATTAAGATGGTTTGGACATATGGAAAGAATGAATGAAGAAAGAATGGTAAAAAATATATATTTTAATGATGTAAATGGAACCAGAAATAGAGGAAGACGGAGGAAAACGTGGCACGATCAAATAAATCAAATATTGAATGTCCGCCATGTGAGGAGCCAGAGAAATCGACGCGCGTGCATGACACGATGTATGAATGTTGAGAAAGCGAGAGAAATATCTCAGGAAAGAAAAGTTTGCCAGTCATTCCTCCTACCCCTTCGGGGAGACGGCGTGATGGTTAGTTAGTTAGTTCAACGGTCTACCTATGTATTTTTAAGTGACTAACAGAAATTACAATATCAATATTTTCCATCGATAATTTTACAATCGATTGATAGATTGCCATTTTATTTACGTAAAAACTGGATTGCGAGTGTGTGGTGGTGGCCTTGGCTAGTTAATTAATATGAAAAACTTGACTAACGGACCGGCCGCTGCTGAAATGTCTACACAAACACGAATTTATGATTATTTAATGCATCTTCCTACATTTGGCAATGCTCATTGCAAACCACTTGGAACTTTGACATTTTAATGGTCATTATTCTATGGCCGACCATTTTGTTGAGTGGATTTCAATGTGTTTCTCGCGAATTTAAAACTATTTAATGAAGATATCGTAAGATGAGGTAGACAACGCAGAAGATACTGGAATGCGCACGTGCAAAGGATAGATTTCTCCAGAAACCCACGCGATGTGATTCATCAGTTTCCTGTTTGCTACTGTCCCCCCGGAAGGGATATAAGAGGGATAGCTGGGAGTCAATCTCCCAAGAGAGACGAGCATCGTTAACATATACTTTTTTTACCATTCTATCTACATTCATTATTTCCATGTGTCCAAACCATCTTAATGATCCTTTCATTATTTTGTTCATAACACCATCATTCGCACCGCATTCACTTCTTATATTTTCATTCGACACTCTATCATACAGATTTTAAAAAACTATCATTTTCTAAAAGAACATTATGCGTTAAATTATTTTTATTTTTTTATTCTATTTTATATCATTCTATTATATATAATTTGTTTTAGATTTATTATGTAGACGTTGAACGATCGAAGTGTTCGCGGGAGATGGTGGCGATGAGGTTGGCAACCCATCACACCGCATCTCTCGCGGGGGTGAAAATAGAAGGATGGAGTGCTGCATTGATTAAAGTGTGGCAGTCCATTCTTTCTGCCTACCCTTTCGGAGAGATGGCGTGATGGTTAGTTAGTTAGTTAGTTAGCATAAAGAATGTTGGAAAAATAAATGTTTTTAAAAACAATTACATGAATTCAAAATCTTGGAATTGAGATAGATGAAATCAGACATTTTGGTTAAGAATGGATTACAGGAGATAGTGATTTGTATGCAGTGACCAGACAGGATAATGACACATGAAAATGTAAATATATTTAACGTTATACACTGCTAATTTTTGCTGTTAATTTTTGTGTAGTTAACGTAGGGATTTACGCACTTACAAATGTATTAACGTTGTCGAACATAGCCTTGATTTTATATGTAGAAATCAACAATAAAAAACGCATTTGCCGAAGGAAATGTCAAGAACCAAGCACAAGGTCTCTCAATTTAATTGTTTTTATAAGTTTTTTTTCCTGTGTATACAAAAGAAGCGGTAACAGTTAAATTTTAGTACATTTTCACTTAAGTTTCACAAATATTTTAACACGAGTAATCTTACAATCTTAATTACATTATTTTCTTAAGATAATTGAATGATTATAGTTTCTTGAACAATGATGTAAAACTCTATATTAAATAAATAATACGAATGAAAACGTCTGTTTTTTACTAGTTTTATTATAATATTTTATGTGAATGATATATTTAACCTGTCTATGTGATTCTTAACCATGGCGCCAGCGCCCTTTTGTGGGCGTTTTGGAGGTCTGGCGGGGCGTTCTTAAATTTTAAGCATTTAGGGGGCGCTGCAGAAGTTCGAGTGGACATTGTGTCAATATGATCTTAGTGGCAGAGTGGTAAAATTTGACTTCATTCGGTTCGATTCCCGGCGATGGCAGTGTGATTGTAACACTAATAATAGAAATCACGTGATAATAAAATGGCGAAAGATTAGCTGCCTGTCACATGTCAGGAGAATTAATATAATAATAGCTAAAACAAATTGTATACAGTAATTGGGTTTACACGACCTGTTGTATACAATAAAATAAATAAATAAAAAAGCTCGTTCAAACTGATATACATGTACACTTTATAATAGAGCTTTGATTTTATAAGTTCTGTTAAATAATCTAACACTTCCACGCGCAAAAAATATACGCATGTGTTTAATTTACACTTCTTATCATTTTTATTATTCATCTTCTTCTTCTTCTTCGTCAGCCCTTATCGGTCCACTGCTGGATATAGGCCTCCTCCCTTCCCTTCCACTCGTCTCTATCTCCTGCCAGCCGTAGCCACATTTTCCCCCCACGGCAGCAATGACGTCGGCCCACCTTTTTGCGGCCTGCCGACGTTTCTATTATTATTTTTTTATTATTAGAAAATACAAAGCAACATAGAGAAATGTGTAAATATTTTTTTTTTGTTTTTTTTTGGGGGGGGGGTTACTAGATAATTTTACTGTGGTAAAGGGGGCGGTTTTTCAATACGATTGGAAACACTGCCTTAGATAGATGAAACATGTCATTCACATAAAATACAATACAACTTCTTGAAACATATAATACAACTTCATTGATTTTAATTATTTAATCAATTTTATTTTACTATCTCTAGGTGGAAGTTAATTTTCAATAATAATAAATTGAAATTAGGTTTTTAAGTATCACTTCTACTTTTGACTTTTGACATATAGTAGAACATACCATAATAACATTTATATAAAGTATTTTATGACATTATTTTAAGTATCATTTTGTACATTGTATATCATTTTTATTTTTTATTATTTTTATTTTTTTAAGTACACAACAGGTTGTTTGGACACAATTACTGTATACCATTTTTAATTTTTAGCTATTATATTGATTCTCGTGACATGTGATAGGTGACCAATCTATCGCCATTTTATTGTCACGTGAATTCTACACCAGACCAAATACAGTGCCATCGCCGGGAATCGAACCCAGGACCTTCGGCATGGAAGTCAGAGCTCGTAACCACTCTTTTTATTATTCCTCTTGTATCGTAGCTATTTTTTAAAAATGTTTCGTGTTAATAAAAATATAGTTAAAATCTTACCTTGACAAACTGCAAATCCAGACAGGAGAAAGAAAGCAAAGAGTGTGACCTCCTTTTGAAAGAATTTCCTTCTCTCAGTTGATGCCATTTTCACACCCGTAACGTCTTAAATCACTTAAAAACACTCCCAGTTTCAACGCAAAAAAAAAACTATTTGAAATCAGCAAACACTCTATTTAAAAATAACATTTTCATACACGTAAAATCGAGTCATTGCTTCAATGAAGAGTCGATCGAAAATACAACAGAAACGCTAATACCACCGCACTGACTCGAAAAGTATTGCAAGACTAATGAAATAAATAATACGATATTTATTTCATTTCACATTTTTCCCCACTGGCAGCACTGTGTTCGAACCTGGAATCAAAAGTAAAAGAATTATTCGTCTGCGCGCGCATGCGAGCGAAAACATAGTGAAAGTTTTCGCCTCGGGACAAATTTAAAGGTTATAAGTCAGTCTTTTTTTCGAAGTTGTGCGCGACAAGATATTAAAATAATTAACCCAATTTCATGCGGACATTTCGATACTTCATATTTACAAGTTGGTTACAAGATTTTTAAAAATTTCGAACCATTTTATACAGAGCACATATAGCCATATATTTGCCACTTAAATGTTGTTCCATTGATATTTAAAATGCTGACTCTCTCTCTAACATCACCAGTGACAGGTTGATTTTGCAGGCAATACGGGAAATAAAATAGTCTGAGTGATTAATAGAATAAAAATGAATACTCAGATTTTTACACTGATGAAGGATTTTTACCTTTCAAACATGTTTCGACAATATATTATTTTTTAAGATAATCAAAGAATAATTAAATGTTATATATGGTCTGTTCTACTATATGGCTGCGAAACCTGGACTCTGAAAGTGAATGTAATGAACCAGTTGGAAGCGTTCGAGATGTGGATATACCGCAGAATGCTCCATATACCGTGGACCGATAGGGTCAGTAATGCAGACGTACTGCAGAGAGTCAGAGCCAAAAGATAGCTGTTGTCGAGTGTGAAAATTAGAAAGGTCTCATATTTGAGTCATGTGCTAAGGGGAGAAATATACCAGCTCAGATATTAATGGGTAAAGTAGAGGGACGTCGGGGAGTTAGTAGAAGGCAGCTGTCCTGGCTGCGGAACATGAAAAAGTGGACAGGAATAACAAGAGTTTAGAACCTGTTCCAAGTGGCGCAGGATAGAGATGCCCTTGCTGCAGTGATTGACAACATTGGGGGGACCTGACACTGCACCGAAAGAAGAATAAGAAATGATTTTACCGAAATCTCTTGATGGAAGTTAATTTTGAGTAAAACGATGTTTTTTAACTTTTAACTTCCACTTTTGTCATTATTTTGACAGTGACAATATCAAATCACATTTGATAATGCTTTTAGCAAAGGGAAACTAGTCATTCATCCGCCTTACATTCCTCTCTTACTTCTTCATAAGGTATTCTAACATACATTGATTTTCCGCATATCCTTCTTAGCAATCCCATTTCTGCAGCATTTATCCTACTTTAATCATTTTTCTGTCAACTCAAAGTTTCACTTCCACGCATAAGGGGCAGCACTTTAATCCCATTGTGCACTGCCTTTTTTACTTCAATCTATATAAATTCATCGGCACGTCAGATCGGCACAATAACACCGTTATTTATATTATTTAAAACGGATATGTATACTTAATCATCTTCAATCCACATCTCATCAATTTAGAACGTTAAAATTCTAAATTCGAATTTTAAAACACGGCCATAAATCATTCTAATTTTTCGTGTTTGAACTTTTAAAATTCAGGTAAGTCCGGAGGTTTCGTTATTTGGATATAGTAGTTAACCTTTAACTGGCCGCTTGATGATTATATAAGAAGATTTGTCGGTAAATACTTACAAATATAATTACAATACGAGATACAAAAATACTTCCTAAATATATAAGCTTATAAATATAATTTTTTTTTGGAACAATGGTGTAAAACTCCCAATTAAATAATTAATACTAATGAAAACGTCCGTTTTCTAGAAGTTTTATTATATTTTAAGGAAGTAACAAGTTTCACATTGTTATGTTGCATATTTATAATGGCTTAGCAAGGCAAAACACGTCATTCCCATAATATATTGTGATTAAATATCTACAACACGGTCGTTTTTATTTGCAATAATTATGAAAAATACTCTAAATAATTAAAACGAATGACATTTGATAATGCTTTAGAAGGACGAAACTGGTCATTCTCATAAAATATTAAATAAATACTAATTTTCAATTCAATATATGTCATCCAAACAAATGTAAATGTTAATGATGTAAATGGGGTACGAACTCGAGGCAGACCGAGGAAAACGTGGCATGACCAAATTAATAAAATTTTGAAGGTTGGTCATGTTAGAAGTCGGAGGAATCGACGTGCATGTATGACTCGTTGTATGAATGTGGAGGAAGCTAGAGAGGTTTGCCAGGATAGAGTAGTGTGGCGGTCCATTCTCTCTGCCTACTCCTGCGGGGAAACGGCGTGATGGTTTGTTGATGTTGTTGTCCAAACAAATTCTACATAAAGAAAACTTAAGATGGCAGTGCATAATGGTGTAGTTGTGATGCAGTAGAAATATTTTTTCTTAGAAGAATGTGTCGTAAATCTGTGTAGTGTTAAATAGAGTGTCAGAGGAAGGATGATTACGGATTGTCAATTTGACATTTGATAGTTGATTTGTAGTCAATACGTTTCGCCATTTTACCATAAATAGACTGACGTCAGAACAGCGCTTGAAAATTGTGTAAATTTATTTTGAAAATCATGGTACGGTTCGCCAAACTTATCGTGCACTATGTCCATTTTACGGTCGACATAATCGTCCATCTGAGCAAGTTATTCGGAAGACCATGAATCGTTTTCGCACCACGTACACTCTAGTGGATAATACGCATCCTCAAAGACGACAATTGTCGAAAATTGGACTTCACGATTGCGCTTCATTCGAGCTAGCCACGGCGCGGCGCTCGTATGCCCGAAATCATATTGTAACAATAATGGCATAAAGTTATCTATTAAATAAAACCAATATCAGACAATAACATTATTTTAATGTATTTTTTTTTCATTTGGAATATGTTTTGTGTATACCATTAAAAAACACCCTATACTAACTAACTAACAAACTAACTAACCATCACGCCGTCTCCCCGAAGGGGTAGAAAAAAGAATGGACTGCCACACCTTTCTTTCCTGACATATTTCTCTCGCTTCCTCAACATTCATACATCGTGTCATGCACGCGCGTCGATTTCTGTGACTCCTCACATGGCCGACATTCAATATTTGATTTATTTGATCGTGCCACGTTTTCCTTGGTCTTCCTCTGTTTCTGGTACCATTTACATCATTAACATATAATTTTTTTACCATTCTTTCTTCATTCATTCTTTCCATATGTCCAAACCATCTTCATGATCCTTTCATTATTTTGTTCATGACACCATCATTCGCACCGCATTCACTTCTTATATTTTCATTCGACACTCTATCATACACAGAATATCCACACATTCGTCTAAGAGATCTCATTTCTACTGCATTTATTCTACTTTCATCCTTCCTTTGCCAGTTCCATGCTTCGCTTCCATACATAAGGGTCGGTAGAAGAACACCATTGTGCACTGCCATTCTAGCTTTTTTGGATAGGTTTTTGTTTGCGATGACAACTTTAAGTGCACCATTCACTTTGTTGCCTGCCCCAACCCTTCTTTCAATATCCCTCTCCACTGTAAACATACTACCTAAATACACAAACTCAACTACTTGCTCCAAATTTTCACCATTCACGCTAATGTTGCAGACTGTCATGGTTTCTTCCATTTCAAAAATTATTACCTTGGACTTATTAACATTCATCATCAGATCTTATACTAATCACCGGTAAATGAAGTTTAACGCAAAGCTTAGGATTTTTTTGATTTTATTTACAGAAGATTTCTCTTATTACCAGCATCATTTGATACAGTCCCAAAGATGAGCGTTTTATTGTAGCGTAGATATGGTTTCAATGTTATTGTTGAACACGAGATAAAGGTCATTAGATCTGTGTATAAAGTTCATTCACTGTAAGTGAGAGATATCGAAGAGATGAAGGTCAAATGAGAACATTCGTTCTTTAATATTGAAACGTGTACCACTAAAGTCGTAGTTCCGAGAAGACAATTCATGAATCATAGATGTGAAAGGTGTTTAAACGAATTCCGGCATGCATCTCGAAACGAAGTCATGTTAAGCTTATGACTACTACGATTTTTCTCGAAATCTATAAAACTCCATATTAAATAATCAATATGTCCTAAAAAACGTCTTTTTTTCTAACAGTTTTATTATATTTTATCATAATTACGTGTTTTGACTTGCTAAGACATCATCAGATGTCTTTTAGTAGTGCATTAGCAATGCGAAATACGTCATTCCCAGAAAGTGTTCACGCAACAAAATAATAGAATTATAATTTTTTTTTAGGAATTTCTAGTCTTATTTTTTTTTAAATTTTGATAAACTCAAGACGGTAACATTGTGTGATTTCATAATGATAGTATTTTTAATTGAAATTTCTTGGTAGAAGTTCATTTTAAATAATGTAAAACAAAAAAAATTATATGCAAAATTTCTTTATTATTATGTATTTAGTGTGCTTCCATCTGTGTTTATGTTCGACCGGTTTCGACAGCTTGCTGCCATCGTCTGGTACATACATCAAAATTTATTTGGTTTATATAATAAATGAATTTATTTGGTTTATATAACAATTTTGACGTAGGTACGTAAGCTACCGAAACCGGTCGAACATAAACATAAGTGGAAGCACACTTAATACATTATAATAAAGAAATTGTGTAACAATTTTTTTTTAGTTTTCATTATTTAATGCTAATTACTATAACGATTTGGTCGTCCATCAACTCAGCTTTCTTTTGATAGTTGGAAAGAAAATTAAAGATGCGCATGAAATCCAAAATCGAGTAACTCTTTTTAATGTGAAACGAATATATCATACAAATGTTGAAAGTCGAAAAAAAAAGACGTATGTTTACACTTTGTATGAAGGAAGTGAATGCTAGAGAAGTATTTTTGTATGGAAGATGACTTATTCCTCTGAAAAATACCGTCATGGCTGTTTCGGCACCAGAACAATTTCATAAGATTAACAGCATTTCATAAATTATACTTCACAATGGTTAAATTAGCAGAAATTGGATCTTTCTTCACATTCGATCATCTTTTTAAAATAATGTTAAGCAAAAAATCCATTCAGTATAACGTTACTATGAAATATTGATTGCTGCAATCAGAGAAGTAGAGTGAATTTTTAATTTAACATTCAAAACACGATTTTTTCTGAAACATGTTTTATAAATTCGGTACTTATTTGGCAAAAGGTCCCAACTGCCTTTCTAAGAATTTTGCAGGAGAGAAAAAATAAGATTTTTACATTATTTTGATTATTTATAAAAATGTTATTTTTGTTCCAAATTATTTATTTCAAATCTCGATTTTCGATGCATAACGTTATCTACAAGATACACCAGTAACTAAATTTAAAACAATATAACTAACTAACTAACTAACCATCACGCCGTCTCCCCGAAAGGGTAGGCAGAAAGAATGGACTGTCACACTTTTAATGTTGCGGCACTCCATCCTTCTCTTTTCGCTCCGCGGTAGACGCGATGTGATGGGTTGCGAACCTCATCGCCACCAATAGGCATCTCCCGCGCACACTTCGATCGTGCAACACCCACAAAATAAATCTAAAACAAATAATATAAAATACAATGATATAAAATAAAATAACAAAATAAAAATAATTTAACACAAAATGTTCTTTTTAGATGGTGCACATATTGTCTATTTAATTTATTTTCCACGAATCCACCGTTTTTTAAATTTAGCACATAATGTAAAAACACATAATGTTTTTTTCGATGTTGCACATGTTGACATGGACGATTCGGACTTTTGTGTTTATTTAATTTATGTTACACGTATCCACCGTTTTTTAAATTAGCTGTAATTAGGCACTTAACCAGCAAGAACTTAAAAATAATATTGAAGAAATTATTCAAATTGTCATTGGAACAAATGAAAATATCATTACATATATAAAAAAAATAGGGGTTGAATGCAATTGTGCATAAAAAAAAACATAAAAAAATATTTTTAAAACAGTACAGCTCTAACGTTTTGTCAAAACATAAAGTGTGCTAATTGTATATTTAAAAATAATACTGATTGTATATTTAACTCAATTTCACAACAACAAAAAAACGCATCTGGGACCTTTTGCCAATTAAGAACCGAATTATAAAATATTTACGTGTATTAAAGATTCTCTTTTGTGGTAAATATCGTAAAAGTGATAAATTTGGTAAATGTGGTAAATTTGGTGAAAGTGAAAAATGTGGTTAATGTTTTTCTGGTGTGGAATATGTGGTAAATCTGTTTATGCAGTGCAAAGCGTTAAGAAGATGAATTATTAAAAGTGGAAGATCATTTCAAATAGAAACAGACCAGTTTATCAATCCTGGCGAAACCGTTTGCTGTTGAAAAAAAGACAAAATTGGAACTTATTATTTAAAAACATTATTTTGTTTAAATATTAATTTTATATAAAGTTAAGGCGTTAATTCTGTGGAATTAAAATACCTTTTTTCTTTATTTTTAAGTTTTTTTTTATTCGAAACAGTGTTTTAATTAAAATATTATTTGAAATTTTTTTAAACCCACGCTGGACGATGGAAATTCAAAAGAAACCTTGAATTTAAAGTACTGATTAACCAGGAAATAGTAGTGAGATTCTGTAAGTCTCAACGCCTACGGTGAGCTGGCCACGTAGAAATAATGCCAGAGAGTAGAACACCAAAAATTATATCCAGATGGGTGCCCCGGGAAAAGAGACCAAGAGGCAGACCGAGGAAAAAATTGGCCGATTGCGTGGAAGAAGATTGGGAGAAAATGGAAAGAGCTGGGGAATGGAGAGAGATGTCCAGGGACAGAAGTCGGTGGAGGACCTTTGTGGAGGAGGCCAAGTCCCACACCGGGATGTAGCGCCAAAATGAATCATCATCAGCCATCTGTCATCCACTGCTGAATGTATACCTCTCCCAAAGCACGCAACCGCCCCCTATCCATTGCCGCTCCCATCCAACTATGTCCAGCAATCCTCTTCAGATCGTCGGTCCAGCGGGCAGAGGGACGTCCAACTCTGCGGAATACTGTACGCGGTCTCCACTCCAGAACCCGTCTCCCCCATCGGGCGTCGGTTCTCCGACAGATATGGCCAGCCCATTGCCACTTTAGCCCGCCCATCCTCAGAGCCACCTCACTCACCTTTTGTTGACGAATAAATTCGTTTCGTTTCGCCGATATGAATGAAATATTTAAAACAATTAATAATGTTGAAATATCGTAGTGTTCCGGCTATAACAATGGATTATCTAAGGTATATTATTTATAGAGTATCACTAAAAAGTCAATGCCATTAAGATTTGTGTTTTTTATGTAATCATCACGATAGGCCACTGGCCTATTGCTATATGGGCAAATTGCCGTGTAGTTATCGTCATAGACCAATCTCTTGCGACATAACTGGTCCATCTACTTCCCAATGGTGCGAGCCTAAAACTACACAATACTTTGCAAATTACTTGGTCAAAGCGACGAATATTTCACTGCCTTTCGTAGTTCTAAACTTGTATTTTCCTTCTTCTACTGTCACTTTGTATCGTGGATTCATAATTGTCCGGAAAATCGGTAACAGAAACACCTCAAGTCCAAATTAGTCCGGATAAACGACGTTCTACTGTCTCTATCATAAAGACAAAACAAAGCTGCTGAGTGTAGGCCGAACGCAACATCAGATGAGAGTAGTGATGTCAGGAGTTCCACGAAAGAACACCAAGGAGTTTGTCTACCTCGGGAGCAAAATAACATGGGACGGTCGGTCTAAGAGCGAGGTCGACAGCCGTATACACCAGGCTAGGCTTGCATTTAATAAAAGGTCGAAAATAATAGAATCAAATAATATAGACCTAAAACTGAAATACTCCTCATTAAGACCTATGTATGGAGTATCTTGATGTACGGCTGCGAGACATGGTGACTATCCGAAAGAGATAAACGGAGACTTGAGGGTTTTTAGGATTTGGTCCTATAGAAGACTATTAGGAATTTTATGGAGAGACCACATCACGAATGAGGAAGTTCTTCAAAGAATCGAAGGAGGAAGGCACCTGCTCAGGACCTTGTCCGAAAGGCGTGCAAGATGGATCGGCCATGTAATACGTCAAGAAGGTCTCTTACATGCCATAATAGAGGGTATGACCGAGGGGACAAACTCTAGGGGACGCCCACGCCGAGAGTATCTGGAGGACCTGTTGGTGGACGTGCGCTGCTCATCATATGCAGATTTCAAAAGAGCCGCACAAGACAGGGAAGAATGGAAGAGAAGAATATATGAAATTGCTGCAAACCAATCCCAGGATTGAAACTTTCTAACTAACTGTATATTCTTCTTTTTCAAGTGCCCTGTCGGGTCCCCCCAACGTTGGTGACCACCTCGGCTCATCTGTTACTGTCTTGCGCCGCTCGGAAAAGCTCCTCCACACTTCAGATGCCGGTCCACTCCCTCACGTTTCGCAGCCAGGATATCTGTCTTCTGTTGTATTGCTATGTGTGTACGGCGGGACATTGAGGGAGAGTATCGTAGCTTAAATGTGGTCTGGGTGTCCCTTGGTTGCAAATATACGTATACTCGTATTACTATTTTTTTTAACGCAAGTCCCGTATGGACGGGGAACGGGCCTAGAGAGTGCACGAGTGAAGCTGACGAAAGGCGCCGCTGCGCCTATAACTGCTTCGGGTAAGCGGATGGAGCCCTCTATGGCTCGGCCATGTATAATTATCTGTCTCCTACCGGGCCCTCGGCGTCCTCAAGTTTTTCCCTTCTATATCAGTTGGAGAAGGTAATATTTTTTTACAGGCAGTATATGACCCAGATGTGAAATCTTTTGAACCTTGATAGTTGATAACAGCTCCCTGTCAACTCTAGCTCGCCTCAGGACTTCGGTATTGGTAACCATGTCTGTCCAAGGAATTCTGAGCATTCGGCGATAGAGCCACATTTCAAATGATTCCAGTCTATTCACTGAGTTGACTTTGAGGGTCCACGTTTCACATTCATACAATAAAGGCAAAGAAAATCCCAAGATAGAGTGGAGTGTAAGAAAATGGAAGAGGCATATATCCAGCAGAGATGGCTGAGGAAGAAGAAGAAGGCATTAAGAAATTCTCATAAAATATATTAATAAAACTTCTACAAAACTAGCGTTTTCATTCGTATTCATTATTAAATTTAATGTTTTTATTTTGCAACGGAGCATATTCTACAGCGCCTTTGAGATGCTTAATTTATAAAAACAGCGTTTTATAAATCATTTAATTTATTAAGATTATTATCAGTGTTTTACCCAAATAACTATGTGACATCTGTGGCCTACTAACGTAATGATTGCTAAGTTCTATTTACCCAATTTTGTTTATCAAAATCTAGCAAAAAAGACGAAAAAATTAGGTTTATTTTCGATTGTTGTCCGTGACTCGTGTTAATTCTACATTTGTTTTGATTGCTGATACTCGGTTCCGATTTTCAAATCATAAACGCTAACGACTCAATTTGTGGTTTATATCGTACGGGGTTGTGGTCCGAATCCCATAAAGCGTACAAAAACAAGTCGTTATTTGCCCATAAGCATTAAGGTATCAATGCCACGAAGAAAATACGAAGGCTCATGTGATTTCGTGAAGACAATCGTTTGGTATCAGAAACACAATTAACTGATGGAACTGCTTCAATAACAAATGATGCAGAGCTTGATTCAAGTTATAAAGGATGTTTTTTTGAGGTATACAATACATATTCAAAATAAATTTATAAAATACATTTAAATAACGTTAATGGCTATGATATTCGCTGTATTTAATAGATAATTTTATACAGATAATTTAATTTAATTTAAAAAAAAAAAAATTAGGGGTTGGGGCAGGCAACAAAGTGAATGGTACACTTAAAGTTGTCATCGCAAACAAAAACCTATCCAAAAAAGCTAAAATGGCAGTGCACAATAGTGTTCTTTTACCGATCCGACCGAAGGTTTCTATGTATGGAAGCGAAGTATGGAACTGGCAAAAAAAGGATGAAAGTAGAATAAATGCAGTAGAAATGTGATCTCTTAGACGAATGTGTGTATGATACTCTTTGTATGATAGAGTGTCGAATGAAAATATAAGAAATGAATGCGGTGCGAACGATGGTGTTATGAACAAAATAATAAAAGTATCATTTAGATGCTTAAGACGCGTAGAAAGAAAGAAAGGTAAATAGTAAAAGTATATGTAAACGATGTAACTGGAACTAGAAATAGAGGAAGACCGAGAAAAATGTGGCACGATCAAATTAATCAAATATTGAATGTCGGCCACGTGAGGAATCGGAGAAATCGACGTGCGTGCATGACACGATATATGAATGTTGAGGAAGCGAGAGAAATATGTCAGGAAAAAAAGTGAGGGGTGTGTTTGGGGATTCGGCATGATGGCTAGTTAATTAGTTAATTTTTTCCATTATTATTTAGAAAAATTAAATAGTCCATTGTTTTGCCCGAAACACTATGACACTTTTACATTATAAACTGTTAAATTAAAAAACTTAATTTTATGTCTCACTATTTCTGTTTCGTCAACCTATGTTGACATCATCAGGTGCTACAATAATACTTCTTCTTCTTCTTCCCTTTTTGTAGACTCAGGAGCCTGTTATTTCAGGCGGGTCCTCTTGAGATGCTGAACTCCAGCTTTCTCTCCACCGTTTCGGGGGTCTTCCTGGTCGGCGTTGTCCGTTTGGCGTTCCATAGAGAGCTATGTGTGGTATTCTATTTGAGCTCATCCTTTCTACGTGTTCATGCCAGTATCGCCGTCTTTGACGTCCCCATCTGACCACATCTTCGACCTCGCAGATTTCTCGGATTGCTGTATTCCTAACTCGATATACAATAATACGAGTACATCAAATGTCAAATTTTCGTGATTTTTCGAACCATTATGTGTATTTGTTCCTATGTCAATTTGAATAATTTCTTTGATAAAATTTTTAAGTTCTTGCTGGAGAAGAGTAGGGTACCTAATTATTTCAATTAAAAGAACAGTTAGTTACTATTTATAGGTGAAAATATTAAAGTGGAAAAAAAAACGGTAATTAGAAGGAACAATTAATACATAATATAGTGTCAAAAACAATGAAACATAATAAATTAAAGATGATAAACAATATAAGGAAGAATATTAAATTAATAAGAAAGGTGACAAATCTTGAAGGTAGCATTATTATTAGAAAAATTAAAATGTATTCAAACTTATAACTTATTTTACAGTACTGTAAACATTGTAACATCCTATTTTTTAAATACATTTTAGCATGTTAACATGACTAGCAAATTTGCTTTTAATTGACGTGATATTCAATATTTTAATATATAATTTACGTAAGCATATATCTGTGGAGAACACTATTAACGTTTATGAACGTAACACTTTCAGCTCAGCGCAAATATAAAATGATAGTCATTATAGAATGCGAATGTAATGATTTATAAGCTAAGTTCACGATAAGTAGGGTAATACGGTGATGAATGAAGTGTTAAAAAGTAGAACGAATGTATAAACATTATGATTGGTTAGTTAAATAAATTTTTACGTCATTACTGCGCATGTCAACTAGACATGAAGAGTTTAAAAAATACATTCTTCTCCTTATTCTTCACTTTTGGTAGACTCAGGAGTCTGTTATTTCAGGCGAGTTCTCTTGAGACGCTGAACTCCAGCTTTCTCTCCACCGTTTCGGGGGTCTTCCTGGTCGGCGTTGTCCGTTTGGCGTTCCATAGAGAGCTATGTATGTTATCCTATTTGAGCTCATTTTTTCTACAAGTTGATGCCAGTATCGCTGTCTTTGACGTCCCCATCTGACCACATCTTCGACCTCACAAATTTCTCGGATTGCTGTATTCCTAACTCGATCACGTAGAGTTTTGCCAGCTATAGCGCGGAGCGTTTTCATAAAAAAATAACGTTATAGGAAATAAAAACATTTGATAATGCGTTAGAGAATGCCATCGAAAGGCGAAAAAAATATTTATTGTTTCTTGCACAATGATGTAAAACTCCATATTAAATAATTAAACAAACTAACCTTCAAGTCTCTCCAAAGAGGAAGGCAGAAATAATGGTTTGCTACACTTTTCTTTCCTGAAATATTTCTCTCGCTTCCTCAACGTTCATACATCGTGTCATGCACGCGCGTCGATTTCTCTGACTCCTCATATGGCCGACATTCAATATTTGATTTATTTGATCGTGCCACGTTTTCCTCGGTCTTCCTCTATTTCTGGTTCCATTTACATTGTTAATATTTACTTTTTTTTACCATTCTTTCTTCATTCATTCTTTCCATATGTCCAAACCATCTTAATGATCCTTTCATTATTTTGTCCATAACACCATCATTCGCACCGCTTTAACTTCTTATATTTTCATTCGACACTCTATCATACACAGAGTATATTCACACATTCGTCTAAGAGATCTCATTTCTACTGCATTTATTCTACTTTCATCCTTCTTTTGCCAGTTTCATACTTCGCTTCCATACATAAGGGTCGGTAGAAGAACACCATTGTGCACTGCCATTCTAGCTATGACAACTTTAAATGCACCATACGTTTACATTCGTATTCAATATTTAATACGAATGAAAACGTTTGTTTTCTAGAAGTTTTGATTATATCGTATGTAAATGACATGTGTCGCCTATACCTAAAACATTGAGAACTGTGTATCATAGATACACAATGAACAACCAGCAACTAACACACGTATCTACGATGAAATATCTCGGAATCATCTATGAGAGTAGGCTGACTTTTCGTGTTCATATCGAGAGGATTTGTGACATTGCACTGAGGATGTTGGGGTTCATCGTTCGGACCGGAAGAGTTTTCAGAGATCCTAATGTGCTCAGAGTCCTATACAACGCGTTGGTTCGGAGCAGACTCGAAAATGGTTCTGTGATATGAAGTCTTCACGAGGCGAGATATTCCGTTATGCTGGAGAGGGTTCAGAAAAAAATTCTGAGGTATCTCTAGATGAGGGAGTATGGTAGTTATCCGTGGCTCTATCCCACGGCATTTCTTTTGGGAATGCTCGGAACCAATTCTCTACAGCTTCAAATATATGGGCATCTCATAACCCATTTCTTTAGATTAATCAGGGTATATTTCGAGAATTTTGATTGATTCGGATATTTTGATTGATTTGATTTAAACCGGCGAAATATGTCATTTACATAAAATGTAATAAAACCTCTAGAAAACAGACGTTTTCATTCGTATTAATTACGATTAAGTTATAAATCTCTGTAAATCCGACAAAACAATCGCGTTTACATTACAATAATACCTTAGCAAGGCGTGAAATTTGATTCTCAAAAAAAAAAATTTAAACTTCTATTATTTAAACATTAAACTTCTCATTCATATTAATTATCGAATATGAAGTTTTACATCATTGCTCAAGAAACAATAAACACATCGATTACTATAGGTACCTTATTCTGCTCCGTTAGCTCAGGTACATAAACAAAACGCGTTTGATTTTCGGTACATTTTATATTGCCTTAGCAAAGCAACACATGTCATTCCCATAAAACCTAATAAATCTTCTAGAAAACAGACGTTTTCATTCATTTCAATTAATCAAAACTGTATACTTTACGATCTGTGAGAAAATTATCTGATATACAGTGAGCCAGTGACATATATTTAAACGTATCTAGTCAGATGTGTTGCAAATGTGGTGTCGCAATCTGCAATGTAACCGAGCAGATAACATGTGCCACATGTTACAAACAACTGTAGTATACAAATCGAAAGAATCATATTCATAGCTAGTACTGTTGGCCATTAGAAAAATCTAGACATATTTATATTAAATCTCTTGACTTTTGCAAAAAAATGGTTATAAACACATTATAACCTTTTTTATGACTTTATTGAAGATTGTGATGGTATGGAACCATCGTAGAGAGATGCGTAATTCAGGTATATGAAAATGAATTCAATTTAAAAGAAAATATAACACAGATCCGAGTGGTTGAAGACGGGGGATGATTTAGGAACGCGGGAAGCAGAGGAGACGCAGGGAGCGGAGGAGGGTAGACCTGGAGAGGGGTGAGAGATAGTTTAGCTGAGAGGGGTGATGAAGAAGGGAGGCTAGGACATTGGGGCAGTTGATTTGAGGCTTAGTGAGCGAGCAGTCGTAACTAAGTATTAAATTCAGTTTGTGCTTTTAATGTTCTGATTTAAGAACATATTTTTAATTATATACAAGTAAAGTGACAGAAGAGGTCGAATCCTCCACACCAGGTTTTTGGTATTAGCTAAATCTATCACAAGATTAAGGCATTAATACTGGAATTCAATTGTTTATTTGGAAGAAGTTTATTAAACACTGTATTATCCACTTAATTTATTAAATATTTTTACAAAATAAAAATATTGTCTACTACATATTTCGAAGGTGACTTCCTCCATCCCCAGATGTAAATATAAGTAAGGATACATACACTGAGGTTACATTTACATCTATAGGATGGATGAGGTCGTCTACGAAAAATGTCGTGGATAATATTTTTATTTGATAAATACATTTACTTTGGGAATTAATTAAACATTGTTTAGACCACTTTTTTAATAAAAAAAAATAATAAAATACACGACATGTTTCAGAGGATACCTCCATCTTCAGGTGTAAAAAATATAACAAAAACAAAACAAAGAGAGACTAATAAAAACGCATTTAAAATTCGATACAAAAATTCAATATAAAAATTAAGTTGGGCTATTTGTTATAAGTACAACAATTATTTTTTAACAGTAAAATAATAAATAACATTAAATAATAATAATACAATTTAGTCTTTGTCTATATTTAATCTTCCAAGCTCCCATTCCCAAGCAAATGCAAAATAATCATTTATTTATTAATTTCTATATAAATTATTTCTTTTCAAATGTATGCTTTTTTAAAATTATATAATCATCATGTGTTATTATTATTTAATGTTATTTATTATTTTACTGTTAAAAAATAATTGTAAGTACCTACTTATAACAAATAGACAACTTAATTTTTAATTTTGAATTTTTGTATCGAATTTTAAATGCGTATTTTATTAGTCTTTCTTTGTTTTGTTTTTGTTATATTTTTTACACCTGAAGATGGAGGTATCCTCTGAAACATGTCGTGTATTTTAATATTTTTTTATTAAAGAAGTGGTCGTAAAAATGTTTAATTAATTCCCAAAGTATATTACTATGGAATTCCACAGTGTTAATGCCTTAACATTCTATAAGTTGATAAATACATTGTTTTTCCGCGCATTCTTCATAGTGACCTCATTTCTACGGCATTCAACCTACATTCATCCCTTTTCTGCCAAATCCAAGCTTCACTTCCATACATAAGGCATTTCACGCGCATTTCAACCCACGGCATTTCTTTTTGGAATGCTTGGAACCAATTCTTTACAGCTTCGAAGAGATGGGCATCTCATTACCCATGTCTTTAAATTAATCAGGGTATATTTCGAGAACTCGGCCGTGCTAGAAGGTGTTGGTCTTTTTGTCCCTGATAGATTTCTCCGACATCGATAGTACAGATTGTTTTACCTACCGGCCATCAGAACCAATCTGCTTCTGGTGACATCGGTGGGAAGAGCAATTAGTCTGCTGAACGCGTCATTCATATTATTGAAGGTACATTCAGGGGACAAATACTCTTGACTTTAGAGAGTATCTTGTTTTCCTAATGTCGAACCATCTCTAATGCGTTCCTGGTATTATGTTGTATTTTTATAATATTTGATCTGTACTCAATAGATGCCTTAAACATTTTGCTGTTTGTAATTTCTTTTGAGTAAAATTAACTGATTTAATTTGATTTGATTTGATAATTGGGTCGGGACTAGAACTCCATTAAACAATAAATAGTTACAAAATCCTAGAAATGGTGGAGACCGCGAACAGGATTCCATAGAATCCTCCTGCCCGCTGGACCGACGATGTTTTAAGGTATAAGAAGGATAGGAGGCAGTGGCGTGCTTTGGGAGAGGCCTATGTTCAGCAGTGCACAACAGACAGCTGAAAAGGTAGCCGACTCCTAGTATTAACCGTCGCGTTGCCATGTGGTCAATTGAGTTTCCACTGCCAATTTAAAGTTGATTTTCTTAAAACCTATGGACCCTAATATTACAAAAAAATTGTAATCCTCCATTGAAGTGTTCTCAATATTTCGTAATAAAAAAAAAAGCAAAAAATTACTTCCTTCATCCCAAAAAAAAATATTTTCTAAGACTGCCCTCACCTTCATTCGTGTTAAGGTAGAATTTGTTTTGCTAATATTTACAACTTTATCAAATGTGACAAATACTTACTCGCTGTTTTGAACGTATTATAAATTATATGTTTGGCCTTTTCTCATAGGTACGTAATAATACCGACTGTGGACGGAAACGCAGCACGCAACTTAATAATATCAGAACTGTGAAAATATTAACACTTTACCAAAAGGGACAAATATTAATACGTACTCGTTGTCTTGAACGTACTATACATTTTGCCTAGGTGCCTTTATCATACGTAAAATCTCGTAAAGTCTCGCCCCGCCGGCCGCGGCGCGGCAAGCGGCGCGGAGACAAGTTTATACTTGGTGTCAGTTGCTCGTATGCTGTGACGCATTCCATATCAGAAATCGCATGGTTCCAGAAAAAAATTAATAATGATATGTTTTTCAAATAATCCATGTATGTTATAGATATCGATCTATTCCTAATGAAATTCCCTACAAGATGACATAAATTAAATTTTGATTCATCGAGTCATATGCTTGATATTTAGATAAAGTTAGCGGTAAACTGAATTTACCACATGGGAGCGAGCGTTTTGTTTTGAACACGGTACGTTAAGGGTTAAGAAGTAAAATATGAGTAATCATTTGTCTCCATCAAAAAATGAAAGTAGAATTCCCAGACCTTATAATGAGACATGCATTACACTGACCGAGTGAGAATATCAGTTTCTGTCTTGTCCATGCGTTAAATTATTTTACATACTAAATTAGTACGTGGATATTTCGTTATACACGACCATTCAAATAACTGCCATTTCAAAAGAAACGTTGAAAACATTGAAAATATTATAATATTGTTACCATGACACCCACAGGATTCGAACCCGTGAACCTAAAATTTTAATATATATATTTTTTTTATGTACACAACAGGTCGTTTTTAGACCCAATTACTGTATACAATTTTTATTTTTTAGCTATTATATTGATTCTCGTGACATGTGATAGGTAGCCAATCTATCGCCATTTTATTGTCACGTGAATTCTATACCAGACCAAAGACAGTGTGACAATCACACTGCCATCGCCGGGAATCGAACCCAGAACCTTCGGTACGGAAGTCAGAGCTCGTAACCACTCTGCCACGAAGGTCGTTTATATAACAGCTTTCGCGATATCTTTTCCAATTTCTAACAAATATTCACCATAACATTGTGTTGCGGATCCATTTCTTTATTTTTAACTTTAAAACAAACCTGTTTCGGACACAGAAGCCTTTGTAAAAGCTTTTATGAAAGCATAAACGTACCGATTTTTTTTAGATATCTGTCTCAACTGACATCATGATTTAAAAATATATATATATTTATATCACTGATGAAGGGCTTCTGTGTCCGAAACTTGCTTTTTTATTATTATTTAAATTTTAATTTACCTAGGAAAATGAAAATAACTTTGTTTCATCCACTGCGTATTAAAAAAATATTTTAAAAACACGACATGTTCCCGAGGATACCTCTATCTTCAATGTAAAAATATAATATGTATGAGGATGATAGCAGGAAGGACTATTCGCGATAGGGTGAGGAACACGGCCATCCGCGAGATCTGCAAGGTGGAGGATGTCGTGAGATGGGGCAGATATCGCAGAAGATACTGGAATGCGCACGTGCAGAGGATGGATCCCACCAGAACCCCACACGCTGTGGCGCATCAGATTCCTGCCAGCTGCCGTCCCCCCGGAAGACCGCGGAAGAGATGGAGAGATAGCTGGGAGTCAACCTCCCAAGAAAGGCCAGCCTGATTTCAAGAACAGACCAAAGGTCTATAAGGAAAAGAAGAAGAAGAAAAAAAAGAAGAAGAAGTTTTATATGTTTACATCTGAAGATGGAGGTATCCTCCGAAACATGTCGTGTTTTTTTTATATTTTATTAATAATTAGTGGATTAAACAAATTTATTTCCAATTTCCAAAGTATATTACTATGTAATTCCATATTGTTAATGCCTTAGCGTTCAATAAGTTAATTTTAATATGTTAATTAAGTTGGTGTTGTGGACAAAGTTAAAAAAACAAACGTATACCAATTTGCTAATTAACAAATTAACGTCAATCACGCCGTCCCCCGAAGGGGTAAACAGAAAAAATAGACTGACACACTTTTCTATCCGGGCATACTCTCGGCTATCCTTCCATATTTTTATGGTATTTCGAAGGGACAGTAGTCAAGAGAGGAGTCAGATACATCACAAAGTCTGGGATTCTGAAGGGATCCATCCTTTGCCCGTGCGTATTCTTTTACACAATGTTCGAAATAATTTTTTGTGAAAACAGACACTTTTCAACAAAAACATTAGGACAGAGAAGATTAGTTCAAATTACTGTAGGTAAACGAAGGTTTTTCGTACAAAATGTACCATTTTTAGCGTAGGTAATCGATTTGCGTTTCAACATAATTCGTGGTTTACAAATCACATAGCTAAGCGAGATTTTTGCGCAAAAACTATATGTGGAAATGTTGTTCATAGGAATGAAGACGTCTTAAATTACAGTTATCATTCGCTGATCGTCATTAATAATTTGAAGATATTGATAAACAGAGAAAAGGGGACTAATACGGTCATGTCCAAAGAATGGACACCACCAGACTCCCCTATACTACACTACATAATAAGCCTCACGGGACTCGTTATAATTATAATTATATAATTTTGGGAATGCTCGGAACCAATTCTTTACAGCTTCAAAGAGATGGGCATCTCATTACCTATTTCTTTAAATCAATCAGGGGATATTTCGAGAACTCGGTCGTCCTAGAGTGTGTTGGTCTTTTTGTCTCTGATCGATTTCTCCGACAGCGACAGCACATATTGTTTAACCTATCGGCTACCAGAACCTATCTGCCTCTGGTGACACCGGTGGGAAGAGAAATTAGTCTGCTGAACGCGGTCTCCATGGAGATCAACATCTTTCATATTAGTGAAGGTACGTTCAGGGGACAAATACTCTCGACTTTAGATAGTATCTAGTCTTCTTAATGTCGAACCATCCCTAATGCGTTCCTGGTATTATGTTGTATTTTTATAATATTATACCCGTACTCAATAGATGCCTTAAACATTTATGCTGTTTGTAATGTGATTTGAATTAATAAACTGATTTAATTTGGTTTCATTTGATAAGGGTTTCTTTTATGTTCGCCATACTTCGTGTTTTCTTTTTCTTTTTATTTTTAAACAATTAATATCAATTAAATATCAGACATGTTTCGGACAACCCGGTCTTTCCTCGGTGATATTACAAAGATATTTAAAATATTATAAAATTGTTTACAAATATGATCAGTTTTGACAGATGTTATAACGATTTATTTTGGAACTATTGATAAAAAGGGTCATTATGATTGAGGGAAGAATGTTTAATAAGATATATACAAGTAGTGTTAATATAAAAAGTAGTCGAGGAAGGCCAAGAAAGACACGGCATGATATAGCAATCGACGAGCGTTGCGATATATGAATGTAGCGGATCTTGAGAGGAATATAAGGAAAGAGTTGTAGTGCGGTTCATCCTCTCTGCTTACTTCTTCAGGGACGTAAATAAACGACATTTTATATAGCGTATAGCGTATTTAATTTGAGTCTTGTAAGAATCGAATCTGAATTTTTTAGTAAGAATTATTTGGATCTTAGAATTAGTCACAGGTTTCTTTGAGTGGGGGCCACTTCGATATCATCGCCCTACTTTGGGGCAAGTCGACTTTTTCGTTTGCTTCTTGTACCCGGTTCGTTAAAAATACCTTTCTCCTTCTCGAAAAACTCGAAGTCATGCATCTCCAGTGGTGGGGAGTGGATATTATAAACGATTCATAAGAATAATTCCTCCTTGAATAGTACTTGTTTCAGATGCCACTTATTTGAATGCAATTATCTTGTAAGTAAATAATTAAATAAATAAAAAACATAATGTTTTTTGGTTCGACCAGTTTCAATCACTCACTAACATTTTCTAGTCCAAAGGATAGACCAGAAGATGGTATCGAGTTGCCGAAACCACTAAAACAATCTGTGCTGTCGCTGTTCGAGAAATCTATCAGGGACAAAAAGACCAACACCCTCTAGCGCGGCCGAGTTCTCGAAATATCCCCTGATTAATTTATAGAAATGGGTAATGAGATGCCCATCTCTTCGAAGCTGTAAAGAATTGGTTCCGAGCATTCCCAAAAGAAATGCCGTGGGATAAAGCCACGGATAACTACCATACTCCCTCATGTAGAATTTTTTCATACCTCAGAATTTTTTCTGAACCCTCTTCAGCATAACGGAATATCTCGCCTCGTGAGGACTACAAATCACAGAACCACTTTCGAGGCTGCTCCGAACCAACGCATTGTATAGAACTCTAAGCACATTGGGATCTCTGAAAACTCTCTTAAAGAGGAAGTTGCCTACGAAAGAAATACCTGGCGACAAATGATAAGAAAAGCTGACGAAGAATACCTTCGACGCGTATATAGAGTATCTTATGTATTTGAAAAGAAAACCGCTTCAAGTAACTGTAAACTTGAGTTTGAGGCATGTAATAACAAACCGCATTCAATGCTTAATTGTGATTTTCCATGTCTCCCAGATAAAAGAGTCTGTATGCGAAATATCCAAGCTTCCGGATCACGATTAGATTATGAGAAGCATTATTGTAAACGATAATAGATATAATAACCTTTTAAACACGGAGAAAGTTATTTCGACAAGTCTACAATTGATAATTTCAATTTAAAACTAAGTTGACGAATTTTTATGAATTAATAATGTTTTTTCCACTTTTAAGTTTATTTTTATCGACATATTTCGAAGGCTTACACCTTCATCATCGGGAGAACGATATAAACTAACCAAAATTATAACAAACTGAGTGCAAGAACCTAGAATTATATATAACATGTGTTAGTTAACTTGGCTTGTACTAGAGAGATAACAATAGACATATCAACGGGTTAAATTTTGAAAGGATTTTTAGATGGAAGTATTGAATTGAGGGTGTTTTATTGCTCTAAGGCTATTGATTACGTAAGGGGACAGTTTATATTTGAAGACAAAACAAATGGACATTGACACAAGTTGAAAAAATAATACTTTTGCTAAAGAATTTTTAACAAAAGATTTTATTGTGCAAAAGTGTTATTTCTACAGTAAAATGTCAATCAAGTGATTGACATTTTATTGTCAAGTGAATTCTGCACCAGACAAAAGACTAGACAATCACACTGCCATCACCGGGTATCGAACCCGGGATCTTCGGAGTGGCAGTAAAAGCACTTAACACTCAGCCGCGGAGGTCGCCAACTAAAGGGGTAGGCAGAAAAAGTGGACTGACACACTTTTCTCTCCTGACACATTTTTCTAGCTTCCTCAACATTCATACATCGTGTCATGCACGCGCGTCGATTTCTCTGACTCCTCACGTGGCCGACATTCAATATTTGATTTGTTTTATCGTGCCACGTTTTGCTTGGTCTTCCTCTATTTCTAGTTCCATTTACATCGTTAACATATAATTTTTTTACCATTCTTTCTTTCCATGTGACTAAACCATCTTAATGATCCTTTTATTATTTTGTTCATAACACCATATTTTGCACCGCTTTCACTTCTTATATTACCTATCATTCACAGAGTATACATACATTCGTCTAAGAGATCTCATTTTTACTTCATTTATTCTACTTTAATCCTTCTTTTGCCAGTTGCATGCTTCGCTTCCATACATTAGCGTCGGCACAAGAACACCATTGTGCCCTGCCATTTTTGGATAGGTTTTTGTTTGCGATGACAACTTAAGGTGCACCATTCACTTAATATTTTAAATATGATGTTTAATTCATTTTGATTAGTTTTTTTTTTTAATTTTTGTTCATTAAGACCACAGTCACAAAGTTTAAGTTGCATTCAAATTGACGTTCCTAAATTTAGAAATCGAACATTCTCTCCAATATCGAATAGAACACGTTTGAAAAATGTCATACAAAAAGTTGATTTGCATACTTATTTCATTAAACTTAATTGTATCAGCGATCGGTTGTAAATAATAATTTTTTTCAAGGTCACGCGGTATTTTTCATGTGCAAAAAAGGTTTACAACTTCTGATCAATGCCAAAGGAACGTATAAATTGTTAACATGTATCAGATAAATTGCAAAGTCTCTCCGAAAAATAACTGGGAGTATACAATAATAGAAGTGGTGGATGAATATGTGTACCTTGGTCATCTGTTGGCTTTTGGAAGAGGGGGTCAAGTCAAGGAGATTGACAGGAGAATACAGCTCGGTTGGTCTGCATTCGGAAGGCTGGGCAACATCTTCAAGTCGGACATGCCACAAAATTTAAAAACAAAAGTGCTGGACCAGTCTGTGTTACCTGTGATGACCTATGGATACGAGACATGGACGTTAACTAAAGAAGCAATGCAAAAAATCAAATATTGCACAACGGGCCATGGAAAGATCCATGTTGGGTATCTCGCTTAGAGACCATATAGCCAACGTGGAGATTAGAAGACGCATTAGGGTCACCGATGTATGGATACGCATTGCGAGGATGAAGTGGCAGTGGGCTGATCATGTGTATCGACGGGATGATGGAAGATGGAGTCAGAGTGTTACTTAATGGAGACCAAGGTTGGGCCGGAGAAGTGTCGGGAGACAGACTACCAGGTGGAGCAATGGTATTGTGCGAACCGCTTGAAGGGCCTGGAGAACACTGGCGAGAGATCGAGAGAGATGGCGTGGGGGTGGAGAGGTTTACGTCCAGCAGTGGATGGAGACAAGCTGACGAAGATACAATAACATAGCGTTCTTGTGCAATCCCTTATGTTTGGAAGTAAAGCATGGAACTGGCAAAATGATAATGAAAGTCGAATACATTTTGTAGACATGAAATCTTCATTCTTTCCATGTGTCCAAACCATCATAATGTTCCTTTATATATTTTGTTCATACATTTTCATTCGCACTGCATTCGCTTCTTATAGTTTCATTTAACATTCTTTCAGATTTTCCACTCATATTTCCCCGCTATCTTTATTAAACGAATGATCTTTTTCAATTAGGTTGTTGGCTATATATGTTGGCAATTAGGATTATATATAATATATATTACGTGGAATATATAATAATATATACATAATATTTTTGTGAATGTATACTTATACTTGTATACGAATCCTGTATTTTCACCCATGGTGGGTGGTTAATTCAAATTTAATTGTATCTCAATAGAGACGAAGACGCAAACTGGAAACTGAATATGGATGATCAAGGTGTTTACAGGACTTATGACCTGTCATTGGTTGGGTTTGCGCACGCTTTAGGTCAGGTCATAAGTCCTTGATCATCCATATTCAATTTTCAGTTTGCGTCTTCGTCTCTATTGAGATACAATTAAATATACATAATACATATTATAATATATATTACGTGGAAGACCTCCTAAAAGATGGATGGGAATCTACCTCACAGGAGGAGCAACACTCTGAAGAACAGACCACATAGGTCTACAATAAGCAAGAAGAAGATGAATATGTATTACGTGCTTTTTTAGATAATTATAATTATGACTCTTTTGCTGGTGTCCTAGAACTGCGAGCCGAAACCCAGAACGTTCACAACTTTGATGGAGGGACGACATTCAAGAGACAGCCGGTAAGACATGGGATGCTTGTTGTCCAGGATCGACAGACAAGGTAGCATAAAGAGGAGGTCAACATCCAGGAGTGGACGGATATAGGCTGATGAATAACTCTTTACATCATTACAGCACGAACCAAATCGATGTAAAAGGTATAGCTATCATATTGATTCTCATGACATGTGATAGATAGCTAATGTATCGCTGTTTTATTGTCACGAGAATTCTGCACTAGATCAAAGATAGTGTAAAAATGACACTGTCATCGCCGGGAATTGTATCCGAGACCTTCAATGTAGTTGCAGTCATAGAAAAAAAAAAATTTAATTGAAATTTCCCGGTTGAAGTTCATTTTAAATAATGAAAACAAAAATAATGTTGATACAAAATTTCTTTATTATTCTATATTTAGTGGGCTTTCATTTGTTTCCGGTGCCAGACCAGATGATGGCAGCAAACTGCCGAAACCGGTCGAGGTTTAACACAAGTGGAAGCCCATTAAATATGTATAATAGTATCAACTTTTTTAAATTTTCAGTATTTAGCAATGATAGCTTTTGCCACTGCTACGAAGGTTGTCATTCGATTGCATGCTGAATACAAAATGAAATTGTATCAAATCCTGTTCTAGGAAACTTGGTTGATTTGTAATTTACGCAATTGTGAGAAAAACTTTCTAACCGAAGTGACTAAAATGTTTTATATTATATAGTATATATGTTTTTCAATAACGTTCAATCATGAATCATGTAAGCGTTTAATAATTATGAAATGATTAATATGAATGAAAACGTCTGTTTTCTAGAAGTTTTATTATATTTTATGGCAATGACATAATTAGCCTGTCTAAGACATTATAAAATGCAACATTTGATTATACCTTAGCTGTCGTAATATATCATTCACGTGAAATATAATAAAACTTCTAGAAATCATACGTTATCATTTAAATTATTTGATATGGGGAACTGGCAAAAGAAGGATGAAAGTAGAATAAATGCAGTAGAAATGACATCTCTAAGTAAAATCTGTATATGATAGAGTGACAAACGCAAGTATAAGAAGTGAATGTGGTGCGAATGAAAGTGTTATGAACAAAATAAGGAAAGGGTAATTAAGATGGTTTGGACACATGGAAAGAATTAGTGAAGGCAGAATGGTAAAGAAGGTATATTAAAACGGCGTGAACAGAGCTAGAAATAAAGGAAGGCCTAGGAAAACGTGGCACGATCAAATCAATCAAATATTGAATGTCGGTCACGTGAGGAGTCGGAGAAATCGACGTGCGTGCTTGACAAGATGTATGAATGTAGAGAAAGCGAGAGAAGTATGTCAGGACAGAACAGTGTGGCGTTCCATTTTTTCTGCCTACCCCACCGGGGAGACGGAGTGATGGTTAGTTAGTTAGTTAGTTAGAGTTTTACATTATTGTTCAAAAAACGATAAATAATTTTGATAGGGTGTTCAAGAAATTTCAGATGTGCAATTTTCTTTTTCGTATCAATATTACAAGCTAGTCTTACATATCATACGAATTTAAATTTTATTTTTATTTCAGAAAATGTGGTAATATTGAATTTTCACAGCCTTTTTTCCATTTTCACAAACACGTTTAGGATCGCAGACACCCTTCCTCGGTGTAGAAATATTGAGCTTCTAAATAAGCGTCTTTGGCTCAAAAATTACTCAAACAGTGTTGTGAAAACGATATGTTTTATAAAAATATTCAAGCGTGAATTTACAATACAGAAGTAATAATATGTTTTATTTGGGATTTTGGTTAGATCGTGTATTTCTCTTTCACGACTGACGCTTTGCAGATCGTAGCCGACGTTATCTTCAGGTCATGATAGTCATGATATAGTTATAACTGCCCTGAAGATGAAGACTGCATCGATTTCTGAAACGTCATTCGAGAAGGAGAAGTTACATGGATCTTCCCATAATCCTAAAAAACATATTTCTGCCAACACTGAAAATCTACAAAATTATTTAATAATCTTATGTTTTGCTAATGGACGGGAACCGGAACAGTGGAGGAGCTATTCCGGACAGCGCAGGATAGGGAAGAGTTTACCGGAGTGATCGACAACGTCGGGGGGACCTGACAGGGCACTTTAAGAAGAAGATGTGTTGCCACACATTGGTATTGGATATCTCATCTTTCATGATTCATTCTCATGCACAATTGCCATCACAAGACCATAATTCAATTTATATTACATATGAAATCATTACAATACAGCTAAGATGGCAGTGCACAATGGTGTTTTTGTGCCGACCCTTATGTATGGAAGTGAAGCATGGAACTGGCAAAAGAAGGATGAAAGTAAAATAAATGCAGTAGAAATGAGATCTCTAAGACGAATGTGTGGCAAATCTGTATATGATAGAGTGACAAATGCAAGTTTAAGAAGTGAATGTGGTGCGAATGAAAGTGTTATGAACAAAATAAGGAAAGGGTCATTAAGATGGTTTGGACACATGGAAAGAATGAGTGAAGACAGAATGGTAAAGAAGGTATATGCAAACGGCGTGAACGGAGCTAGAAATAGAGGAAGGCCGAGGAAAACGTGGCACGATCAAATCAATCAAATATTGAATGTCGGTCACGTGAGGAGTCGGAAAAATCGACGTGCGTGCATGACAAGATGTATGAATGTAGAGGAAGCGCGAGACATATGTCAGGACAGAACAGTGTGGCGTTCCATTCTTTCTGCCTACCCCTCCGGGGAGACGGCGTGATGGTAAGTTAGTTAGTTAGTTATGAAATCATTATATATAAAACTTGAACATTGGCTTGCCTAACGGGTTCAATTGTGAACCTAAACCATTCAGGGACCCACACAAATATAAACGAAAAATTTCATCAAAATCTGTCCAGCCGTTTAGGAGGAGTTCAACTACATAAACCCTTATAGAAGAATTATATATATAAAGACAGTTAAGTACATACCAAAATCCATAATAAGTTATAAGATTATAATAAATATATTGTTTATAGTACGTATAAATAATATTAATTTTGTAACACTTATACTATTATAGTATACTAGTTATTTGTCGTTAGTATGAAAGAATTTTTGAAATTTTAATTTCAATAGAACATATGTTATACGTGAGAAAAAAATATATAGAACAAATTCTATCAAATTTGGGTCATTCGAATTCGGAACACCATAGACAAAAATAAACAACACGGCACATTTAAAAAAAAAATCAAAAAATTTAACTGACGTTTCGTGACTAATGGCGCGATTCCGCTGCGTTTTCCCGCCGTTCCTGGTTTGAATCCGGGATAACAAGATGGCCGACCGGAAGTGGCGCCTGATTGACCGATTTTGAGTGCTGCGCGCGCGTCCTGCTTTATCGACTGAACTCTGTTGACTGAACGTATTTTACGTACTAGGTGTACCGCTAACTGTCTTTCTCTTTGGTACAGGTTTTTCTGCCGCACGCTGAATGTCAAAGTTTCTCGGCGTTTGGTAACCTCTAGTTAAAATTAATATTAAGAATTAATTATACCTCAAGAAGGCATGCTAGATGAACTGAACACTGCATCCAGACGAGTGGGTCTCGGGATGAATATGGACAAGACGAAAGTCATGTATAATGAACATATTATCCCGGGATCAGTAACCGTCGATGGGTCGGCTCTCGAAGTGGTACAAGAATACACATATCTTGGCCAAATCATACAATTAGGACGAGATAATTTCGAGAAAGAAGCCATCCGAAGAATTCAGTTGGGTTGGGCGGCCTTTGGGAAATTACGTCATGTTTTCACTTCCAAAATACCACAATGCCTCAAGACTAAAGTCTTCAACCAGTGCGTTTTGCCAGTCATAACATACGGAGCCGAGACGTGGACATTGACAAAAGGTCTAGTCTACAGATTCAAGGTTGCCCAGCGCGCCATGGAAAGAGCCATGCTTGGAATAACCTTGAGGGATAGATTTAGAAACGAATTTATTCGACAACAAACCAAGGTGACTGAGGTGGCTCTACGGATAGGCGGGCTGAAGTGGCGGTGGGCTGGCCATATCTGTCGGAGAACCGACAGCCGATGGGGAAGACGGGTTCTGGAGTGGAGACCGCGTACAGGATTCCGTAGAGTTGGACGTCACCCTGCCCGCTGGACCGACGATCTGAAGAGGATTGCTGGACATGGATGGATGGGAGCGGCAATGGATAGGGGGCGGTGGAGGGCTTTGGGAGAGGCCTACATTCAGCAGTGGATGACAGACGGCTGATGATGATGATACCTCAATAGAAAGGCATTCGACGCGAATCATTTCGCATTTGAGGCATTCGATACGGTGGAATGGAGAGGGTTGTTCGGGATGATGGACAGAATTGGAGTCAAACGAATTATCCAAGCGATATATAAGGAAGAAGCCGCCATCCTCAGACTGGGCAAGGATGAAAAGGAAGCAAGGATAAGACAAGGGGTGAGACAGGGCTGCTCTCTCGCCCCTGTACTCTACAATGGTTATATACAATGTGCGATAGATGAAATAAGAGCGAAAATGGAACACAGAAGAGGTGTTATCATTCACGGACGGATAGTGAATATGATAATATTTGCAGACGATATCGCCATTGTTGCCAGCGATGAAATTGAACTAAAAGATACCTTAACCATGGAAAAAATACCAAGTACAACATATAACGTGAAAATACACAAAGGTAATGACCATGGGTAGAGATGAACGCCAAATACGAGTATATGTGGAGATGGCTGGAACTGCGATTCAGAATGTAAAGACTTTTGATTACCTGGGGAGCAGTATTACATGGGATGTCGATCCAAGAAAGACGTCGATAATCGTATCCATCAGGCTAAATTTGCCTTCAACAAAAAGTCTAAAATATTCTAGTCTAACAACATATACCTGAACCTCCGAAAACAACTTATAAAAACATTAGTGTAGAGTGTTTTACTGTACGGCTGCGAGACTTGGTGCCTGGGCGAAAGAGAGGGGAAAAGGCTAGAGGCAATTGAGATGTGGACCTACCGACGAGTTGCCTATGTTTCATGGAGGGACCACATTACAAATGAAGAGGTTTTCAGCAGAGTTGAAGAGAGTAGACACATGTTGAACACCATAGCGGAGAGGCGCGCAAGATGGATTGGTCATGTGTTGCGACACGAGTGTTTCTTGCATGATGTATTGGAGGGAATGGTCGAGGGATCGATTGGCAGAAGACGACCTCGTCAAGAGTACCTAGACCAGATTTGCCGAGATATGGACTGCACCTCTTATGCGGAGTAGAAGAGAGTTGCCGAGGACCGAGCGGAGTGGAAGAGGAGATGCGTCGCCTTGCTGCAGACCAGTCATTAGATTGAGACCGGAGAAGAAGAAGTTAAAATAAATATTATTTATTGAAAACAAAAAATAAAAACATGGCATGACCAAATTAATAAAATTTTAAAGGTTGGTCATGTTAGAAATCGGAAGAATCGACGTGCGTGTATGACTCGCTGTATGAATGTGACGGAAGGTAGAGAGGTGTGCCAGGATAGAGTAGTGTGGCGGTCCATTCTCTCTGCCTACCGTGGATGGTTTGTTTGTTTGAAAAAAAATGCGTAAGGCTGGCACATGGCACTGACACATGGCTGTCTTTGATAAATATGGTCAAGCCATGTCTTCCTTGGCCTTCCTAAACTTCTTTTTTCATTCACACTACTTGCATATACCTTTTTAACTATTCTTCCTTCATCCATTCCTTCCATATGTCCAAACCATCAAAGGGACCATTTCTTAATTTTATTTAGGACCCATTCATCCGCCTTATATTACTTCCTTACTTCATCATTAGATATTCTATCATACTTGTATCCTTCTTTTGCCAACTCCAAGCTTCATTTCCACAAGGGTCTTATGTATTATATTTTAAATGTATGGATTATAAAAATTTTAAAGTTTGAGAACCTCTGAGCCGTTAACACCAATTTCATTCTCTTTCATTCCTGTCCTTAGATCACGACACGGCCTGACCTGCACTAACGACCTACGCGAGCCCGAGCAAAAAGCTCGAACCAAAGCTTCCGCGCCACTCAAACGACGTACGAAATGTTCCGACACATTACCATAGCGCCATGATATTGCCAGCCGGAATTGCTCGAGTCAATCAAACAGCCGATTAAATTAAAAATGTTGCCAATTGTAGAAAGTACGAAAGCTACTTAAACAGGTTTTAAATTATTTAATATTAATCGTTGTACTTTTTTGCGAAGTTGATGCATTTTTTTGGTGTATATTAAGGCATGCGACATGCTTTTTTTTAGTAGGCTGTATGTAAAGTGACTTAATTAATATCCTTTGAATAATAATATTTGACGTCACGCCGTGGTGACGCCGGGGTAGGCAGATATTTTAGATTGTCTCGCATTCCTGCGTAATGTGTTTTGTATAATTAATTCATATTACTCTCTCAACTTTACTTTCAAAGCCATTTTTTTCTATTGTTTTTATTTTATACTATTAAATTAACCATTCAAAACACAGTGACAGCTTATCCGTACACTGATTTCACGATCAATATTTTTTTAAACAAACAAAAAGCAAACCATCACGCCGTTTCCCCGCAGAGGCAGCCAGAGAGAATGGACCGCCACAATACTCTATCCTGGCACACCTCTCTAGCTTCCTCCACACTCATACAGCGAGTCATACACGAACGTCGATTTTTCCGACTTTTAACATGACCAACCTTTAAAATTTGATTAATCTGGTGTTGTCATGTTTTCCTCGGTCTGCTTTCAAATCAAATCAGTTTATTTCATCTACAGACATTACAAAATTAATTTTAAGGCATCTATTGAGAACATGTAAAATATTATATTGTGTACAGTATACTACCAGAAACGCATGAGAGATGGTTCAACATTAGGAAGACAGGATACTCTCCAGAATTAAGAATATTTGCCTTCTGAATTTACTACTCACTAATATGAAAGACGTCGATCTCCGAGGAGACCGCGTTCAGCAGATTACTTGCTCTTCCCACCGGTGTCACCAGAGGCAGGTTGGTTCTGGCGGCCGGTAGGTAAAACAATCTATGCTGTCGCTGTCGGAAATATCTATCAGGGACAAAAAGCCGAACACCCTCCAGCACGGCAGAGTTCTCGAAATATCCCCTGAGTAATCTAAATAAATGGGTTATGAGATGCCCGTCTCTTCGAAGCTGCAGAGAGTTGCCCCCAAGCATTCCCAAAATAAATGCTGTGGGATAAAGCCACGGATAGCCACCATACTCCCTCATGTAGAGATACTACTTCGACTCCGTACTCCATTTAGGTACATCATTAACGTATACTTGTTTAACCATTCTTTCTCCATCAATGCCCTCCATATGCCCGAACCAACGCAGCGATCCTTTCATAATTTTGTTCATAATACCTTCTTCCGCTCTACATTCCTTTCTTATATCAGCATTTGAGATTCTGTCGTATGTCGTTCTACCACACATACGTCTTAGGGACCTCATCTCTGCCGCATTTATTCTGCTCATAATTCTGCTGCATATAATTAGTTTTAATAACTGCGCTGGGGTGACCATGTTATAAGAATACCTGAAACTAAAGTCGTAAGAAACTGTATTCTGAGTTGACCCAAGGCAAACGTTATTCTAAGGACTAACATCTAAATAGATGGCCGAACCATAGAGGGCTCTCTCCGCTTAACTGAAGCTATTATAGACGCAGCGGCGCCTTTCGTCAGCTTCGCTCATGCACTCCCTTGGCCCGTCCTTCGTCCATGTGGCAAAAGTGCATAGATAGCAATGGTACATACTTTGATTAAATAAATATATTATATTTAAAAAAAATCAACTTTATGTTCCTCCCATACAAAACGCCAATTTCATATGTAAGGACCTATTATATTGAATATTTCAGCAACAATCAAATTGACCAAAACAATTCACTTATACACGAAATTTCTCCAAATTTACGGGAGCACCACATGAACCAAACCAAATTTTCAAAATCAGAACCAGTAAAAAAAAAACAATAATAATAATATATATGTGCAACCATCGGGAACCTAGACCACATTTAAACTACGCCACCATCCATCGATGTCCCGTCGTACATACACGATAATACAACAACAAGATAAAATACAAGGCAATGATAAATACAATAGATAGCAGGTTATAGAAAGAGAAAAAAAGTAGTGAATGACTCACCTAGGTGGAGAATAGCAGTAGAAGATGGCACGCAGGACTTTGAAGTACAGCGTAGAGACAACGCTACAGAGAAGGAAGAGACGAAAGAAGAGAGCATCGGAAGACGGTGACTGCTAACGTTTTGCCATACTCGAGATGGCCTAGAGTGTGTGGGTCCAGGATTTGACTCTATAGCCACACGAAGACCCACAACCATGAAGGATTGTCTTCCTCGGACACGAGGGACAGCCAATGATGATGAGTTGCCGTAAGTAATGTCTCATCTGTAAAATAATACATGAATTTGGTAAGTTCTTCTTTTGACATGCACCACAGCTCTGGTGTTATGAGTATTTTGGTTTCTAGTAACATACATATAACTGCTTCTCTTTAACTTAGCATTCGGTTTTCTGTGATACAGCGTTTCTCACGCCATTAATTCATAGCATACTTTTAGCACAATTCAACGAATGCCCTAATTCAGGTGGTTTGTTCGTAGTCAACATCCGTCTTAAAAGAGAATAACTTATTATAACTAACTAATTATCCATTAAGCCGATTTCTCGGAGGAGTAGGCAAATCAAATCAAATCAAATCAAATCAAATTAAATCAGTTTATTTTCACAAAAGATATTACAAACATTTTTTATAGTTTAAGACATCTATTTAGAACAGGTAAACTATAATAAATATATAATACCAGGAACGCATGAGAGATGGTTCGACATTAGGAATACAAGATACTCTCCAAAGTCAAGAGTATTTGTCTTCTGAACGTACTTTCACGAATACGAAAGACATCGATCTCCGAAGCGATCAGGTTCAGCAGTTTGATTGCTCTCCCTACCGGCATCACCAGAGGCAGGGTGGTTCTGCATGCTGAGAGATAAAACAGTCTGTGTTGACGCTGTCGAAGATAACAAAGAGGATAACAAAGAAGATAAGCAAAGAGGATGGACCGCCATACTGTTTTCATTAAACTAATTTCTTGCTGTCCTGAGATATCGACGATCTTCGTACCCGAGTGGTAAGTGCTTTGACTGCCACACCGAAGGTCCCGGGTTCGATTCCCGGCGATGACAGTGTGATGACAGACTAGGTTATAATATGGGCAGTAAAGCAGTGAACGTCATTTTCTATGCAGACGATGCCGCATTAATAGCCGAGTCTGAAAATGATAATGTTGAATTATCATAGAGTTTTCGCCAAAACAATGGAACATTTAAAGAAAGAAGAACTAACTAGCTAACTAACCATCACGCCGTCTCCCCGAAGGGGTATGCAGAAAGAATGGACTGCCACACTTTTCTTTCCTGACATATTTCTCTCGCTTCCTCAACATTCATATATATTGTCAATCAAATCAAATCAAATCAAATCAAATCAAATCAAATCAAATCAGTTTATTTTCTCAAAAGACATTACAAACATTTTTTATAGTTTAAGGCATCTATTGAGAACAGGTAAAACATAAGGAATATATAATACCAGGAACGCATGAGAGATGGTTCGACATTAGGAATACAAAATACTCTCTAAAGTCAAGAGTATTTGTCTTCTGAATGTACTTTCACGAATATGAAAGACATCGATCTCCGAAGCGATCATGTTCAGCAGTTTGATTGCTCTCCCCACCGGCATCACCAGAGGCAGGTTGGTTCTACATGCTGGGAGATAAAACAGTCTGTGCTGACGCTGTCGAAGATAGCCATCCGGAACATAAAGATGGATAGCCTCCAAGATGACGGAGTTCTCAAAGAATCCCCTGATAAGTCTGAAGAAATGGGTAAGTGTGCACCCATCCCTTCTTATCTGTAAACTCTGTGTCTGTAAAACTTGTCATGCACGCACGTCGATTTCTCCGACTCCTCACGTGACCGACATTCAATATTTGATTGATTTGATCGTGCCATGTTTTCCTCGGCCTTCCTCTATTTCTAGCTCCGTTCACGCCGTTTAGATATACCTTTTTTACCATTCTGTCTTCACTCATTCTTTCCATGTGTCCAAACCATCTTAATGACCCTTTCCTTATTTTGTTCATAACACTTTCATTCGCACCACATTCACTTCTTATACTTGCATTTGTCACTCTGGTTAACAAAATTAAGGGTTTGATAGAGGTCGATACTTTTTGAGTGTAGAAATAAAGGAATTAAGATTTACTAGAAAAAAATCTATTTCTGGTTCCATTTACATCGTTTACAAATAATTTTTTACCATTCTTTCTTCATTCATTCATTCCATATGTCCAAACCATCTTAATGATCCATTCATTATTTTGTTCATAACACCATCATTCGCACCGCATTCACTTCTTATATTTTCATTCGACACTCTATCATACACAGAGTATCCACACATCCACACATCCAAACATAGAGGAAGACCGAGGAAAACGTGGCACGATCAAATAAATCAAATATTGAATGTCGGCCACGTGAGGAGTCAGAGAAATCGACGCGCGTGCATGACACGATGTATGAAGAGAGAGAAATATGTCAGGAAAGAATAGTGTGGCAGTCTATTCTTTCTGCCTACCCCTTCGGGGTGAAGACGTGATGGTTAGTTTGTAAGTTAGTTAGTCCAAAAAAATCTCAGTCATGACAAGAATTTGCATAGTTGGTTTTATGTATATGTAGATGTTTTCTTTAGTATTTATTTTATAGTTTTCCTGATATGTATGACAACTTCGAAACATTTCGAGATAAATAAACCGATAAGCCATAAAATAATATGCCTATTCAATTGCACTTTTCTCTATTTCGCATTTTTCTAAACCTGTCCGCATTATGTTGTCACCACAGCTGGTATTCATGAGAACTCTGCCTATGAATAGAAAATATTTCCTGTTACTCACAGCGATTTCCTTCCATTTTTGTTATGGAAAAGTGTTTTCTTTTGACTTCCGTAAAATGTATTATGTAACTCTATAAAAATATCATACGAACATGTATTAATTATCTTGCCAAGTCACGCCGGTTAATACTCTTTTTCTTCTTTTAATAGATCTGACGATCTGTTGCACAGAATCATGTCTCCTGGGATGATGAGGTTCAGCTGTCCTCCATCTCTTAGGTGGTTTACCAGGTGGATGGTGTCCGGAATGCATTTCATCTCATCCAGTTATCCGTGGCTCTATCCCACGGCATTTCTTTTGGGAATGCTCGGAACCAATTCTTTACAGCTTCGAAGAGATGGGCATCTTATTACCCATTTCTTTAAATTAACCATTTGCTGTTTGTAATATCTTTTGAGTGAATAAACTGATTTGATTCGATTTAATTTGATTATACATTCTGGCTACATGGTCAGTCCATTATCTTCTTCCCACCAAATGATATCCTCAGTTTCGCAAATTTTTCTTATGTCTTGGGGAAATATATATTATTATAATTAATATAAATGCTGCTAGTGTCAGAGTAAATGGAGATCTTACAGCCTGTTTTGATATCAATAAAGGTGTCAAACAAGGTTGCGTAATGTCCCCGTGGTTATAAAGAGCTGAAAGGGTTGGATGTAGGTGCCAAAATGAGCGGAGTGTCAGTAAGCTGTCTCATGTACGCGGATGACGCTGTCCTACTTGCTGACAACGAGCATGAACTACAAGTCCTGGTGAATTGTATGTATGAGGTATGCATGCGAAATGATCTGATGATGAATGTTAATAAGTCCAAGGTAATGATTTTTGAAAAGGAAGAAACCATGACAGTCTGCAACATTAGCGTGAATGGTGCAAATTTGGAGCAAGTAGTTGAGTTTGTGTATTTAGGTAGTATGTTTACAAGAGATGGGAGAGTGGAGAGGGATACTGAAAGAAGGGTTGGGGCAGGCAATGAAGTGAATGGTGCACTTAAAGTTGTCATCGCAAACAAAAACCTATCCAAAAAAGCTAAAATGGCATTGCAACAATGGTGTTCTTTAACCGACCCTTATGTATGGAAGCGAAGCATGGAACTGGCAAAAGAAGGATGAAAGTAGAATAAATTCAGTAGAAATGAGATCTCTTAGACGAATGTGTGGATATTCTGTGTATGATAGAGTGTCGAACGAAAATATAAGAAGTGAATATGGTGCGAATGATGGTGTCATGAACAAAATAATGAAAGGATCATTAAGATGGTTTGGACATATGGAAAGAATGAATGAAGAAAGAATGGTAAAAAAATTATATGTTAATGATGTAAATGGTACCAGAAATAGAGGAAGACCAAGGAAAACGTGGCGCGATCAAATAAATCAAATATTGAATGTCGGCCATGTGAGGAGTCAGAGAAATCGACGCGCGTGCATGACACGATGTATGAATGTTGAGGAAGCGAGAGAAATATGTCAGGAAAGAAAGGTGTGGCAGCCCATTCTTTCTGCCTACCCCTTCGGGGAGACGGCGTGATGGTTAGTTAGTTAGTTAGCTATATAAATACTTCTTCTTAAATATAATTTTTTCGTTCGTCAATAATATTTTTAAGTTCTTTCTGGTGTTGGATTATTTCAAGTGCCTAATAACAGTTAATAAAAAATAAAAAAAAGATGGATACGTGGAGTTATTTTTCTTCTTCTTCTTCTTCTTCTTGGCATGCGTTCGCCCTATCATGACGTATGAAATACAGGTCAGAGCCGATACCAATAGAACTAAGAACCTTCTTAGAGTAGCAGAAATGCGAACCCTGCGCTCCATCGCAGGCAAAACCCTCGGAGATCGGATCAGAAATGGAACGATAAGGTCTGTCTGTGGTGTTGAGAACATAGTGAATTGGGGAAGAAGCAGAAGGCGCTTTTGAAGAGACCAAGTGGACCGCATAGAGAATGGCAAAAATTGTTAAAGATGAAAACCCCAGCAGCAAGAGATTACCAGGAAGGCCGCTAAAGAGATGGAGAGATGGCTGGATATCATCTTCCCAGGACAGTCCACCGTTACAAATAGGTCACACGACCTCAACTAAGAGGAAGAAGAAGAAGAAGAAGGAGCTATTAATTATTTAATATTAAATTAAATTTAAAATACAAAATTTTATATCATTTAGAAGTTCTTGCTAAAGTTGGATTGTTTTAAGTGCTTAATTACAGTTATTTAAAAGAATGGTGGATACGTGAAATATAAATGAAATAAACACAAATGTCCGTATGGTCCAGCTGACATCAAGTGCACCATCTAAAAGAACATTATGTGTTAAATTATTTTTATATCGTTATTTTATTTTATATCATTGTATTTTATATTATTTATTTTGTGGACGTAAGATCGAAGTGTGCGCGGGAGGTGCCTATTGGTGGCTATTAGGTTCGCAACCCATCACACCGCGTCTCTCGTGGGGGCGAAAACGTGTAAAATGCGTTTGATTCTTCACACGCAATTGAAAATAATGAGGGGGACATTGTAGTATAATAATGTTTGTAACGGTTTTTGATTCAATTATTCATGTGGTCAAGGGTTTGAAATAAGGGAATTCTCGTATATACTATATATTATACAATATTTGACCATGTGGGGAGAATGCTAGAGGGCGGAGAACCGAAAATTATGTACGAGTTCATATGGAACCCGCGTGAAAAGAGACCAAGAGGCAAAAAAAGAGATAGATAGTGAAGTACGCGGAAGAACTGGGAGAAATTAGAAAGATCTGGAGAACGAAGAGAGATAATCAGAGACAGGGGTCAGTGAAGGACTTTATTTATTTATTACACATACAAGATGTAAGCTGACTGTTGATGATATACCTGTGGAGCAGGTGATGAGTTTCAGGTATTTGGGAGTGGAGATCTGCAGCCAAAGTGACCTTTATACCGAAGTACGTGAAAAAGTCAGTAAAGCCTCTGCCGTGTCAGGATGCTTGAAGAATCTGGTCTGGAAGAACAAGCACATGCGTATCGACAGCAAGATCAGAATTTATAAAACATGCGTGCGACCTATCATGACGTACGCTGTAGAGACGCGGGCTGACACTGTGCGAACAAAGGGACTACTAAGAACATCGGAGATGAAGGTCCTAAGATCAATTACTGGAAAAACCCTCCGAGATCGTGTCCGCAACGTAGACATAAGAAAAACCTGCGAAATAGAGAATATCGTTCAATGGAGTAGATCCAGAAGAAGATACTGGAGGGACCATGTAGCCCGAATGGATGGTGACAGACTTGCATATACAGCCGCTTATGAAATCCCCTCCGGACACCGCCCACCTGGAAGACCGCCTAAGAGATAGAGGGACAGCTGGATCTCATCATCCGACGAGATATGATTTCTGTGTCACAGATCGTCAGATCTATTAAAAGAAGAAGAAGAAGAAGACGACAAATGAACAAACATACAGTTAAATAAATACATAGAAGGTTACCCACCGTTTACCCAAAGCTGTTATAGGGCGCAGTGGCGCCGTGTCTTTATTATAATTGTCCACTGTTTTGGCCGAAACACTATGATACTTTAACATTATAAACTGTTTAATTAAAAAACTTTGTTTTATTTATCACAATGGTATTTTTATTTTACGCGACAGCTATTTCGTCAACCTATGTTGACTTGTATAATAATAGAGTCAAATAATATAGACCTAAAACTGAGAATACTCCTCATCAAGACCTATGTATGGAGTGTCTTGATGTACGGCTGCGAGAAATGGTGCCTATCCGAAAGGGATAAGCGGAGACTAGAGGCTTTTGAGATGTGGTCCTATAGAAGACTCTTTGGAATTTCCTGGAGAGACCACATCACGAATGAGGAAGTTCTTCAAGGAATCGAAGGAGGAAGGCACCTGCTCAGGACCTTGTCCGAAAGGCGTGCAAGATGGATCGGCCATGTAATACGTCAAGAAGGTCTCTTGCATGCCATAATGGAGGGTATGATCGAGGGGACAAACTCTAGGGGACGCCCACGCCGAGAGTACCTGGAGGACCTGTTGGTGGACGTACGCTGCTCATCATATGCAGATTTCAAAAGAGCCGCACAAGACAGGGAAAAATGGAAGAGAATAATGGAGGAAATTGCTGCAAACCAATCCCAGGATTGAAACCAGAGAGAGAGATGTTGACTTGATCAGGTGTTACAATAATATATCAAATGTCAAATTTTCATGATTTTTCGAAACGTTATGTGTATTTGTTCCTTTGTTAATTTGAATAATTTCTTTGATATAATTTTGAAGTTCTTGCTGGAGTTGAGTTAGGTACCTAATTAATTAATTAAAATAACGGTAAGTTGCTATTTATAGGAGAAAATATTAAAGGTGAAAAATATAATAATAAAAAATAAAAATAAAATAAAACAGTAATTAGAAGGAACAATTACACATAGTATAGAGTTAAAAACGATTAAACATAATAAATTGAAGACGATTAATGATAAAATGAAGTAGATTACATTAATAAGAAAGGTGACAAAAGTTGAAGGTAGGATTATAATTTTTTTGCTAGATTGTATAGGGAAATTTTTTAATGTACTATATACTAATGGGGAATAAGCTGGAATTTGGTTATTTATAACATTCAATTTACATTTCTTTGCCTTTAAACTTAAAAAAATTCTAATTTCTCAAATTTTGGGGATTATATTATATTTTCCACCTTTAATATTTTCTCTTATAAATAGTTCTTAACCGTTCTTTTAATTAAATTAATTAGATACCTAACTCAACTCCAGTAAGAACTTCAAAATTATATCAAAGAAATAATTAAAAATGAAATAGGAACAAATACACATAAAGGTTCGAAAAATCACGACAATTTGACATTTGATATATTACTGTAACACCTGATGATGTCAACACCTGGTTGACGAAACAGCTGACGCGTAAAATAAAATATAATTGTGATAAATAAAACAAAGTTTTTTGATTTAACAGTTTATTATATTGTAATTGTACATTTATTTTATTAATTTGTCGCGTTTACTGTCTAGAAAGACAAAGACCACACTGTATAAAACGCTGATTAGACCAGTACTAACATATGCCTCGGAGACTTGGACGCTCACTAAACGGGATGAAAACAAAATGAACTGCTTCGAAAGGAAGATCCTCCGCAGAATCTTCGGACCCATTAAGGATGGTCAGACGTGGAGAAGGAGATACAACACAGAGCTCTACGATCTATACCAGGACGTCAGCGTGGTCAAGTTTATAAAGATTAACTGACTGCGCTGGCTAGGGCACTTGCACCGCATGGGGGATCTGGAGCCCCTCAAAAGAGTGTTGTATGACGATCCAGCAGGGCGAAGAAGCATCGGTAGGCCGAGACTGCGATGGCTGGTGGTGCCGTGGCAGATTGTCAGGTCCTGGAGCAGTAAGACTGGGAGGTGGCGGCCAGAGATAGGACGGGATGGAGACGTTTCTTGGAGGAGGCCAAGACCCACCAAGGGCTGTAGCGCCGGAGAAGAAGAAGAACAACAATTTGTCATCTGTCTCATGTTTCTCGCTCTTTTTATTATTTTATTTTGTATTATTTATTATAATGTATCTTTAGAGTAACTTGTATCTTTTGAGTATTGAAAAAAAAAAAATTGTAATGCTTTCTATATATTTAAATAAATAAATGAAATAAATGAGGTGTAACATAGAGCTAGAGCAGGAAGAGAAATGTAGTCTAATATAAATACTAGAAAAATGGCATATTTGGAATGCATTCTCTGCAACGAGAAATACGGTCTTCTGCACCTCATCATGAAAGGGAAGATTGAAAGCAGGCGCGGTGTGGGAAGACCTCAGATGTCCTGGCTGGAAAACATCAAAGAGTGGACCGAAATTCGGAGGGTGGAGGAGTTGTTTTGGCTAGCACAGGACAGAGAGGCCTACGTCAGAGTGAAAGCCGAAGTCGGGGGGACATGACATATCACTTTGAGAAGATTAAGCTGATATTTCAAAAACTAACTAACTAACTAACCATCACGCCATCTCCCCGAAGGGGTAAGCAGAAAGAATGGACTGCCACACTTTTCTTTCCTGACATATTTCTCTCGCTTCCTCAACATCCATACATCGTGTCATGCACGCGCGTCGATTTCTCTGACTTCTCATATTTATCATTAACATATTCACGCCGACATTCAATATTTATCATTAACATATAATTTTTAACCATTCTTTCTTCATTCATTCTTTCCAAATGTCCAAACCATCTTAATGATCCTTTCATTATTTTGTTCATGACACCATCATTGGCACCGCATTCACTTCTTATATTTTTATTCGACACTCTATCATACACAGAGTATCACACATTCGTCTAAGAGATCTCATTTTTACTGCATTTATTCTACTTTCATCCTTCTTTTGCCAGTTCCATGCTTCGCTTCCACACATAAGGGTCGGTAGAAGAACACCATTGTTGCACTGCCATTCTAGCTTTTTTGGATAGGTTTTTGTTTGCGATGACAACTTTAAGTGCACCATTCACTTTGTTGCCTGCCCCAACCATTATTTCAATATCCCTCACCACTTCTCTTGAAAACATTCTACCTAAATACACAAACTCAACTACTTGCTCCAAATTTTCACCATTCACGCTAATGTTGCAGACTGTCATGGTTTCTTCCATTTCAAAAATCATTACCTTGGACTTATTAACATTCATCATCAGATCATTTCGCATGCATACCTCATACATACAATTAACCAGGACTTGAAGTTCATGCTTGTTGTCTGCAAGTCATCCGCATACAAGAGACAGACACTCCGCTCATTTTGGCACCTACATCCAACCCTTACAGCAATAACTGATATTTCAATTATTTAGTATATCTGTTTTACACGTGTAAAAGTAAATCAATTAGATTTAATGATATTTATATTGATACATCAAAACTAAACATCGTTAAATCATTTTATAAAAATCATCACTGACATCTATGAATATTTTTTTAACTTTGCATAAAGTGAGCACATCTTTTAATTTGGTTTGAACCTCAGATAAAAATTTACAATGCAAAATGGTTTGCGTCTTTGAAATTCCTACTAAATAATTTTACTTATAATTTAACTATAGTTTTAATCTGCAGATGGCGGTAATAGAATCTCTTTTGATTGTTTTGATATATTTTTTAGATTTTCTTTTAGTGTCTTCTTAGCAATGGCGATGGCAAAGTTACGCAGTTTTGCTTTTCGTAATATTTTATAGAAGTATACCTTCCTGCAAGACGTACCCAAACACATCTAATCAACCATTAGAATCCTACACCAATCTACAAATAAAAATATTGTTACATTACTGGAATTTTTTAATTGCAAATTAATTTTTAAATATATATGATTTATTATTTAAATAGATTTTTTCCTGATGTTATTTTATACGTATTATTGTCACTGGTTTCGCCAGCGCCACTGACAAAATGACACTTTAAATCAACATTTAACTAACTAAATCACCATCACGCCGTTTCTCCGGAGATGAAGGCAGAGAGGATGGACCACCATACTGTTCTATCCTGACATAATAACTCTGGCACCTCTTCACAGTTGAAAATTCTAATGAGATCCCTTAGATGTATGTGTGGTTAAACGATAGATACGAGATAGTTCCAAATTCTGATATAAGGAAAGGATGTAGAGCGGAAGAAAGTATTGCGAACAAAATAATGAAAGGATCACTGCGTTAGTTTGGTCACATGGATTGCATGAATGAAGAAATAATGATTAAGAAAATGCACATTAACGACGTGAATGGAGTACGGAGTCAAGGAAGACCGAGTCAGTCAAATTTAAACGGTCGGCCATGCTAGAAGTCGGAAGAATCGACGTGCGTGTATGACTCGCTGTATGAGTGTGAAGGAATCTAGAGATGTGTGTCAGGATAGAGTGGTGTAGCGGTCCTTTCGTTCTGCCTACCTTTTCGAGGAAACGGCGGGATGGTTTGCTGTTGAAAATTCTGTTTTTCTAGTAGTGAAGAATCGGAGAAATCGACGTGCGCGCATGACTGGATGTATGAATGTAGAGGAAGCGAGAGAAGTATGTCAGGACAGAACAGTGTGGCGGTCCATTCTTTCTGCCTACCCCTCCGGGTAGACGGCGTGATGTTTAGTTAGTTGTAATAATAATTATTATAATAATAAAAAATAATAAAATAATAAAATAAATAATCTTCTCTTCTTCTTCTTCCTTATTGTAGACCTATGTGGTCTGTTCTCCAGAGAGTTGCTCCTCCTGTGAGGTAGATTCCCAGCTGTCCTTCCATCTTTTAGGAGGTCTTCCACGAGGACGAGTTCCGTGAGGCTGATTATGCAATGCAATATAAGGGAGTCTGGTGGTGTCCATTCTTTGAACATGACCGTACCAGTCCCTTTTTCGCTGTCTGCTCCATCTTATAATATCCTCAACCTCACATATCTCTCTTATTCTGGTGTTCCTCACGCGATCCCTTAGTGTCTTGCCTGCTATCGTCCTCAGTGTCTTTATTTCGGAAGTCCTCAAAACTTGTTTAGTCCTTACTGTGTCTGCCCTTACTTCGACGCCAATAATAATAATATAAATATAAATTCATAAAAAAATGGTGATTTATAAATCGTTATTTTTTTTATTATAAATGTATATTTCATATTCACTTTCACTTATGTGTTTATCTGCAGCTGTTTTGCCAATAAATATTGCATCATCAACATTAAATAACGACTGTTATATATTAATCGTTACTTGAACAATGACGTAAAGCTTAAACATACCTACACTCCATTTCTCCGAAGGGGTAAACAGAGAGATTATGAACAGCCAAAATGTTACTTTACTTAAAGAGCCGATTTCGTCAACTGTTGGAAATAGACCTCCACACACTTCTCCACACAATCCAAAAATATTTAAATGGGATCCTCGACATTCATACATCGAGTCTTGCATAATTTAACTCCTCACGTGGCCGAAATTTTAAAATCGATTAAATTTGTCATGCCATGTTTTCTTTGGTCGATTTGTCCTCATAGAGTCCAATCCTGGACGTATACACTATGGGGCATCTAGAGCAATGGAGCCCCCACCGTCTCCTGATGGTCTCCTCTTGCTTCTTCTCCTCCTCGTCGTCTCTGAGCTGTGCTTCAAAGTCCTTCGTACCTTTCTTCTTCTTCTTCTTTGCTAGCCTTCTTCCCTCCACTGCTGGATATGGGCCTCTTCCAATTTCATCCATCCTGTCCCCTTTGCCCTCGTCTCTATCCTGTCCCCTTTGTATCCAAGATTTTCCAACCCTTTTGACAATATCATCGGTCCATCTCATCGGTGGCCTTCCGACACTTCGCCTATTTGCCGGTGGTCTCCAACTGAGTATCCCGGGTGCCCATCTGTTGCCACTCTGTCTAGCCAAGTGTCCAGCCTACTGCAATTTCAATTTTGCCACTCGGTCCATGACGTCAGCAACCCTGGTGCGGCGTCTGATTTCTTCATTCCTTATGCGGTCACGCAAGCTCACACCAAGTATCTGTCTTTCCATGGACCTCTGTGTACACTTGAGCCTGTGGACACTTTTTGCTGTAAGAGTTGTCGTCTCTAGTCCGTATGTCATCATGGGCAGTATACACATGTCGTAGACCTTTCTTTTGAGATAAAACGGTATTCCATCATTTTCAAAGACATGTCTCAGTTTACCAAAGGCGGCCCAACCCAGTCCAATTCTTCGAGTTAGCTCTGCAGTTTGATTATCTTTTCCGAGTCTGATTTTATGACCAAGATACACATACTCTTTCACACTTTCTATCTTATTTCCCTCTATAATAATGTTTTTATTTGTTGGACTTCTTTTGATCTTTGTTTTGTCAATATTCATTTCTAGTCCAATTTTATTGGATTCGTACCTCTATGTACTATTAATTCTCCATCTAGGTCTGTCTTCTGCATTCTTATCCCAGATTTCACTATCGATGTTAGCCTTTTGGAGATTCGCTTTATGGAGTCCATGTGTACGTACAACTTGTTATTATACTGCCCCGATGAAGCTTGGGTCCAAGCGAAACTAGTTGGCATCAAATATTGCTACCATTGCGTGGTTAAATACAATGTTTTATTTTTTAAATAAAGCTTATTGGAAGCCATAATATTACTTAAAAATAATATCAACGCACGGGTATTTCATGAAACCCTGCTATAACAGCCAATTATGCAGGTACAACTAACTTTCCATATAAAATAAAATACAACAAACAGATTAACTACTTTATACATTAAGAGGTGTCCATGAAATAGTTAAAGGAGAGAATGGACAGTAAGATATGTTGTTCCAATAATATAAGCATTAAAATGGAGCATTTAATTGGCAAAATAAGGATGAATAAATTAAGCAGAAATGAGATCTTATTCTTCTTCGATGGCCCTAAAGCCCATATCGAGCCTTAGCCTCCAGTATTCTTCGCCTCCAACTCCTCCTGTCCTCCGCTTCGACCCTCCAATCTGACACTCTTAACAATTTCGCCCCATCTCTCTCAACTACAACCTCCCATCGTAGCCTTGGTAGTCTAATCGGTCTTCTACCACCTGGGTGCCACTACAGTAATTTTTTTGGGGTTCGCGAAGACGGGATCCTCTGCACGTGACCGGCCTATCTCAGTCTATTCAGTCTGACCTGAGTGGAGAGACTGGGAGCTTTGTAAATATGGTACAGCTCGTCATTATGCCGCACTCTCCAGCCTTCACCGTCATTCACAGGTCCCAGTAATGTCCCCTGCGCAGCACCCTTCTCTCAAAAGTATCCAGTCGCTCTGCGGATTTCGCTGTCATTGTCCACGCCTCACATCCATAGGTCACTACTGTTCGGATGATTGTTTTATACAGGATGATTTTGGTTTTCCAGTGTACGTTTCTTGATTTGAGCGCTGGTAGTAGAGAGAAGAATATTTTGTTGCCAATTGTGATTCTTTTTTCGATTAGATATGAGATCTCTTAGACAAATTTGTGGTAAATGTTTGCAAAATTGGAATTTTTATTCTTCTTTATGTGTCATGTCGGATTCTTCCGGCGTCGACTATCACTTGAGAAAATTAGACTCTGAATTCTCAACTGACTCCCTAAAAGCGAACCTCCAAAGGGCTAATATCGATAGTGAAACCTGGGATAAGACTACAGAAGACAGACCTAGATGGAGAATAAGAGTGCACGAAGGTACGAAGGACTTTGAAGCAGAACTCAGAGACAGAACAAAGAGGCCTACGCCAAAGTGATACTCGATGCAGGGGAGATCTGACATGGTACTCCAAGAAGAAGAACATAATATTATTATTATTTTGTTGAATTGCTCTTTACATCATAACAGCACGAGCCAAATCGATGTAAAAGGTATAGCTATCATATTGATTTTCACGACATGTCATCATCATCATCAGCTGTCCCTCGTGTCCGAGGAAGACTGTCCTTCACGGTTGTGGGTCCGCATGTGACTGAAGAGCCCGATCCTGGACCCACATATTCTTCTCTGCGCTGTGCTTCAAAGTCTTGCGTGCCTTTATGTACGTCTTCTGCAGTTTTTTCCCAGCAATCACAGTCGATGCCAGTCTTTTGTAGGTTTCCTTTAAAGGAGTCCTTAAAGCGTTTCCTCTGGCCACCATATGAGCATTTCCCTTGTGTAAGCTGATTCTCACGACATGTGATAGGTAGCTAATCTATCGCATTTTTATTGTCACATGAATACTACACTAGACCAAAGAGAGTGTGACAATCACACTGGCATCGCCGAGAATCGAACCCAAACATAGGTGTGGGAGTCGTAGCACTTACCACTCGGCTACGAAGGTCGTCATATACCCTTACGATAAAGGCAGCAAGCAAATAACTGGCTTTTCCTCATAATACCTCATTCATAAGGTTCTATGTAAATTTCCTTTGATATTCTATTTTTTCACCCTTTACATCGATTTGGCTCGCGCTGTAATGATGTAAGGAGTTTTTTCAACAAAATAATAATAACAATACTAATAATAATATCATGATTAGGGCTCGGATTTATATTCGCTAAAAATGTGTCTTTTTGAATAGAAATAATATTTTTAATAGAATTTAATTGATAACTCTGAACTTCTCTGCAAATTGACACTCAATACCCCTACATCTCAAATCAAATCAAATCAAATCAGTTTATTAACTCAATCGACATTACAAACAGGAAAATGTTTAAGGCATCTATTAAGTACAGGTAAAATATTATAAAAATACAACAAAGTACCAGGAACGCATTAGATATGGTTCGACATTAGGAAGACAGGATACTTTCTAAAGTTAATAGTATTTGCCCCCTGAACGTACTTTCACTAACATGAAAGACGTCGATCTCCGAGGAGACCGCGTTCAGCTGACTAATTGCTCTTCCCACCGGTGTCACCAGAGGCAGATTGGTTCTGGCGGCCGGTAGGTAAAACGATCTGTGCTGTCGCTGACGGAGATATCTATCGGGGACAAAAAGACCAACATCCTCCAGTACGGCCGAGTTCTCGAAGTATCCCCTAATTAATCTGAAGAAATGGGTTATTAGATGTCCATCTCTTCGAAGCTGTAAAGAATTGGTTCCGAGCATTCCCAGAAGAAATGCCGTGGGATAGAGCCACGGATAGCTACCATACTCCCTCATGTAGAGATACCTCAGAAATTTTTTCTGAACCCTCTCCAGCATAACGGAATATCTCGCCTCGTGAGGACTCCATATCACAGAACCACTTTCGAGCCTGCTCCGAACCAATGCGTTGTATAGGACTCTGAGCACTCTGACTCTCGCACAAGACAAACTGCAAGCCAATTTTTCCATCTCCCTGTTTATCGCACTAACTACGCTCAAAGCGCGGCAATGTACAGGATTTGTGACAACTACAAGAAGTATTTTGGAGACACCGATGTTTTCCACTTGAACGAGCGAAACTTCAAAAAAGCGAGAGGAGCAACCTTTCGGCGTGGATGAGACCATAATGTTACATGATTATACATATTACTTTTATTTATACTTTTAATTTTGTTATTATTTCTACAACTATTATTATGTTTAACTCTCAATCATTTTGTTTGACCGTGTTTTGCCTTAGCTTAAATTCAATGAACTCTTTATTGTATTTGTGGTTATTTATGGAATTGAAGCATGGAACTGGCAAAAGAAGGATGAAAGTAGAATAAATGCAGTAGAAATGAGATCTCTAAGACGAATGTGTGGCAAATCTGTATATGATAGAGTGACAAATGCAAGTATAAGAAGTGAATGTGGTGCGAATGAAAGTGTTATGAACAAAATAAGGAAAGGGTCATTAAGATGGTTTGGACACATGGAAAGAATGAGTGAAGACAGAATGGTAAAGAAGGTATATGTAAACGGCGTGAACGGATCTAGAAATAGAGGAAGGCCGAGGAAAACGTGGCACGATCAAATCAATCAATTTAAAAAAAAAAAAAGACTAACATCAAGGATTTATATCAATGATATTAGAATTTATTTTACAATCTTCAATGTGAGCAGAAAATAGCTCATTATTATGAAGAAGGAATCTGGTCGTGTCCAGGCTTGAACCCATGTCCCCTGGATCAGGAGCCAAGCGTTCTATCCCCTAGACCACCACCCGAATAGTCGAATGTCGGTCACGTGAGGAGTCGGAGAAATCGACGTGCGTGCATGACAAGATGTATGAATGTAGAGGAATCGAGAGACGTATGTCAGGACAGAACAGTGTGGCGTTCCATTCTCTCTGCCTACCCCTCCGGGGAGACGGCGTGATGGTAAGTTAGTTAGTTAATGTAATTGGCTTTATTTATTATTTTTCTTAATGTTTCTTAATTAATATATTGATATCGCTGTATGCTGCTATTACGGAATAAATAAATAAATACGAAGCCCGAGAAAAAAATATGCTTTTTATGTCAATTCCGACCCCTTATCACGATGTACATTTTTAAGTGTTGGTACGTATTGTTGAAGTGATTCAATCGTGCTGAAGCTAAGACCGTCGGCGTAGATGCTGATGATGCTGAGGATGGAGTATAAAGAGGCTGAAGAAGCCTCCGTCATTACTTGTTGCGCTACACATAGCCGGTATATAACATAGCGGGCCTTATGTGCGAGGCGTCCGAGGGAGGGGCGGTGAGGGGCGCGAGGGGCGAGGGACGCTCGTCTGTCTGTCACGGTTTGATACATATGAGCGGTAGAGCGAGGAGCAGTTCAAATCTGGCGCTCGCATCTACCCGGGCGAGGGAGAAAGATATACAGGGGGACAGAAAAGAAACGAGAATACTTTATTATTAACTAACTAACTAACTAACCATCACGCCGTCTCCCCGGAGGGGTAGGCAGAAAGAATGGAACGCCACAATGTTCTGACCTGACCAGTGGCGGTAGGTACTTCCATAGAAGCCCAGAAGCCCGGCTTGCGTAAGAAATTTTGAATCAAAACCCCCAAATCTAAATAAAACAACACACCAAATATCTTCCAACAATGTTCCCATTATACGTAAGAGGAATAGCCACAATAGCTGAGCCTCTGTAAGCCAGAAGAGGTTTCGATTCAAAATTTCTTACGCAAGCTGTGCTTCTGGGCTTCTATGGGAGTACCGCCACTGGACCTGACATACTTTTCTATGTTTTCTACATTCATATATCGTATCATGCAAGAACGTCTATATCTCGATCGTGTCACGTTTTTCTCGGCTATTTGTAGCTCCGTTCACGCCGTTTACATATACCTTCTTCACCATTCTGTCTTCATTCATTCTTTCCATTTTTCCAAAACTATCTTAATGATTCTTTCATTATTTTGTGACATATTTTTCTCGCTTCCTCTACATTCATACATCTTATCATCTTGTCAGTGAAGACCCTATGCGAACCAAGGGTCTACTAAGATCATCTGAGATAGGTCCTAAGATAAGAGGGACCATGTAGCCCGAATGACAGACTCGCATATACAGCCGCTTATGAAATCCCCTCCGGACACCGCCCACCTGGAAAACCGCCTAAGAGATGATGGGACAGCTGGACCTCAGCATCCGACGAGACATGATTTCTGTCTCACAGATAGTCAGATCTTGGCTGTATATGCAGGTCTGTCACCATTCAGTCTGGCTACATGGTCCCTCCAGTATCTTCTTATGGATCTACTCCACTTAACGATATCCTCTATTTCGCAAGTTTTCTTATGTCTACGTTACAGACACGATCGCGGAGAGTTTTTCAGTAATTGGGGTCACTGCGTTAAGCTAGCCCCCTCCCTGGGGTAAAAAAAATTCACCCTCATAGTACAGAAAACAGCATCAGAACACAAAACATGTCACTCCCATAAAACTCCCAGAAAACTGGCGTTTTCATTCGTATTAATAATGCTATGTAGATATAAAATGCAGAATTGAGGCAGCAAGAGCTACGTTTAATAAAATGAAATTGCACTTCTGCAATGATAACATAAACTTGAAACTCCACCAGAGAATGATCAAATGTTACGTGTGGTCTGTTTTATTGTATGGATGTGAAACGTAGATCTTGAAAATCAACTCAATAAACAGACTGGAAGCATTTGAAATGTGGCTCCATCGCCGAATGCTCAGAGTTCCCTGGACAGACATGGTTACCAATACCGAAGTCCTGAGGCGATCTAGAGTTGACAAGGAACTGTTATCAACTATCAAGGTTCGGAAAATTTTACATTTGGGTCATATACTGCGTGGAGAAAAGTACCACCTTCTCCAACTGATATTGGAGGGGAAAGTAGAGGGACGCCGAGGGCCCGGTAGGAGACAAATGCGAAACGTGAGGTAGTGGACCGGCATCCGAAGTGTGGAGGAGCTGTTCCGAGTGGCGCAGAACAGGGACAGGTTCGCCGAGGTGATCGCCAACGTTGGGGAGACCCGACAAGGCGCTTGAAGAAGAGAATAATAATGCTTTAATGGTAAGTTATTTAAAAAAAAAACTCTGTATTGAGTTTTACATCATAGTCGAATAAACATTTTTTCCAAGTCTCATTAGTTTTCAGTCGTCCCGCAATAAACGATATATCACGGCACACACCGGCGTGCCTGTGTGTGTGAGCTGTTAATAGCACCCACACACGCGCAGAGCGCCCTACACATGCGCGCATCACGATTCAGACTCGTCATTAGCCACCAACACACGGATACAAGAAACAAGAAAGAAAATTACTATTAAAAAAAACTCCATACAGTACTTGTGGCATCGTATGAATATTAATTCAAGCGTCTAGTGGTCAAACCGGTTACTCATTAAACACTTTATTTTTTTTTAATTTTGCAGAAAAAAAATGGGGAATTGCAAAATAAGTGATGCATTGCGGAAACAAGGGAGTTTCAATTACTAATCGTTTTTGTTAAGTATATCTTTTTTTCAAAAGGGTAGTAGGGCTACGATGGGGTATGTTTTGCTGGGGGTTCAAAAGGGTAGTAGGGCTACGATGGGGTATGTTTTGCTGGAAAGCACGCCTCTACAAAATGTCGTAAGGCGCCATGTTGCATTTACAACAGCAACACTACTATCAAGTCCAACTCTCTAGCGTCCACGAGAGGTCTTTTAAAGACCCCGCGAACCCCGGGCAATGTGGCACATATTACTTAATGCCATAGCAGATAGAGAGAGGACGAATGGCGAGCTTCCAGCGCCATAAAATTGGATACACCCAGCTAAGGGAAGGTAACCCCGACAGAAAATCCTCAAGAGAAGGCAAGGGGATACCACTCTGGATATTTTTCCCCAGGTCATCACTATGAGGGTGATAGTCAACGTTGGGGAGACCTGACAAGACACAGATAGAAGAAAGAGATATCTTTTTTTAATATTTTTTTTGCTTTTATGTTTGCGGAATCAGGAGAGTTTCAATAAAAAAACGTTTTTTTTTAACAATATCTTCTTTTTAACTGTCAATTATTAATGTCCGACTGGAGGTGTAGACAGTCGTCAAAATTTTAATTTTTAAGAATAATTTCAGATCATCGGCAATAAAAGAAATCGCGAGAAGTTTATCACCTTCGCAACATCATTCATGAAGATGGTGGAGAGGAGTGGGCCTAGGTTTGAACCTTGTGGCACCCCTGAATTAACAAGAAAATTTCCGATTGAAATTTTCCTCTAGGTAACTAATGAAAAACATAATCAACTAAGAAGAGAATCCAATTTGAGATAGCATTGCTATCAGAATGTCGAAGTTCACATAATCTGTTGTGTATAAAAATTTCAAACTACAAAAATTGTCCAAACAAAGTGCACAGAAAGTACGACTGATCCAAAGAGCCATGTTTGGAATAAGAATAAGAGACAGAGTCAGAAAAGATACGGTGAGAGAAAAGAACAAAGGTCACTGACATCATCCACCAGGTGGCGACTCTAAAATAGCAATGCGCAGGTCACGTAGCCAGAAGCTCAGACGAAAAATGGACAAGAAGACTGCTGATTTGGATACCATGGACGGCAAAGAGAAGTGCATGGCGACCGTTATTACGGTGGAAGGATGATCTGAACAGCCACGTCGGAATAACCTGGATGCAGTCTGCACAAGACAGAGTGACATGGAAGCGAATGGAGGAGGCCTTTGTCCAAGAGTGGACGGGAATTGGCTGAGGAAGAAGAATAAGAAGATTAAGTTATATTAAACTTATGAAAATATGCATTATGAGCAACAAGGATAAAGTTTGGATCAACAAAACCTGCGTCAGACCTATTGAAACTTACGCAATAGAATCCTGAGACGACACAGCTCGAACTAATCAACTCCAACAAAATAAGAAATACATAAATGGACGAGAATAGGCTGAGGAAGAAGAACAAGAAGATATTTAGTACTATAAAACCCGCGAGCGGAACGCCCTGGAAAACATTGGCCAGAGACCAAGAGGGATGATTGGTGGTGGAGAGGCTCACGTCCAGCAGTGGATGGAGACAGGCTGACGAAGACAGACGAGACTACATTGCCATTGACACATGAAGAATAGAACCAATAGTTTACAGATAAGAAGGTGGGTGCACACTTACCCATTTCTTCAGACTTATCAGGGGATTCTTTGAGAATTCCGTCATCTTGGAGGCTATACATCTTTATGTTCCGGATGGTTATCGTCGACAGCGTCAGCACAGACTGTTTTATCTCCCAGCATGCAGAACCAACCTGCCTCTGGTGATGCCGGTGGGGAGAGCAATCAAACTGCTGAACATGATCGCTTCGGAGATCGATGTCTTTCATATTCGTGAAAGTACGTTCAGAAAACAAATACTCTTGACTTTGGATCTTGTATTCCTAATGTCGAACCATCTCTCATGTGTTCCTGGTATTATATATTTATTATATTTTACCTGTTCTTAATAGATGTCTTAAACTATAAAAAAATGGTTGTCGTTTGAGAAAATAAACTGATTTGATTTGAAAAGAAGACAAATTATGTATTTTGTACGTAGTACGTTTTTGTACAGATGCCTCAATCAATTATGGGCTTAGAAGAATAATTATTTCAGTTGATATCTTAAAATCTAATTGCCTATCGCTAGTTATGGCGAGTGTTGGAGACTTTAGTTTCCTTGTTCAGAGAGAAATTGTACATCGTACGTACATAAGTAGCAGCTACAGAACCCATCACAAAATTATGAAATCGCACAATTACGTTCAATGTACGCGCGTCACATAAAAACACGAAAACGTTCGATTCTCGAATTTTGAAATTTCAAAAATTTGAAAGCTTATTGCAATTTACGGTTTCTAGAATAATTACATGAAATTCCATATTAATATTTTTATTTTTTACCCTTTGTAATCGAAATAGCTTAGAAGAAGTCCATTATACGTAAATAATAAAAAAATAATTTTTTTAATTGTATCTCAATAGAGACGAAGAAACAAACTGGAAACTGAATATGAATGATCAAGGTGTTTACAGGACTTATGACCGTGAAGATAAGTATGAATTTGGAGTATATATATGACTTATGACGTGAAGATAAGTATGAATTTGGAGTATATATACAACTTCCAAAAAAAAAAATGTATCATACATGATCATAATAACAATGGTGGAATGGGGAATGTTGTAATTACATAAAGCGTGCGCTTAACCCAACCAATGACAGGTCATAAGTCCTGTAAACACCTTGATCATTCATATTCAGTTTCCAGTTTGTTTCTTCGTCTCTATTGAGATACAATTAAAAAATTTAAATTAACCACCCACAGGTGAAAATCCAGGATTCGCATACAGATGTAAGTATACATTTCACAAATATTAATAAAAAAATACTTTTTTAACTAACTAACTAACCCATCACGCAGTCTCACGGAAGAAGTGGGCAGAAATAATGGACTGCCACCCTTTTCTTTTCTGACATATCTCTCTTGATTCCACAACATTTATACATCGCGTCGATTTCTCTGACTCCTCACGTGATCATTTGATTTATTTCATCGTGCCACGTTTTCCTCGGTTATCCTATATTTCTAGTTCCATTTTCATCGATAACATATACGTTTTTACCATTCTTTATTAATTCATTATTTCAATGTGTCCAAACCATCTTAATGATCCTTCATTAATTTATTCATAACACCATCATTAACACTACATTCACTTCTTATATTTTCGTTCGACACTCTATCGTACACAGAGTATCCACACGTCTAAGAGATCTCATTTCCACTGCATTTATTCTACTATCATCCTTCTTTTGTCAGTTCAATGCTTCGCTACCATACATAATGGTCGGTACAAAAACACCGTTGGTATTCTAAATCCGTAGTAGTTTTTATTTTTTAAAACTCCATTATAAAATATATAATTAAAATGTAAATGCGTTATAGTTTTTTACAGAGATTTTTAATTTATAAATAAAAATATATAAATACATAAATAACGAAAATTAAAAAAAATGTAAAAAATGTTTTTAAAATGTATAAAAAGTTTAAATCCACTGATGTTTTTGTCTTCGACCGGTTTCGGCAGTTCGCTACCATCTTACAGTGGCAGCTTACCAGAAGACGGCAGCGAGCTGCCGAAACCTGTCGTAGACACAAAAATGAGTGGATTTTAACTAAATATACATAATAAAAAGATTTTTTAGAAAACGTTTTTATTTTCATTTTTTACGATGAATTTCTACAATGAAATATTTAATATCATTATTTTTTTTAATGAGTTTTTGTTACAAATTAGTTTCGTCTTGCTAGGGCATTCTCAAACTCTTGATTATGTTTGTTTGAGAATATTGAGAATACTGCAAGGCGAAATAATAAGTATGTATATATTTTTATATATCACAAAACCTTATAATAAATAAAGCAAACGCGTTTTCAATACATATTAAATTATATATAATATTTAAATAGTACTGAGACACTACTTAAGATACTGAGAGATCGCGTGAGGAACACTAGAGTTAGAGAGATTTGTAAGGTTGAGGATATTATTTGATGGAGCAGACAGCGAAAAAGGGACTGGTACGGTCATGTTCAAAGAATGGACACCACCAGACTCCCCTATATTGCGTTGCATAATCAGCCTCATGGGACTCGTCCTCGTGGAAGACCTCCTAAAAGATGGAAGGACAGCTGGGAATCTACTTTACAAGAGGAGCAACACTCTGGACCTCATAGGTCTACAACAAGGAAGAAGAAGGTTTAAGACACTGGACCAGGAACTGTGACAGATACCACTTACCGAATGCACGAACTAAGACAGGACAATCAAGGATATTGAACAATGGACTGAAACTTTACAATGAACTACCAAAAGACACAAGGAATCTCACTACAACTCAATATAAAAAATATCTGAAACAATACATAATTAACAGTAAGATCTAAAAATGTCTAAAAACCCAATTGGGTTTAAAAAAAAAAAAATAGTAATGAAATACGACGATCAAATATTGAATGTCGGCTACGTGAAGAGTCGGAGGAATCGACGTGCGTGACACGATGTATGAATAGTATGTAATGAAATAAAATTGTGGCCGTCCTTTCTTTCTGCTTACGCCTTCGCGGACACGGCGTGATGGTTAGTTAGTTAGTTAGTTAGCTTTATAGATTCCTGTGCAATCATGGTTATGGATTTTCCCGAACATAACCATCTATATAAGCTTTTTTATTCTTGTATTAAAACTTCAATTAAGCGCGCAATTTAATTCAACAGGTAAGGCATTCAACAGGCAGACTCCCCTTTCAGGAGTTAACTTCCTGTCGTCTCCCTTCATTCCTTTCCGGTTATTAAGGGCACCGGACTGTGACCAATACAACATTCTCCCCTTCTTTGAATGCAATGAAATTCAATGTTTGATCGTTCAGAGTCCGTCGCTGAATAAGGCTACCTGTAGATACTAACTAACTAACTAACCATCACGCCATTTCCCGGAAGGGGTAGGCAGAGAGGATGCATCGCCACAATGCTCTGTCCTGGCACACCTCTCGGACTTTCTCTACATTCATACATAGTACCATGCACGCACGTCGATTATTCCGACTTCGAATGTGACCGCCTTTTAGTAATTGATTAATTTGGTCATGCCATGTTTTCCTCGGTCGTCCTCGGCTTCTTTTCCCACTCACGCTGCTTGTGTACAACTTTTTAACCATTCTACTCTCATCCATTCGTTCCATATGTCCAAACCATATCAGGGATCCTTTTTTTAATTTTATCCATGATGCAGTCATCTGCCTTACATTTCTTTCTTATTTCATCGTTCGGTATTCTATCATACAACATTCTTCTTAGTGATCTCATTTCTACAGCGTTTATCCTGCTTTCATCCTTCTTTTGCCAGCTCCAAGCTTCACCTCCATACATGAGTGTTGGCACTAGAACTCCATTGTGTGCCATCTTTGCTTCTGTGCATATATTTCCATTTGCAGTAATGACTTTGAGTGCGCCATTTACTTTATTCCCAGCACCAACCCTTCTTTCTATGTCTTTCTCCATTTTTCCGTCTCTTGTTAACATGCTTCCCAGATATCTGTAGATATATTAATAATAATAATAAAACACTTATATATATCTGGAATGTAATCTAAAAAATGGATAAAAAACTAGCAGTTTAACTAACTAAACAGACAATCTTCTTCTCCGGTCTCAATCTAATGATTGGTCTGCAGCATCTCCTCTTCCACTCCGCTCAGTCCTCGGCAACTCTCTTCAACTCCGCATAAGAGGTGAAGCCCATATCTCGGCGAATCTGGTCTAGGTACTCCTGACGAGATCGTCTTCTGCCAATCGATCCCTCGACCTTTCCCTCCAATACATCATGCAGAAAACATTCGTGACCAATCCATCTCGCGCGCCTCTCAGCTATGGTGTTCAACATGTGCCTATTCTCTTCAACTCTGCTGATAACCTCCTCATTTGTGACCTGGTTCCTCCATGAAACACGGGCAATTCGTTGGTAGGTCCACATTTCAAACGTCTCCAGCTTTTTGCGCTCTATTTCGCCATTACAAACAACATAAATGTTTAAGGCATCTATTGAGTACAGGTAAAATTATACATATAAAATGATACCAGGAACGCATGAGAGATGGTTCGACATTATGAAGACAAGATACTCTCTAAAGTCAAGAGTATTTGTTTTCTGAACGTACTTTCTCTAATATGAAAGACGTCGATCTCCTAGGAGACCGCGTTCAGCAAACTAATTGCTCTTCCCACCGGTCACTAGAGCCAGGTTGTTTCTGGCGGCCGGTAGGTAAAACAATATGCGCTGTCGGACATCTATCTATCAGCGACAAAAATACCAACAACCTCCAACGCGGCGGAGTTCTCGAAATATCCCCAGATTAATCTAAAGAAACAGGTTATGAGATGCCCATCTCTTCGAAGCTGTAGAGAGTTGGTTCCGATGATTCCCAAAAGAAAAGCTGTGGGATAGAGCCACGGATAACTACCATACTCCCTCATGCAGTGATACCTCAGATTTCTTTCCTGAACCCTCTCCAACATAGCAACAACTAACTATTTATTGTTTCTTGAACAATGTTTCGTCCGTTGTCGTTTAGTATTTTATCATACATCGTTTTCTTGCACACTTTTGCCAGCTACAAGCTTCACTTGCATAAGAATTGGCACTAGAATTCCATAATGCGCTAGTACGTATAAATACTATTTTGTTTTCAAATTGGTTTACCCTCCAACGGGAACCAAATCCGTGACCTCTCACTTTCAGGGCGATGTCTCAGACCACTGAGCCACGGCAGAGATGTTCACAGTTGAGAAATTCACGAAATCATTCGTTTGGAGGTGTCCGTTTAACCACACGTAAACACGTATGAACAACGTGACGTGAATTTTACTGTTATCACGTTAAGTTAATTTTAACGTTTTTTTTTATATGTATGCTAAAAGAAAAACAAAGAATCAACTGATTTGAGAATAGAATACTTAGAATGATCCTGGGACCCAGACCCGGTGTTGCAGCGGGAACTTAGAGGCATAGGACCAACCAAGAGAACCGTACGATGACCCAGCAGCCCCTTATAACGAGCACCGTGAGAGCCGGTCGCCTAGCATGGATTGGGCACGTATGCCGAGCCGAAGAGACCAGAGCAATCAAGACCCTGTACGCGTCTAGACAGACTGGAGTAAGACCTCCAGGAAGAAATGATAGGCCAGAAGATGACGGCAAGCTGCCGAAACCGGTCGAACATAAACATAAGTGGAAGCACACTAAATACATAATAATAAAGAATTATATCATTTTTTCATTATTTACCTCTAGGAAGGCCTAGAGAGCGCCTTATGGACAATGTTCTGGCTGACCTGGTTAGGTTGGGCGAATCGGACTGCTGGGATCGAAAGGCGCAGGATCGAGGAGCTTGGCGAAAAATCATCAAGGAGGCTAAAACTCTTCAAGAGTTGTATGGGAGATGCAAAAATCGAAATGCGCGGGAGATGCCTATTGGTGGCGATGAGGGTCGCAACCCATCACACCGCGTCTCCCGCGGGGCGAAAAGAGCCTGCCCTTTCGGGGAGACGGCGTGATGGTTAGTTAGTTAATTATTTAGGTATATTAAAAAAATATATGTGGATACACCAAAGGATGTTACGCATCTCCTGGACTGATATGGTCAGCAACACAAACGTTCTCCATAGAGCTAGAGTTGACAGAGAGTTGCTGACCAACATCAATGTCCGTAAGGTGTCCTTCTCGGGCCATGTTCTGAGAGGCGAAAAGTACGCACTGTTACATCTGATCTTGGAGGGTAAGATTGAGGGTCGACGAGGTGTTGGGAGAAGGCGGGTTTCCTGGCTGAGGAACATCCGAGAGTGGACGGGGCTGAGGACCGTGGGGGAGCTGTTCCAAACTGCCCAAGACAGGGAGGCCTACTCAAGTGTGATAGTCAACGTTGGGGAGACCTGACAGGACACATAGAGAAGAAGAAGAAGATTTAATATGGAGTTTTAAATTTTTTAAGAAACAATAAATTAGAATAGCTCTCCCTGCGTCCGCATAGCGGTGATTTAAGTTTGATTTATTAATTAAATTAACTGTTCTGTTATCTCTATTGATCGCAAGGAAAAAGAGTGGTCACGCATTTTTGCCTCCGGCACACGAACAAGCAAGTTTTATGTCGGAATTATGTAAAATGACTATTGCTGTAACGGTAGACCACATCTTCTCTGGCGTGTACTGCCGGATTCGTACCACACACACTGCTTGTGTTATATGATTACTGAAGGTTCGTAAAAACGAAGATGGTCTAACCCTTCATTCCATGATTATTTTTAAATTTTATTAGCATAGAGCGCCAAAGGCTGGAGGCATTTGAAATGTGGACCTACCGACGAGTTTCCCATGTTTCATGGAGGGACCACATTACAAATCAAGACGTTCTCAGCAGAGTTGAAGGCTTCCTAAACCTCGTCCTTTGTCCTACATGCCAAAAACTGTACTCTACGTTATTATTATTATTTTTTTCCTCATCCCGCATTTGTCTCCTCTGCCTCTCCTGTTCTTCCCGCTGTATATTCCTGTGGTGTATATTTTATCTTTTATATAATGTTCCTGAAATGTTAATGTATTATATATTATGCTTATTTATTTATTCAATAAAGTACAGCGGAGCATAGAAGTGAAATTGAGTAGATTAAATGTGGTCTGGCACCCCCTTGTTGTTGCCGTATTTAAATGTAAGTCCCGTATGGACCGGGGACAGGCCCAGGGAGTGTACGAGCGAGGCTGATAAAAGGGCGCCGCTACGCCCTATAACAGCCTCGGGTATGTGGCGGGAACTTCTATGTTCCTTTAAAAAAAAATTTAAAAAAAAAAGTTGAAGAGAGTAGACACATGTTGAACACCATAGCGGAGAGGCGCGCGATATGGATTGGTCATATGTTGCGACACGAATGTTTCCTGCATGATGTGTTGGAGGGAATGGTCGAGGGATCGATTGGCAGAGGATGACCTCGCCAAGAGTACCTAGACCAGATTTGCCGAGATATGAGCTGCACCTCTTATGCGGAGTTGAAGAGAGTTGCCGACAAATCATTAGATTAAGACCAGAGAAGATTAGCAACAATGCCAAGAAACTACGAGTGACCCAAAGAGCCATGGAAAGAGCCATTTTAGGACTCTCATAGATGATCCAAAGGCCTACGGGACATCCAGAGATCTCGGTGTTCTGTTCGATGCTAAATTATCGTTCAATCTTTACATAGTTGCTCTACGTAGGATCCTAAATGTGAAATGGCAGGACAAACGGACAAATGACAGCATACTTGCTGAGGTCAATATGACAAGTATAGAGGCTGCCATTATTCAGAGACAACTGCGCTGAGCTGGTCACGTCATCAGAATGCCTGAGACAAGACTCCCAAGGAAGATTATGTACTCTCAGCTTACCCAAGGGAAACGCTCACACGGTGGTCAGAGGAAGCTCTTTAAGGACTCCCTTAAAGGAAACCTACAAAATACTTATATTGATTGCTGGAAAAAGACTGCAGAAGACAGACCTAGGTGGAGAATAACATTACATAAAGGCACACAAGACTTTGAAGCACAGCCCAGAGACGACGTCGCAGAGAGGGGAAGGAGGAGAAAGGAGAGACCACTGGGAGACGGTGACGGCTTCATTACAAGCGCCTTCCCCTGCCACAGATGCCCCAGAATTTGAGGATCCAGGATCGGGCTCTTCAGTCACATGCAGACCCACAACCGTGAAAGACAGTCTTCCTCGGACACGAGGGACAGCCGATGATAAGTTCCATTAAAATGCTTGGATTTGTTTTTAGGAATGCCAAGATATTTTCGAACGCTCAGATACTTCGGGTGTTGTATAATTCCCTGGTAAGAAGTCGGCTGGAATATAGTTACGTTATTTGGTCACCGCCTGGGATCCGATATTCTCTGATGGTGGAGCGAGTGCAGAAAAAATGTCTGTGCTTTCTTAACCTCAGGGAGCGCGGTTATTACCCGTAGTAGTTACAAAAGGAAATCGACTTCTTATATTTTCATATTGTACACAGATTTTCGCATATTCGTCTAATAGATCTCATTTCTACTGCATTAATTTAACTTCTTTCCTTATTTTGCCATTTCCATGCTTTGCTTCCATATTAAATAATTAATTTGTATTAATTATTTTATATGGATTTATACATCATTGTTCATGGTTTCTGTACCTTAATAAGGTAGATTGGACTATAGAGTGTAGCGTACAATAAGAATATAGGCATAAAGAATGGACTGCCACACTTTTCTTTCCTGACATATTTCTCTCGCTTCCTCAACATTCATACATCGTGTCATGCATGCGCGTCGATTTCTCTGACTCCTCACATGGCCGACATTCATTATTTGATTTATTTGATCGTGCCACGTTTTCCTCGGTCTTCCTCTATTTCTGGTTCCATTTACATCGTTAACATATACTTTTTTTACCATTCTTTCGTCCAAACCATCTTAATGCTCATTTCTTTTATTTGAAATGAAAATATTATATACAAACATTAGTAGATTTTTTTGTTTCGAGCAAATATGCTACACCATGCAATGAAGGGTTAAGTTAATAATAATGTAATTTAATAAGCACTCACTTCGGGAACACACTGTAGAAATTAACAGCACTTTTTAATTACTTGGCATAGAGGATGGAACAACACGCTGTTTTATCCTGACATGACTCTCAAACTTCCTCTACATTTATACATCGTAACACGCACGCTCTTCGATTATTCCGACTTCGACCTTTTAGTTATTAATTATTTTGATCATTCCATGTTTTCTCGGCCCTCCTCGACTTCTTTTTTACATTCACACAGCCTGTTTACAACGTTTTAACTGTTCTTCTCACATTCTTTCGATCTATATGCCCAAACCATTTCAGTTTGTTTTTTTAATTCAAAACCTGTCTCAATTATTAATTTTATTTATTGTTTCTTGAATAATGACGAAAAACTTTGTTTTAAATTATTAACGTGAACGGAAAAGTCTATTTTCTAGAACTTTAATTATATTTAATAGGAATGATATATTTTCGATTGATGACGCAATATCAACGCTTTTGTTTTGGAGTACGGAGTCTCTGAGACGGAAGCCAGCCTGCATCGCTCAAGGCGCACTAGACTGGTCCCCTATGGGGAAAGAGGAAGCGAGGCAGACCTAGAGCCACCTGGAGAAGAACCCTACAGGACGAGGTCAAAGCAGCAGGCCTCACTTGGGATGACGTTAGTCACCAGGCGTGCGATAGAGTCGGGTGGAGAAGGCTTCTTGAGGCCCTATGCATCACGGAGGTGTGACAGGACAAGAAGATGGAGAAGAAGACGGAGTCAATGAAGAACGAGGAAAATATGGTATGACCAAATAAATCAAATTTTAAAGGTTGGCCATGCTAGAAGTCGAAAGAATCAACGTGCGTGTATGACTAACTGTATGTAACACCTGATGATGTCAACATTGGTTGATGAAACAGCTGTCGCGTAAAATTAAATACAATTGTGATACAAAAACCAAGTTATTCAAATTAACAGTTTTATATACTTTTGTAAAAATTAATAATTGATGGAAAATTATACATAATGTTAGAGTCCTTAGAACAAGGGTACGAATTAATGAAGGTTTGATACTTAAAAAGAGATTTCCTCATTGCAGTATTGTCGTAGTGGAAACGGCTCCAAGCGACCAACAATTGTTAGATGGTGTATCCCCTCTCTCCTTTCCATATTTCTAGAAGTTACACCTCTACGTTCGCTTCTCCGGCAACAGGGGCGTTCAACTCTCATGCCACCTGTAAAGTATAAAAGATTTATGTAAGAAGCTAGTCACAGGTTCTTAAATTTATTTTGCATACAGAGATAAATAATTTATTATTATCTCTTTCTTTTGTTTTTAAAATTTGGTTTGGTTCATGTGGTGCTCCTGTTAATTTGGAGATATTTCGCGTATAAGTGAATTGTTTTGGTCAATTTAACTGTTGCCGCACTTTATAATAGTTAATTGTAACACGTAATACGTTTGTGCTGTTTTGCTGTTAAAATTATATTAGTTTTGACAGGTGTAAAAATAAAATTTTCATTTGTTCCAATGACAATTTGAATAATTCCTTCAATATTATTTCAAAGTTCTTCCTGGTTAAGTGCCTAATTACAGCTAATTTAAAAAACGGTGGATACGTGTAACATAAATTAAATAAACACAAAAGTACGGATCGTCCATGTCAACATGTGCAACATCGAAAAAAAACATAATGTGTTATTACATTATGTGCTAAATTAAAAAAACGGTGGATACGTGGAACATAAATTAAATAGACAATATGTGCACCATCTAAAAAGAACATTTTGTGTTAAATTATTTTTATTTTGCTATTTTATTTTATATCATTGTATTTTATATTATTTATTTTAGATTTATTTTGTGGGTGTTGCACGATCAGAGTGTGCGCGGGAGATGCCTATTGGTGGCGATGAGGTTCGCAACCCATCACACCGCGTCTCCCGCGGAGCGAAAAGAGAAGGATGGAGTGCCGCATCAGTAAAAGTGTGACAGTCCATTCTTTCTGCCTACCCTTTCAGGGAGATGGCGTGATGGTTAGTTAGTTAGTTAGAGATAAATTTAAAAAAAAATACATTAATAATACTTCCTGAAACTGTTGCTTGAAACGAAAAATAAATAATATCTTCTATGTACGCCATAATTTTGTGTTGTAGATGGTTAATTTATCTTTTTATATTCTTAGTATATAACATTAACTTTATTTAAAAAATTGAAATTAAATAACAAACATGTTTTGGACGTACAAGCCCTTCATTAGTGATATTATATAAATATAAATATTGAAAATATTAGATACTAAATTATAATATCTGTCAAAACTGACCACATTTGTGAATTTTTTAAATAATATTTTTAATGACAGTTTGTAACATAAGTGTAAACGAAGAGAATTTGGAACAGGTGAGTGAATTTGTGCATTTAGGTAACATGTTCACAGCGGATGGCCGAACGGATAGTGACGTCGAAAGAAGGGTTGGTGCGGGTAACAAAGTGAATGGAGCTTTAAAAATTGTTATTGGAAACAATAATTTATCAATGAAAGCGAAAACGGCTGTTCGCAATGGAGTTCTGGTCCCAACCAAAATGTTTGGAAGCAAAGCATGGAACTGGCAGAAGAATGATGAGAACAGAACAAATGCGGAAGAGATGAGGTCCCTTTGACGTATGTGTAGTAGAACGATATACGACAGAATCTCAAATGCTGATATAAAAAAGGAATATAGAGCGGAAGAAGGTATTATGAACAAAATTATGAAAGAATCGCTGCGATGGTTCGGACATACGGAGCGCATGGATGAAGTAAAAATGGTTAAGAAAGTATACGTTGATGATGTACATGGAGTACGGAGTCGAGGCAGACCGAAAAAACATGGCACAACCAAATTAATAAAATTTTACAGGTAGGTCATGTTGTATCCTATCAAAGGCTTTTGTGAGGTCCACATAGGCAGTGGTTTGGAATTCAATTGCCTTTTCCATAATTTGTCTGATTGTGAATATCGCATCTGTGGTAGACCTATTTTTTCTGCACTGTTGTTTTTCTCTGGGGCTTATTTGGGATTCCAATTTCGCTTTTATTATATTGGTGAACAGTTTTAAATAAAGTTAATTTAAGCATTAATTCTTCTTCTTCTTCTTCTTCAGCCCGTATTGACCGTCCACTCCTGGACGTAGGCCTCCTCTCGCATTTTCCATTCTCTTCTATTCTGAGCGATCCGCATCCAGGCACTTCCCGCACTTCTCCGGATATCGTCGCGCCAACGCAACTGTGGGCGCCCAACTCCACGCTTTGCCGTCCTTGGCCACCAGCACAGCAGTCGTCTTGTCCACTTTTCTTCTGGATCGCGAGCGACATGTCCCGCCCATCGCCATTTGAGGGTTGCGGCCATCTTGACAACATCAGAAACCTTTGTCCTGACTCTTATGTCCTCATTTCTGAGTCTGTCCCGTAAACTGATACCCAACATGGCTCTCTCCATTGCTCTCTGAGTGACTCTTAGCTTGTTGGCACTTTTTGTGACATTGTGACTGTCTCAATACCATAAGTGAACACTGGCAGGACACAGGCATTGAACACTCTCCTTTTCAAGTTGATGGGTATTTTCGGATTTTTCAAAATGTGACCAAGATTTTTGAATGCTGCCCAGCTTAGTCCGACTCCTATTCAGGTCTGCTGTCTGGTTATCTCGCCCAAGCTGTATTTTGTGACCCAAATAAATGTATTCACTGACAGATTCAATGCTGGCATTGTCCAATACGATTTGTGCTGGTTTTGACGCATTAAGCATTAATTAAAGCAGTTTATTTAATCATTAATAAAGATTTTCTGCTTAATGCTTCCCAATCTTAATAGATGACGCTAGTGTAGAGTGAACTAAAAAATGTTTAGATAGGCGCGGCATCTTAGCATATATACAACTTCCAAAAATTTGTCAGCCGTGGTGGTCGTAAGAAGGGCGGAATGGGGAATGAAAACATAAAGCGATCGCTCAACCCAACCAATGCCAGGTCATAAGTCCTGTAAGCGCCTCAACCACCATATTCTGTTCCCAGAAAACAATTTACATCTTCGTCTCTATTGAGATACAATTAATCCTTATTAAATACGTTTGTACTGTTTTGTTGTTAAAATCATATTAGTTTTTTCGTTTTCATAAAGAGTTTTGTCAGGTGTCAAAATAAATCAAAATAATTTTTTTATTTGTTCCAATGACAAATTGAATAATTTCTTCAATATTATTATTAAGTTCTTGCTGGTCAAGTGCCTTATTACAGCTAATCTAAAAAAACGGTGGATACGTGTAACATAAATTAAATAAACACAAAAGTCCGGATCGTCCATGTCAACATGTGCAACATGGAAAAAAAACATCATGTGTTTATTACATTATGTGATAAATTAAAATAAAATAACGTGGAACATAAATTAAAAAGACAATATGTGCACCATCTAAAAATAACATTTTGTGTTAAATTATTTTTATTTTGTTATTTTATTTTATATCATTGTATTTTATATTATATGTTTTAGATTTATTTTGTGGGTGTTGGACGATCGAAATGTGCGCGGAAGATGCCTATTGGTGGCGATGAGGTTCGCAACCCATCACACCGCGTCTCCCGCGGGGCGAAAAGAGAAGGATGGAGTGCCGCATCAGTAAAAGTGTGACAGTCCATTATTTCTGCCTACCCTTTCGGGGAGACGGCGTGATGGTTAGTTAGTTAGTTAGTTAGTTAAAATAACGTTGTTGATAGTAAATATGTTGTTGTAAATGACAACCCCTGGCTGTACAGGGAAGTGACCTGGCTCGTGCCAAGAACAATATATAACGTACACAATATGGTAGCGTGGTTCATTATGCCTGCCGCTGTGTTGGTGTGCTCTGTATACACACTGTATACCCATCCATCACGCACACTCCCTCAGACACTCACACACGCCACTGCCGTATATACGAAAGGACGCGGTTTTTCAATTTAGAATCATTTTCAAACATATTTTAAATTGTGCAATACTAAAAATAAATTGTACCTAACCAACTAACTAAGGAAAAGGATCGCGTATGGAATGTGGAAACCACAGAGCTGTTAGTCTTTTGAGTGTCGTTGGTAAAGTCTATGGCAGAATTTTATAGAAAGAGTAAGAAAATTGACGAGTGACAAAGTTTGGGATGTGCAAGGTGCCTTTATGAATGGCAGAGGATGTATGGATCAAATTTTTGGACTTCGTACATTGACAGAGAAGTTTCTGGTCAAAAACCGCAAATTTTTCTGTGCGTTTGTCGATTCGCAAAAAGGATATGATTACGTTAATAGAGAAAAGTTGTGGAAAATATTGTCTGAATATGGAATAAGTACGGAAAGCACTGCTAGTGTCAGAGTAAATGGAGATCTTACAGCCTGGTTTTGATGTCAATAAAGGTGTCAAACAGTGTTGCGTAATGTTCCCGTGGTTATTTGATCTGCATATGTTTGAAAGAGCTGAAAGGGTTGGATGTATGTGCCAAAATGAGTGGAGTGTCAGTAATCTGTCTCTTGTATGCGGATGACGCTGTCCTACTTGCAGACAACGAGCATGAACTACAAGTCCTAGTGAATAGTATGTATGAGGAATGCGAAAGAAATGATCTGATAATGAATGTGAATAAGTCCAAGGTAATGATGTTTTTAAAGAGAAGAAATCATGACAGTCTGCAAGTCTGTCATGGCAGTCTGTATAAAATTTTATTTAAATATTATATTGATTTTCATGGCATGTGATAGGTAGCTGTTCTATCGCAATTGAAGTGTCACGTAAATCAAATCAATCAAATCAGTTTATTTCATCAACAGACATTACGAAATTTATTTTTAAGGCATCTATTGAGAACAGGTAAAATAATATATTATATATAGTATACTACCAGAAACGCATAAGAGATGGTTCAACATTAGGAATACAGGATACTCTCCAGAATTAAGAGTATTTGCCTTCTGAACGTACTTTCACTAACATGAAAGACGTCGATCTCCGAGGAGACCGCGTTCAGCAGACTAATTGCTCTTCCCACCGGTGTCACCAGAGGCAGATTGGTTCTGGCGGCCGGTAGGTAAAACAATCTGTGCTGTCACTGTCGGAGATATCTATCGGGGACAAAAAGCCGAACACCCTCCAGTACGGCCGAGTTCTCGAAGTATCCCCTAATTAATCTAAAGAAATGGGTAATTAGATGACCATCTCTTCGAAGCTGTAGAGAATTGGTTCCGAGCATTCCCAAAAGAAATGCCGTGGGATAGAGCCAAGGATAGCTACCATACTCCCTCATGTAGAGATACCTCAGAAATTTTTTCTGAACCCTCTCCAGCATAACGGAATATCTCGCCTCGTGAGGACTCCATATCACAGAACCACTTTCGAGTCTGCTCCGAACCAATGCGTTGTATAAGACTCTGAGCACATTGGGATCCCTGAAAACTCTGCCGGTCCGGACGATGAAGCCCAACATCTTCAGTGCAGTGCCACAAATCCTCTCAACATGTGCACGAAAAGTCAGCCTACTCTCATAGATGATCCCGAGATCTCTCATCGTATTCTACACCAGATCAAATACAGTGTTATCATATTTTTTGATCTCCATTATTTATTTATAATAGTAAACACAATTGTTTAGTGGTTTTACTTGGATTGAATTTATATTGAAAGTTTAAAATATTAAAAAATTTCGAAATATGTAAACTCAATAGAGCTCAATAGTAGGCTCGGAGACTTGGACCCTGAAAGTGCACACTATGAACCGTTTGGAAGCATTCGAGATGTGGTTGCACAGGAGAATGCTTCGCGTACCGTGGACAGATTTCGTCAGCAATTTGAAGGTTTTGAGGAGAGCCAATTGTAGTAGACAACTGCTAAAGGACGTTAAGGTCCGTAAGGTTTCATATCTGGGTCACATTCTACGGGGAGATAAATACAGTTTGCTCCAACTAATACTGAGGGGCAGCGTGGTCCTGGTAGAAGGCAAACGTCTTGGCTGTGCAACATAAGAGACTGGACCGGGATGAGACATGTGGGGGAGCTGTTCCGGGTTGCGCAAGATAGAGAAGCCTTTGCCGGAGTGATTGCCAACGTCAGGGGGCCTGATACGGCACGCGAAGAGAGAGAGAGTAGAAAAAAACACTGATTTAATCCATAAAATTCTTCGTTAAAAGCTTTGTTTGAAAATCGGACCCCACGAGCATAGAGCACGAGATTTTTTTGTTTGTATTAATTTTGATGTGGCTAGCAAGAACCTGGCCCGATGCCGGCAGCTAGGTTCGCATACATAGGCGTACATACTTGATTTATATAAGAAAAACGTTGAACCTCGCCGGAGCTTCGGACTACGTGGAAAAGCATCGCGATTGGCGGGCGCTTGGGTAACGCCAAACTCGTCATGAATTCTTCGTTTCTTACCACAATAGTTACCCGTATGGCGTATCGTGATAAATTAACACCAAACACAAAAATTTGCACCTACCAACAAACAAGACCTTCGTGGCCGAGTGGTAAGTGCATTGACTGCCACCCCGAAGGTTCCGGGTTTGATTCCCGGCGATGGCAGTGTGATTGTCACACTGTCTTTGGTCTGGTGTAGAATTCACGTGACAATAAAATGGCGATAGATTAGCTACCTATTACATGTCATAAGAATCATTACGATAGCTATAATACCCTTTACATCGATTTGGCTCATGCTGTCATGATCTAAAGAGCGATTCAACAAAATAATAATAATAATAATAATAATAAAACATGAAAATTTGTACCTACCAACAAACGCAAAATTATATCCCTACTAATGAACACAAAAAATTTCAACTACTAACAAACACAAACCGAGTGGTATCTAGGGGACAGAACGCTTGGTTCCTGATCCAGAAGACTCGGGTTCAAGCCTAGACATGACTAGATTTCTTCTTCATAATAATGATCAATTTTCTACTCATATTGAAGATTGTAAAATATTTTTTTATATTGAAACCTTCGGTATGGCAGTCATACATCTCGCTAGTGCCTTTAACTTTGCATATATAATTGGAAACGATAATAATAATTACCTAAATTAACTAAAGTAAAAATAAAATAACTAAAGTAGACTAACGTATATTTTACTGTTCGTACCTTTGTCCAGGAGTGGACGGGAGTAGGCTGAGGAAGAAGAAGAAGAAAATTAAGTTAAATTAAACTTACGAAAGCTTTCGCAATGCTTGGCCCTGTATGGGATTCCAGTATCATTTCGAGAAAGCTCAAGCTCTAAATATTCAGCAGTAGCATTAAAAGCGTACTGCTGTACGGATGTGAGACGTTATTGGAAAACTCCAGGTGTTTAAAAATAGGTGCCTTCGCTCAATATTCAAGATCTATTGTCCCCAAACAGTGTCGAATGCCATTCTCTGGTCCATGGCAGGCGAAAAGCTAATTAGAGAATATGTCGCTAGACGCAAATGGCAGTGGATCAGCCAGCCTGCATCGCTCAGGGTGCACTAGACTAGTCCCCTATGGGAGGAAAGAGGAAGCGAGGCAGACCTAGAGCCACTTGGAGAAGAGACCTGCAGGACGAGGTTAAGGCAGCAGGCCTCACTTGGGATGATGTTAGGCATCAGGCATGCGATAGAGTCGGGTGGAGAAGGTTCCTTGAGGCCCTATGCACCACGAAGGTGTGACAGGATAAAAAGAAGAAACTTACCAAAATTAGGATATAAGCAACAAGGGTAAAGTGTGGATCAACAAAAAATGCGTCAGACCTATCGAAACCTACGCAATAGAATCCAGAGACGACACAGCTCGAACCAAGCAACTCCAACAAAATAATAAATACGGAAATCTGAAGAATCTGGGAGGTTGAATAGGAGGTTGTCAGATGGGGACGCCAAAGGAGAAGATGTTGGAACGAGCATGTCTCCTGTATGATACTTACTTATATACATAGGCCTCCCCCATACTTCTCCACGTATCTTGTGCTTTTTGCATCCAATCGCCAGCAATTCTTCTAATGTCATTGGACCATCGTGTGGGGGGTCTCCCTCTGTTTCGTTTGTCTTCGCGGGGTCTACCACCCTTCTGGTCCATCTCTCCTGTATGATAGATAGCTCAAAACAGTCTACCGGAGGGTTTCCGGCCACGTGGCCGACCACCAATAAGATGGCGAGACAGTTGGCGGTCCACTTCACGGGAGGACGGAAATGCAACCAATAACAGGTCTTCAGACATGTAAGAAGAAGAAGAAGAAACTAACGACTGCACTGTGTACCCAAGAAATTCTATATTTCTTATACACCAATACATAGTTTACAAAGTATATAATACCGTGTTATATGGATATGCCTTATGTAATGAATTTCTAGTTTCTACGTAAAACATGTCTGCAATCCGATGCATTAAAATGCAATTAAAAAGAAAATTATTTTTACTGTTAATTAATTAATAAAATGCATTTAAAATTGATAAAAGAATTTGAGTTATGTAACAAGAATTAAAATTATTTATTGTTTCTTGAACAATTATGTTAAAACTCCATATTAAATTATTAATACGAGTAAACTAACTAACTAACTAACTAACCATCACGCCGTCTCCCCGAAATGGTAGGCAGAAAGAATGGACTGTCACACTTTTACTGATGCGGCACTCCATCCTTCTCTTTTCGCCCCGCGGGAGACGCGGTGTGATGGGTTGCGAACCTCATCGCCACCAATAGGCATCTCCCGCGCACACTTCGATCTCCAACACCCACAAAATAAATCTAAAACAAATAATATAAAATACAATGATATAAAATAAAATAACAAAATAAAAATAATTTAACACAAAATGCTCTTTTTAGATGGTGCACATATTGTCTATTTAATTTATGTTCCACGTATCCACCGTTTTTTTAATTTAGCACATAATGTAATAACACATTATGTTTTTTTTCGATGTTGCACATGTTGACATGGACGATCTGGACTTTTATGTTTATTCAATTTATGTTACACGTATCCACCGTTTTTTAAATTACCTGTTATTAGGCACTTAACCAGGAAGAACTTTAAAATAATATTGAAGAAATTATTCAAATTGTCATTGGAACAAACGAAAAATTTATTTTGACACCTGTCAAAATTCTTTATAAAAACGAAAAAACTAATATAATTTTAACAGAAACAGTACAACGTACAACGTATTACGTGTCACAAATAACTATTATAAAGTGTGGCAACAATTAAATTGACCAAAACTATTCACTTATACACGAAATATCTCCAAATTTACAGGAGCACCACATGAACCAAACTTAATTTTCAAAATCAGAATTACAAAATCAGAAATAATACGGGTATCAAATGTGATAATGCCTTAGAAGGGCGAAACATGTCATACATAAATATAATAATAAAACTCCTTGAAAATTAACGTTTTTTCATACATATTAATAAGAATTAGGTATAAGGTTTGTTTTAGATTTCCGAAAGCTTAAGTTAAAAGACGGCAGTGCACAATGGTGTTCTTGCGCTGACCATAATGTATGGAAGTGAAGCATGGAACAGGCAAAAGAAGGATAAAGTAGAATAAATGCAGTAGAAATAAGATCTCTTAGACGAATGTGAGATAAAATTGTATATTATAGTGTCAAATGCGATAAGAAGTGAATGCGGTGCGAATGAAAGTGTTATGAATAAAATAATGAAAGGATCATTAAGATGGTTTGGACAAATGGAAAGAATGAGTGAAGACAGAATGGTGAAGAAGGTATATGTAAACGTGCTATCTCAGGGATCCTTTTTTAATTTTATCCATGATGCAGTCATCTACCTTACATTTCTTTCTTATTTCATCGTTTGGTATTCTATCATACAACGTTTGTTCTTAGTGATTTCATTTCTACGGCGTTTATCCTGCTTTCATTCTTCTTTTGCCAGCTCCAAGCTTCACTTCCATACATGAGGGTAGGCACTAAAGCTCCATTTTGTACTGCCATCTTTGCTTCTGTGGATATATTTCTATTAGCAGTAATGGCTTTGAGTGCGCCATTCATTTTATTCCCAGCACCAAGTTTTCTTTCGATGTCTTTTTCCATTTTTCCGTTTCTTGTAAACATGCTTCCCAGATACGTAAATTCGGTAACATGCTCTAATTTCTCGCCCATGGCACTTACATCACAAATCGTCATACATTCTTCTTTCTCGAAAACCATCACTTTAGATTTAGACACATTCATCACCAGGTCACTCTTTTTGCATGCCTCATACTCGTACATCCTTCACACTTAGACTTGCAAATTTTCTCTACTGTCAGCGATAAAAAAAATTCTACCAAATTGAAATTCATTTTAAATGGATTTCAAAGAGTAAGTTTTTATATAACTAACTAACTAACTAACCATCACGCCGTCTCCCCGAAAGGGTAGGCAGAAAGAATGGACTGTTACACTTTAACTGATGCAGCACTCCATCCTTCTCTTTTCGCCCCGCGGGAGACGCAGTGTGATGGGTTGCGAACCTCATCGCCACCAATAGACATCTCCCGCGCACACTTCGATCGTCCAACACCTACAAAATAAATCTAACACAAATAATATAAAATACAATGATATAAAATAAAATAATTTAACACAAAATGTTATTTTTAGATGTTGCACATATTTTCTATTTAATTTATGTTCCACGTATCCACCGTTTTTTTTAATTTAGCACATAATATGTTTTTTTCGATGTTGCACATGTTGACATGGACGTTTTTATATTTTTATTAATATTTTTATATTTTTATTAAGAGATATGCTAAAGAAGAAGAAGATACAGGCGTTTGAAAAATGTTTATGGAACAAACCACACATGGGTTGACTGTAACATAACATACACTATTAATAAACATAAAACAGGTTTCCTGCTTACCCATGCGTTTTGGCTTTCAGGGTACCTGACATAGAATGCAAACTTATGTACAAGTCGTAAACGATTTTTTATTCCAGGAGTGTATATCCAATGACAGGATCTGTTTTCAGTCATTTTAAAATTTAAAGGCACTTCATATACTCGTATTATGGAGGTATAGAGGAAAATAAACCTTAAAAACCGGAAAATACCGATCAACTTGAAACGAAAAGTCTATGAAGCCTGCGTTCTGCCAGTTGGTACTTATGGTCTTGAAACTGTTACACTGTCCAAACAAAGTGTCGAGAAACTACGAGTGACCCAAAGAGCCATGGAAAGAGCCATGTTAGGAATAAGCCTAAGAGACAGAGTTAGAAACGATACAGTGAGAGAAAAAATAAAGGTCACTGACATCATCCACCGGGTGGCGACTCTAAAATGGCAATGGGCAGGTCAGAAAAATGGCCAAGAAGATTGCTGATTTGGAGACCGTGGACGGCAAAGGGAAGTGCAGGGTGACCGCAACTACGGTGGAAGGATGATCAGAACAGACACGTCGGAATAACCTGGATGCAGTCTGCATAAGACAGAGTGGCATGGAAGCGAATGGAGGAGGCCTTTGTCCAGGAGTGGACGGGAATAGGCTGAGGAAGAAGAAGAAGATGATATATAACACATTAAAAATTTATCTCCATTGAATTAATTTTATTAAATTCTTGATAAACATAACACACTTCACAAAAATTATTCAGTCGTGTTTCATCTGTGAAACACGAATTTTCTTTTAAGCCATCAATAAAATACCCTATCAATATTTAATTTAAATTTAAATTAAGAACAGAAGGTTCCATGAGTAACAAGTTTCGATTTATACATATTTTTCAAATTTATAATTCAAATTTGGAACAGGGGTGTAACTTAAAGGGGAGCAGGATTGTTATTTAAGATAGTAAAGGGCCTGAAAGGTCTGTGGTCGGTCACCGTGACGGGGCAGCCAAGCGTTCCATCCTCTTGCATTACGTCAGGTGACTTTAGATTGGAGGTGAGCTGGTTTGAAAAATAAAAATTACTTTGAAAAGAATATTTATAAAAACTAACTTACTTACTAACTAACTAACCATCACGCAGTCCCCGCGGAGAGGTAGGCAGAAAGGATAGACTGCCACACTATTCTGTCCTGACATACCTTTCTAGCTTCCTCCACATCGTAACATGCATGATCGTCGATTCTTCCGACTTCGAATGTGGCCGCCTTTCAGTATTTGATTAATTTGGTCATGCCATGCTTTCCTTGGTCTTCTACGACTTCTCTTCCCACTCACACTGCTTGTATACAACATTTTAACCATTCTTCTCTCGACCATTAGTTAGAAAGCTTGTCACGGTCACATCGATCAAATATTAAATGTCGGTCACGTGAGGAGTCTAAGTTATCGACGTGCCTGCATGATACGATGTATAAATGTAGAGGAAGCGAGAGTCTATGTCTGGACAGAACGATTTGGCGGTCCATTCTTTCTGCCTACCCCTATGAGGAGACGGCGTGTTAGTTAGTAAATCCAGCGTGATTACCACGTCACCACAAGCCGTTGTGACTTTTAAATTTGAAATAACAAGCGAAGACTTCCGCTTCCAGACCGGAAGTGAATTATAACTAATGGGACAATCTTTTTTATTTCCTTTGGATGTTATTAAAAATTATTTATGGTTTAATATTAGTTTATTGAGCAAGTAATCATTGCTTGTTGAATACTTTCTTGTGATATGGCTTCCTATCCATTTATAACTTCCTGCAGAACTGCGCCACTTTGGAGAGTAAAATTCTTTTTTTTTCGGATAGGTATCTTTGAGTAGAAAATACTGTTTTATCTCAAAACGTAGAGAGGAAAATGAACCACCACAGTGTTCTTTCCTGACATATTTCGTTTCCTCAATATTCATTCATCGTGTCATGCACGCACGTCGATTTCTCCGACTTCTCACTTGGCCGACAATTAATGGTTTCTGGTTCCATTTACATCGTTAGCATATACTTTACATAATATTTTATTCATTTAATCGCACCACATTTTCCTCGTTATTCCTCTATTTCTAGTTCCATTTACATGATTAACATATACGTTTTTACCAGTCTTTCTTTATTCATTTATTCCATGTGTCCAAACCATCATAATGATCCTTTCCTCATTTTGTTCACAACATGTTCCTTCGCACCGCATTCATTTTTTATATTTTCATTTTTCCATACATTCGTCTAAGAGATCTAATTTTTTCTGCTTTTATTCTACTTTTATCCTTTTTTGCCCGTTCTATGCTTCGCTTCCAAACATAAGGTGCATGACACGATGTATGAAAGTTGAGGAAACGAGAAAAGTGTGGCAGTTCATTATTTCAGCCTACCTCGTGGCGTGGCATGGATAGTTAGTTAGGTTTATGACTACGACCGGTTTTCGCAGCGTGTCGCCATTTTCTACTTAACTAAATATGTGTTAAACGATTAAGGAATTTTTAACTTAACATCAAAAACGGTGACAACAACAACAACGGTGACAACAACGCAAACGGTAACAATAACAAAAACGGTGCAACAACAACGACAACAACAGTGACAACAACAAAAACGGCGACAACAACAACCACGGTGACAACAACAAAAACGGTGACAACAACAACCACGGTGACAACAACAATCACGGTGACAACAACAACCACGGTGATAAAAACAACCACGGTGACAACAACAAAAACGGTGACAACAACAACCACGGTGACAACAACAAAAACGGTGACAACAACAACCACGGTGACAACAACAACCACGGTGACAACAACAAAAACGGTGACAACAACAACCACGGTGACAACAACAAAAACGGTGACAACAATAATCACGGTGACAACAACAACCACGGTGATAACAACAACCACGCTGACAACAACAAAAACGTTGACAACAACAACCACGGTGACAACAACAAAAACGGTGACAACAACAATCACGGTGACAACAACAATCACGGTGACAACAACAACCACGGTGATAACAACAACCACGGTGACAACAACAAAAACGGTGACAACAACAACCACGGTGACAACAACAACCACGGTGATAACAACAAAAACGGTTACAACAACAAAAACGATGACAACAACAACAACGGTGACAACAACAACAACGGTGAAAACAACGAAATTCCATCATTTCCTTTCACCAGTTCAATTATTCACTTCCATACATTAGGGTGGATACAATAACACCATTGGAATATCATTGGAATACCATCGTAGCTTTTTTTAATGGACTTTTGCTTGCGGTGACAACCTTTACACCTTTTAGAGATGGCATGATAGTCAGGGGCGTCCATAACACTTCGGTTTGAGATACTTTCTCGCTTCTAAAACAACGAATCACCTAAAATTGTTCGGCTCATTTCTCTTTTAGGTCGTTTGTCTACAACACTTAACTCTCGCGGACGAAGTGCAATAGTGTCACACCTGCAGAGTTTAATCGGTGCTTTAGAACATTACGGTTACAGCTGTAAATATTTTAAACTTACAGATATAAAATAATAAAATACTTTGTATTTAACCACGGTATGGTTATTATGAATGATGCCAACTAGATTCGCTTGGACCCAAGCTTCGTCAGGGCAGTATTTTAACCAAACACAAAATTTGCATGAACCTGGATAACAACCAGACTCCTCTATATTGCATTACAAATTCAGCCTCATGGGACTCGTCCTCGTGGAAGACCTCCTAAAAGATGGAAGAACAGCTGAGAGTCTACCTCACAGAAGGAGCAAGACTCTGGAGAACAGTCCATATAGGTCTACAACAAGGAATAAGAAGGAGAATAAGAATTTAATAGTTATATACGAGTTTTTCATATTCGTGAAAGTACATTCAGAAGACAAATACTCTTGACTTTAGAGAGTATTTTGTATTCCTAATGTCGAACCATCTCTCATGCGTTCCTGGTATTATATATTCCTTATGTTTTACCTGTTCTCAATAGATGCCTTAAACTATAAAATATGTTTGTAATGTCTTTTGAGAAAATAAACTGATTTGATTTGATTTGATACTCAGGAAATTAAACATAACTTTGTTCAATCCACTATTTATTAAAAAATATTAAAATACACGACATGTTTTGGAGGATACATCCATTTTCAGGTGTAAAAATATAATAAAAACTAAACAAAGAAAGACTAATAAAAATCGAATTTAAAATTCGATACAATATTTATATATTTTAATAAATAGTGAAATAAACAAAGTTATTTTTAATTTCCTAAGTATATTACTATGGAATTCCACAGTGTTAATGCCTTAGCGTTCAATAAATGAATTGAATAGTAGGTAATATGAGAGACATGGTTACCAATACCGAAGTCCCGAGGCGAGCTAGAGTTGACAGGGAACTGTTATCAACTATCAAGGTTCGATAGATCTCACATCTGAGTCATATACTGCGTGGGGAAAAATACCACCTTCTTCAACTGATATTGGAGGGGGAAATTGAGGGACGCCGAGGGCCTGGTAGGAGACAAATGTCCTGGCTACGAAACGTAAGGGAGTGGACCGGCATCCGAAGTGTGGAGGAGCTGTTCCGAGCGGCGCAGGACAGGGACAGGTTCGCCGAGGTGATCGCCATCGTTGGGGGGACCCGACAGGGCACTTGAAGAAGAAGATGAAGTAGGTAATATAAAAAAAACAACCACAATGAAAAGAAACTTCAAATTGAGTACCGTTTTCACAAAGTGAAATTTCTACAAAAATAAACAAATGCGTTTTTTTTTATGGAAATGAGTTCTTTCATGTGAGCTCTTTCGATTGGTGAAATATTTTTTTAGAAAACGGTATATGTGCAAAGTTGTAGCGGTTCAAATATCTAGGATTTTTACAAAACGAAATATCTACACTCCATAAAGTTTTCACAAAGCGAAATATCTACATATTTTTTTGGGTGTTATGTTTATTTTTTATGGAATCTAATACAGAAGTCAAATTATCTATGGTGTTTGCCCAGAAATCATCTATTTTCTGGTCCAGAAGATGGCAGCGAGCTGCCGAAACCGGTCGAACATAAACACAAGTGGAAGCACACTAAAAACATAATAATAAAGAAATTTTGTATTTTTTTGTGGTCATTATTTAAAATGATTCTCTGACAAAATTTTTTAATTAAAAACATTAAATATCTTTGTCTTTCATAAAAACAATATGTCTTTGTGTTCAATTAAATAATATTATTTGAAATATATTGTGTTATCATTTTATTTGTGCATGTATAATTATAAATATATATAAAAATATATAGAAGGTAAATACCTAAATGTGGATATTTACATTACTTAGATATGTCAATAGACATGTGATTTTACAAAAAATCAGTTTAAAAGGATTTCACACAAAAGTAAACTTATTTAATTGCCAACATAAATCAATTTTCCATACATTCCTGTCACAAAATTATGTAGATATTTCTTTTTTGTGAAATTCGTAAATTTAGAACATTTTTACAAATAATTCTACTGTTTCTACATTGTTGATTTTCAGTTTATGTGTAAGGATTTTACATGTCTATAAAATGTAATTTATTGTTATATTTAAAATCCTTAAGAATGTTTAAGGAAGTATACGTGTGATAAATGGGGTACGGAGTCGAAGCAGACCGAGGAGAACATGGCATGGCCAAATTAATCAAATTTTAAAGGTTGGTCATGTTAGAAGTCGGAGGAATCGACGTGCGCGTATGACTCGTTGTATGAATGTGGAGGAAGCTAGAGGGGTTTGCCAGGATAGAATAGTGTGGTGGTCCGTTCTCTCTGCCTACCCCTGCGGGTGAACGGCGTGATGGTTTGTTTGTTTGTTTAAAATCCTAATAGTTTAATTTTTAACATGAAAAAAGCTTCACCTGAAAAAATTACATTTTGTAGATATTTCGCTTTGTTAAAACGGTCCTCAATTATTCTCTAATATTAAGCAATATTTTAGTTATTGAAATATTTTTTTCTTATTTATATAATCGCAAAACGTTTAAGAATCATTTCCTCGTTTGAAAATTAACGTATTTTGAACGAAAACCATAAAATTTGACGTTAATGCAACACCATTTTCCGACGTAGGCTTCGTCTGACGTTTGAGCTTGTATAGATCGCCGCCAGGGGCGCACGTCCAAAACATGGCCCGTTCCACATTGCCGCATTGGTGCGCATTGGCCCGCCGCGCAAGCACGCGTCTCGCTGGCGATAATCTCTAGATCTTTGGATCGATCCTCAAGATCTATACGTTAAAATATCCGTCGACATTACTCGGGTGTTCGGTGATGGTTTAACAAGTTATCTACGTAAAAAAAACTGTGTTATTTCACGTGCTAACGGACGCACTTCTGCGAAAATTAAAGTTGTTCCTTTTTCAAATTCAAACGCGAATGCATAGATTTTTACATTTTTGTAGAATGTGATTTATTAATACAAAAGTTTAATTGTATTTGAGTTTCGTCGCAAGTCCAGCGGAGCGAAAAAAGTGAAATTATAAGATTTTTCTGTGGTAAAACAGTAAAGATTTTTTTTGTATACAATTTGTCTGGTAGCCGCATTTGTGTTAAAGTGAATTTTTCTTCGATTGGTTTGTGCTTTTTTTTACCTTCGAGTGTTGAAATGGTTGATATCTGAATTTGTCGCTTAAAAATCGGTTTGAGCAATTTGGAGCTAGCAAAACGAGATAAAAACTTAAGTAATTCGATATTCAAATTCTTTCTTATTCTCAATTCGATATTAAATTTTCGCAGTTTAAAAATAATGCAATTAGTGGCATGGCACGTAATTTGAACGATTAGATTGTTTTAATATTTTAAAAAAAATATGTTTCGAACCACAGACGTCCTTCATCCGTGTAAATTTTTTTTAAAAAAAAGTTTAATTTTTACTTTGACCCTACAGTTAGAATTATTAATAAACAATATTTTTTTTTTTTTTAAATTGATCGGATAGCATCATTCTTCCTTGGGTTAATATTTATAACAAGATTTTTTTAATGAAATAAAACTATAATTTTTCAGCTTTAGAGTCTATTTTTCCTAAAATATTTCGAATGTATTTTATATTCAATATTGGATTACGTTATACGGTGTAAATTGTTCTTCAAATGATTAAGATATATTATCTTCGAAACTTGTCGAGAAAAATAGACGAAAAATTGGAAACAAGTGTTTTAATTCATAAATTAATTTATTGTTTAATTTCACTTGTTTCTTTAACATACTATTAACAATGTAGTAAACCAACGATTTAATTCAATATTAATTAAAAGTCCGTTTTGTAAAGGTCTTATTATATAATAGTTTAAGGGGGTGACATATTTCTCCTAATAAAGTTATAATATAATTTTTTTTATATAATGTATATTTAGTTAAATTCCACTAAGGCTAAAGCGGTTTCGTCAGCTCGCTATCATCTTCTCGCGATCTTAACTAAATATTTATGGAAGCAAAGCATGGAACTGGCAGAAGAAAGATAAGAGCAGAATAAATGCGGTAGAGATGAGGCCGCTAAGACGTATGTATGGTAGAACGATGTACGACAGAATCTCAAATGCTGATACTACAAAGGAATGTAGAGCGGAAGAAGGTATTATGAACAAAATTATGAAAGGATCGCTGCGTTGGTTTAGACATATGGAGCGCATGGGTGAAGAAAGAATGGTTAAAAAAGTATACGCTAACGATGTAAATGGAGTACGGAGTCGAGGTAGACCGAGGAAAAATTAATCAAATTTTAAATGTTGGTCATGACCAAATTAATCAAATTTTAAAGGTTAGTCTTGTCAGAAGCCGGAAGAATCAACGTGCGAGTATGACTTGCTGTATGAATGTGGTGGAAGCTAGAGAGGTGTGTCAGGATAGAGTAGTGTGGCGGTCCATTCTCTCTGTCTACCCCTGTTGAGAAGGGGCTTGATGGTTTGTTGTTTTTGTTGTAACTTAATATGTTTTTTATGATGTAACTTAATAACGTCTGAGTTAACTAATAAAACTGATTATTACTTTAGAGAATGAATCTGGATTACGACGATTAGACGATGGATTCTAGAAGGGGAAGCTAGAATATACTAGCTCATAAAATTTACTTCTTTATTTGATTTTTGAAATGCATTAGACGTTATTAAATATTCATGATTATTGCTTATTTCATAGTGAAACGTTAAAATAATTGTATTTATATTATAACCCATTAAACCTTTATTTCTTGAAGTAACGTACGGAAAAAATTGAAGCATGTAACTGGCATACGAATATTAAAGGTGATTACTTAACTAAACTAAAAACGCTGTATTAAATAATTAATACGACTGAAAACGCCTGTTTTTTTTAGAAGTTTAATTATAATTTATGGGAATGCAAGTTTCGCTTTGCTAATGCATTATGAAATGAAACATTTGATATTACTTTAACAAGACGAAGCATGTTATTCTTATGAAATAAAATAAAATTTCTAGAAAACCGACGTTTTCATTCCTATTTTTTAAAGCCGTTCTGCAAGAATATTATTCAAATTTAGGCATAAATAGATATTGGGGCGATAGGTAAATGCGAATTAAGAAGAATTTAAGTAACATAAGTAAGAAAGGGATGTAAGGCGGATGAGTGCGTCCTAAATACAATTAATAAAGCGTCATTAAGATGGTTTGGAAATATGGAACGAATGGATGAGGGAAAAATGGTTAAAAATATATACCTATACAAGTAGTGTGAATGAGAAAAGAAGTCGAAGAAGGCCAAGGAAGACTAACTAACTAACTAACTAACCATCACGCCGTCTCCCCGAAGGGGTAGGCAGAAAGAATGGACTGCCACACCTTTCTTTCCTGACATATTTCTCTCGCTTCCTCAACATTCATACATCGTGTCATGCACGCGTCGATTTCTCTGACTCCTCACATGGCCGACATTCAATATTTGATTTATTTGATCGTGCCACGTTTTCCTCGGTCTTCCTCTATTTCTGGTTCCATTTACATCATTAACATATAATTTTTTTACCATTATTTCTTCATTCATTCTTTCCATATGTCCAAAACCATCTTAATGATCCTTTCATTATTTTGTTCATGACACCATCATTCGCACCGCATTCACTTCTTATATTTTCATTCGACACTCTATCATACACAGAATATCCACACATTCGTCTAAGAGATCTCATTTCTACTGCATTTATTCTACATTTAGTCTGCCAAGGAAGACAGGATGTGATTAATCAATTACTGAAAGGCGGCCATGTTCGAAGTAGGAACAATCGACGAGCGTACATGTCACGATGTGTGAATGTAGAAGAGGCGCGAGAGTTATGTCAGGATAGAACAATGTGGCGATCCATCCTCTCTACCTACACCTCCGGGGAAACGGCGTGATGGTTAGTTAGTTAGTTAGTTAGTCATTATGATGGTTTGGAAACATGGAACGAATGTATGAGGGAAGAATGATTAAAATTATATATACTAGTAGTGTGAATGGATGTCGAGAAAGACAAAAGAAAACACGGCCAAATTAATCAAATATAAAAAGGCAGCCTGATTCGAAGTTGGAAAAATCAACGAGCGTGCATGTTACATTGTATGAATGTAGAATAAACTAGAGAGGTATGTCAAGATAGAGCAGTATGACGGTCTATCCTCTCTGATTACCCCACCAGCAAAACGGCGTAATGGTTAATTAGTAAGTTAGATATTAAATCAACAGGTAAACATGAATATAGAAGTACCTAACTAACTAACTAACTAACTTACCAGTACGCCGTCCCACCGAAATGGTGGGCAGAAAGAATGGATTGCCACACTGTTATTTCCTGACATACAGTACTTCTTTTGCTTCTTCAACATCCATACATCGTATCATGCACACAAGTGGATTTCTCCGGCTTTTATTGTACATATATTTTTTGACTATATTTTTATTTATTAAATCATAGCTTTTTCCACAAAACGTCTCGAGTCTTTAAGAAAATACGTTTGTTCTTTTATTAACTGTTTAAATAAACAAAAATTGTTATAAATATCACAATTGATTATATTTTGTCGCGACAACTGTTTCACTAACCGATGTTAGCATCGTCAGGTCTTACTATCAATTAAAAAAAGTATTTTTTAGTTGATTGAAAGACCTAACGATGCTAACATCGGTTAGCGAAACAGCTGTAGCGACAATATATAATCAATTGTGATATTTACAACAAAGTTTTTCAATTTAAAAGTGGAAAAAACAGTTGTTTAATTAAATCAAAAGATTTTTCTGAAATCTCTTGATGAAAGTCAATTTTAAATAATAATTAAATAAAACTATTTTTTTTTATAAACTACTTCTATTTTTTTATTTCGACAGTGACCGGTTTCACCAGGTTCGCTGTCAAAATGAAAAAAAAATTGGCATTAGTTAATAAAAAACATAATTTTTATTTTTTCTTGAACAATGATAAGTATAACTCTATATTAAATAATTACCACGAATGAATAACGTCTGTTATATACAAGTTTTATTGTAGTTTATGGGAATGACATGTTTCGCCTGTCTAAAGTGATTAATAAGACATTTGATAATGCCTTAGAAATGTAAAACATATAATTCACATAAATGTAATAAACTTCTAGAAAACAATTAATACGAATGAAAACGTCAGTTTTCTAGAATTTTTATTATGCTTTATGGGAATGACATGTTTCGCCTTTCTAAGGCATTATCAAATGTTTGACATCATTTGACAGACATTTAATAATGCCTCAGAAGGGCGAAACATGTCGTTCACATAAAATTTAATAAAACTTCCAGAAAACTGACGTTTTCATTCGTATTAAATATTTGATATGGAGTTTTACATCATTCTTCAAGAAACAATAATTAATTCTTGTAAACATGCTTTCTTATTCGTATTTATAATTAATTTACATAGTTTATCAAATTTTAAGGAACATTTAAAATTTTATATAAGTTTAGTTTTTGACGTGCCTCGTACTGTTTTTGAATATCAATTTTGTTATTAATTAGTATGTTATTCAAGGAATCAATTTATTCAAAATTTAAACAAAGTTTTAAAGTGTTGTGAGATGTTCGATTTTTGAAAATCGAATTGAAAATTTGTACCTAGTGACCCTGAAGATAATTGGACGTTCTGTAAGTATTTTTGTTCCTACCTATCAATGTATTTTGTATAATTTAGTGATATGATAATGTATGTTTTATTGTTTCTTTTCAAGGTGATTTTTAATGACTGGCGTACATCCTTTTATCTAATCATTACTAAGAAACTTAAACAGGGAATAAATATATATTTGGTTTTCTTTTAAACAAATGGCAGTTCACAGAGATAAACCGACCCTTAAGTATGGAAGGGATCTATTTCGGTACCAATTTGGTAAAAGGTTCCAACTGCTTTTTTTGGAATTTTACAGGAGAACAAAAATAAGATTTTTACATTATTTTGATTATTTATAAAAATGGTATTTGTGTTCCAAATTGTTTGTTTCAAATGTCAATTTACGTAGCATAACGTTATCTACAAGATATATCAGTAACTCATTTAAAAAATAAATGTATAAATATTTTTGTGAATGTATACTTATACTTGTATACGAAATTCTGGATTTTCACCAAAGGGTGGTCAATTCAAATTTAATTGTATCTCAATAGAGACGAAGACGCAAACTGAATATGGATGATCAAGGTGTTTACAGGACTTATGACCTGTCATTGGTTGGGTTAAGCGCACGCTTTATGTAATTACAACATTCCCCATTCCACCTTTGTTATGATCATGCATGACAAATTTTTGCGCGCTTAACCCAACCAATGACAGGTCATAAGTCCTGTAAACACCTTGATCATCCATATTCAGTTTGCGTCTTCGTCTCTATTGAGATACAATTAAAAAAATATATATATATATTTAAAAAAAAATAGGGGTTGAATGCAATTGTACATAAAAAAACTAATAAAAAAAAGTACAGCTTTGTCAAAACATAAAGTGTGCAAAAATAATACTGATGGTATATTTAACTCAATTTCACAAAAAAAACTCATCTGGGACCTTTTGCCAAATAAGTACGGGTTTCATTTTAATTTAATTTATTTGTTTAAACATATCAAAAGCATCAAAGAACTACATTCTAATACACCAATGATACAAAATATTTTAACAAAATGTTTGAGTAATTAATCCGAGTGAAAACGTCAGTTTTCTAGAAGTTTTATTATATTTTATGGACATGTTTCGCCCTTCTAAGGCATTATCAAATGGTTTTATTTATCAAATGTACATCGAACATTATTTCAAAATCAAAATTAATTTTTAAGACATCTATTGAGAAAAGGTGAAATAATATATTGTGTATAGTATACTACCAGAAACGCATGCGAGATGGTTTGACATTAGGAAGACAGGATACTCTCCAGAATTAAGAGTATTTGCCTTCTGAACGTACTTTCACTAATATAAAATACGTTTTTGAAAATATTTGATATACCTTAGAAGGGCGATACATGTCATTTCCATAAAATATAATAAAACTTTTAGAAAACTGACATTTTTATTCGTATTAATGGTTTGAATTCGTTGAAAGTGTGAATGCAGAAAAAATGATAAATAAAATATTTGGAAACGACGTAAACGCAACAAGAAATAGACAAGGTAAAAAAGCTGTGTCAAATGCAATTTGTATATTTAGGAAGGCATTTGTTAAGGTATTACCAAATATATTTAATATTAATGTACTCTGCACAATGATGTTCTTGTACCGACCCTTATGTACGGTGCGAAGCATGGAACAGGTAAAGGAAGGATGAAAGTATAATAAATGCAGTAGAAATGAAATCTCTTAGACAAATGTGTGGATACTCTGTGTATGATAGCGTATCGAATTAAAATACAAGAAGGAAATGCGGTGAGAATGATGGTGTTATAAACAAAATAATGAAAGGATCATTTAGATGGTTTGGACACATGGAATGTATGAATGAAGAAAGAATTGTAACAAATATATATTGTTACGATGTAAATGGAACTAAAAATAGAGGAATACCGAGGAAAACGTGGCACGATCAAATAAATCAAATATTGAATGTCGGTCACGTGAGGAGTCAGTGAAATCGACGCGCGTGCATGACACGATGTATGAATGTTGAGGAAGCGAGAGAAATATGTCAGGAAAGAAAAGTGTGGCAGCCCATTATTTCTGCCTACCCCTTCGAAGAGACGGCGTGATGGTTAGTTGGTTAGTTAGTTAGTTAATGAACAAAAAAGATATTTAATATTGACGGAAACGTCATTTATCTAGAAGCTTTTAAAAAATATGGCATTATAAAATTTAATGTTACTAAAAAATAAAATATATTATATTGCCCTTGCAAGATGAAACATGATATTTTTAACTTCACTATACAAAAATTCTACCAATGATTATTTTTATAAATTTGTATTTTATTTTTATATAGTTTAGTGTTCTTGGAAGATGTTTGTATTATCTTTGGCCAATACTTAACTTCCATTGTGTGGTTAATTTGATCTTATAAACACAATCGCCTTACGGTAATCGAGATAAACGGAGACCATCCGTTATATGTCCGGCAGACGTATCTAAAGCAGCGTTTACGATTAGGTATGTCACTCTCCGAGAAGTTTAACGAGAGAAATATCGTTGTATCTGCAATATTCAGAACACCTTTTGTTTATCGCAGGTCTCGCTCCTATAACAATGCATAATTTCCGAATTATTTAGCTTAAATTAGAAGAAATACTAAAGTAGAGAGATTGAATTAGTAAAATAATGATCAAAATTGTAATTAATACGTATGAAAACGTCTGTTTTCTAGAAGTTTTATTATATTTTATGGAAAATACATGTTTTTCCTGTCAAAGCCATTATTATATATGACGTTTGATTATGCATTAGACAGGCGAAATATGTCATTCCCATACATTATAATAAAACATCTAGAAAACAGATGTTTTCATTCGTATTCATTATTTAATATGGATTTTCTTCTATGTTCGCCATGCTAAGCGCGTTGTACGAGTAGATGTTTTATATTCTTCCTTGTTATTTTTTATATATTTTGTAAACAACACTAACTTAAAAAAAATTTAATATCAGACATGTTTCGGACAACCCGGTCCTTCCTCAGTGATATTATAAAGATATTCAAAATATAATATTATATAATTGTTAACAAATATGATCAGTTTTGACAGATGTCAAAACTTATCATATTTGTATTTTTTTATATAATATTTTTAATATCTTTATAATATCACTGAGGAAGGACTGGGTTGTCCAAAACATGTCTGATATTTAATTAAAAAAAAATTAAAGTTAGTGTCGTATTCAAAGTAATAAAAATAATAATAATAATGTGGAGTTTAACATCATTGCTTAAGAAACAATAGCTGTCCATATTTATTGTTTCTTGAACTCTGACGTAAAACGCCGTAATAAATAATTAATACGACTGAAAACGTCTGTTTTCTAAAAGTTTTATTATATTTTATGTGAATTACATGTGGCACCTTGCTAATGCATTATCAAATGTATCATTTGATAATATTTTATCAAGGCGAAGCATGTAATTCCTATAAAACAAAGTAAAATTTCTAGAAAACCGACGTTTTCATTCTTATTATTTAAAGCCGTTCTGCAAGAATATTGTAAAGCGTGTGCTTAGAAAAGGATTCAAAATTTAAGCATTAATATAAGTTTGATTAACGTAGATAAATAAAACTATATCTTTCTCTTATATCAATCTTCTTCTTAATAAATTACTTTTAAGGGGTTAGGGGCAGTCTGAAAAAGTATGAAAAAAATTTCAGTATGAAAAAAACTTGTATTTTAAATAAATAAAAAATTTCAGTAATTTAATTTATTTTATAAATAAAAAAATATTTTATAATGTTTTTATTTGATTTGACCCAATTTTGAAAATATTGTATAGATTATATCGTCACTTCAAAGGTAAAACTCATTAAGTGACATTTCAAAATTTTCTCCTTTTCTTGCAACTTCCGCATCAGACTTGTGAATTCTACGTCAGAAAACAATCACCAAGTGTATTTATTAAAGAATAACAGTTATTCTTTAATAAAAACACTTGGTGATTACTTTCTGACGTAGAATTCATAAGTCTGATACAGAAATTGCAAAAAAAAAAAAATCTAATGTCACTTAGTGAGTTTTACCTTTGAAGTGACGATATTTATATGAAGTTATAGCCTGTAGGATCCTGTTCCATTATGCAGTGACCATTATAACTTCTTACAGGTTCATATGTATTTTAAGGATTTTTTAATTGAATAAACTTATATTTTTACAAACAATTAACTGTTGCATTTTCCCTTGAAAAACCGTATGTAAATTATCGGAGGCCGGCATTTTGTTTATTTAAAAAAAAAGCTTCACTCAGGCACTAGATTAACTATTAAAATATATATTACTATTTTTATATGATTGATTTTAGATAAACCTGTAATAAGTTATAATGGTCGCCGCAAGGTACCACTTATGGAACAAGGTCCAATAAATATGGGCATAACTTCATATAAAATTAATTTTTTTTTCTTCAAATTTGGGTCAAATCATGTTAAAACATAACATAATAATTAAGTGTTGTTGGTTTTATAAAATAAATTTAATTACTGATTAAAAAATACATGTTTTTTCATACCTCTGACTGCCCCTAACCCCTTAACAACATTTTGGCTTAATAACCAATCTTCCTCTGGTGACACCGGTGGGAAGAGCTTAATAACCAATTTTCCTCTGCTGAACGCGGTCTCCTCGGAGAACGACGTCTTTCATATTAAAGAAGGTGCGTTCAGGGAACAAATACTCTAGACTTTAGAAAGTATCTTGTCTTCCTAATGTCGAACCATCTCTAATGCGTTCCTGGTATTATGTTGTATTTTTATAATATTTTACATGTACTCAATAGATGCTTTAAACATTTTGCTGTTTGCAATGTCTTTTGCGTTAATAAACTGATTTGGTTTGATTTGATTTGATTTGACAACATTTTTTAATCCATCAAATTTTAACTTTTTCAATTGTTTTCAATGTTAAAAGGTTAAAATTGTTTATATTAAAAAAGTTGTGTCATAACCGAAACATGTCTGTGAAAAGTGTAATTTCTCTAATACTGGCACCAGTATTTATAACTTTTTTCTGTTTGTATACAATTTTTATTTGTGTTAATAACACTTACTTTTAAATGTCTTCTTCTTCTTATGAAATATAACCTAGAAAGACAGCTCAGCGGCGAGTAACCTCTCATAATTCTTGTCAATCCTTTGTTTATAATTTGGTAGTTCAATACTATTAAAAAATTCACAGCATCAATATTCCATCAACAATAATATATAATAACATATAACCAATAATAACATATGGCGTCGAAGCAAGGGCAGACACAGTAAGGACCAAACAAGTTTTGAGGACTTCCGAAATAAAGACACTGAGGACGATAGCAGCCAAGATACTGAGGATCGCGTGAGGAACACCAGAATAAGAGAGATACGTGAGGTTGAGGATATTATAAGATGGAGCAGACAGCGAAAAAGGGACTGGTAACTGGTACTGACCGACTACGTCAGGTGCAGCCCTCATACTAAATATGTTTATTATTTTATTATTATTATTTTTTTATCTAATTCACAAAACCTTTTAAGAAATTCTATAAATTATCCAATTTATTATTATTATTTTTATAATGTGCGGTAAAAAAATACATTATGAAATACCGAATGACGAATTAAGTAAGAAGTGTAAGGCATCAAAAGTTCAATTAAAAAATAATCCCTGAGACAGTTTGGACATATGGAACGAATGTACGAGAGAAGAATGGTTAAAATGTTGTAATCAAGCAGTGTGAGTGGAAAGAGAAGCTGTGGAAAACCAAGGAAAGCATGGCATGACCATATTAATCAAATACTGAAAGGCGTGGCGAATTAGTGTGAATGGTGAAAATCTGGAACAAGTGGATGAACTTGTTAATTTAGGAAGTATGTTTAAAAAGGATGGGAGAGTTTAGAAGGATATTGAAAGAAGGGTTGGGGCAGGCAACAATTCATAATGGTGTTCTTGTGCCGACCCTTGTGTATGGAAGTGAAGCATGGAACTGGCAAATAAAGGATGAAAGTAGAATAATTGCAGTAGAAATGAAATTAGACGAATGCGTAGATACTCTGTGTATGATAGTGTCGAATGAAAATATAAGAAGTGAATGCGGTGCAAATGATGGTGCTATGAACTAATAAAAGTAAATAATTAAAGGATCCTTAAGATGATTTGGACACATGGAAAGAATGAATGAAGAATGAATGGAAAAAAATTATATGTTAACGATGTAAATGGCACCAGAACAGAGGAAAACGTGGCATGATCAATTAAATCAAATGTCGGCCATGTGAGGAGTCAGATAAATCGACGCACGTGCATGACACGATGTAGGAAGCGACAGAAATATGTCAGGAGTCCATTCCTTCTGAAAAGTGTGGCAGTCCATTCCTTCTGTCTACCCCTCCGGGGTGACGGAGAGATGGTTAGTTAGATAGTCTCTTTATTTCAGAAATTATTATTTATACTTTAAGTTAAATTAAAATTAAAATTCTACTTTTTACAGTCTTGATCTGCGTTATGATATAACCCTTCGTATAACACTAGACAGGAAAAAATTCCCACACAAGTAGTGAACATAATACTCGTTCCAACTCGCATTTTCGTTTAGTCCGTGGGAAATCTGCGTCGCTTGGCATTGAAACACACAATCATAATTGATGCTACGAGTCTTCAGTGGGTTATGGTGCAGCATATTCATTGCCTGGAAAAACGTAAATATTATTACTTACTTCGTTTGACCAGTTTAGCTTTCTTGTTGATGCCATTCCACGCTCAATCCTGCGCCTTTTGCTCCCAGCAGCCCGTTTCGATCAACCTAGCCAAATCGGCCAGAACATTATCGTCTAGGCCTTCCTAGACGTCCTGGTCCAGCTAGTCTTGACGCGTACAGGATCTTAATTGCTCTGGTATCTCCAGCTCGGCATACGTGCTCAATCCATGCTAGGCGACCGTTCACTGTCGAAATAAAGACAAATGTATTAGTCTTATATCATTTTATTTAATTATGATAATTATGCTAGAATGGCAGTGCACAATGGTGTTCTTCTACCGACCCTTATGTATGGAAGCGAAGCATGGAACTGGCAAAAGAAGAATGAAAGTAGAATAAATGCAGTAAAAATGAGATCTCTTAGACGAATGTGTGGATACTCTGTGTATGATAGAGTGTCGAATGAAAATATAAGAAGTGAATGCGGTGCGAATGATGGTGTCATGAACAAAATAATGAAAGGATTCACGGACATTCAAGGACATCACGCCGTCTCCCTGGAGGGGTAGGCAGAAAGAATGGAACGCCACACTGTTCTGTCCTGACAGACTTCTCTAGCTTCCTCTACATTCATACATCTTGTCATGCACGCACGTCGATTTCTCCGACTCCTCACGTGACCGACATTCAATATTTGATTGATTTGATCGTGCCACGTTTTTCTTAGTTTATTTTTATTTCTTGTTTCATATTGATGTTCATGTTGGTTACTTTTTATCTTCCTTAAAAATTCTTGGAAAGTGTGCCTATTAACAATTTTGTGAATTATTAATAACACGTGGAATGTAATTATTTTTTTTACTAACTAACTAACTAACTAACCATCACGCCGTCTCCCCGAAGGGGTAGGCAGAAAGAATGGACTGCCACACCTTTCTTTCCTGACATATTTCTCTCGCTTCCTCAACATTCATACATCGTGTCATGCACGCGCGTCGATTTCTCTGACTCCTCACATGGCCGACATTCAATGTTTGATTTATTTGATCGTGCCACGTTTTCCTTGGTCTTCCTCTATTTCTGGTACCATTTACATCATTAACATATAATTTTTTTACCATTCTTTCTTCATTCATTCTTTCCATATGTCCAAACCATCTTAATGATCCTTTCATTATTTGTTCATGACACCATCATTCGCACCGCATTCACTTCTTATATTTTCATTCGACACTCTATCATACACAGAATATCCACACATTCGTCTAAGAGATCTCATTTCTACTGCATTTATTCTACTTTCATCCTTCCTTTGCCAGTTCCATGCTTCGCTTCCATACATAAGGGTCGGTAGAAGAACACCATTGTGCACTGCCATTCTAGCTTTTTTGGATGGGTTTTTGTTTGCGATGACAACTTTAAGTGCACCATTCACTTTGTTGCCTGCCCCAACCCTTCTTTCAATATCCCTCTCCACTCGCCCATCTCTTGTAAACATACTACCTAAATACACGAACTCAACTACTTGCTCCAAATTTTCACCATTCACGCTAATGTTGCAGACTATCGTGGTTTCTTCCTTTTCAAAAATCATTACCTTGGACTTATTAACATTCATCATCAGATCATTTCGCATGCATACCTCATACATACAATTCACCAGGACTTGTAGTTCATGCTCGTTGTCTGCAAGAAGGACAGCGTCATCCGCATACGAGAGACAGCTTACTGACACTCCGCTCATTTTGGCACCTACATCCAACCCTTTCAGCTCTCTCATACAATTGTCCATATACAGATTAAATAACCACGAGGACATTACGCAACCTTGTTTGACACCTTTATTGATATCAAACCAGGCTGTAAGATCTCCATTTACTCTGACACTAGCAGTGCTTTCCGTGTATAGCGACTTTATTTTTATTTATTATTTTTTTTAAATGACATAATTTCTATTGCATATCTACTGCATATAATTCTAATTTCATCTTTCTTTTACAAGTTCCATGCTTCACTTCCATACATAAGGGTCGGTATAAGAACACCATTGTTTAATGTGTGTAAGAATTTGATTGTTACTAAAAAAAATACATTTACGATTATAGCAACCCTTGTCTATCACTAGGCTCTTCCTTCCTTCCCCAACTAACGTAGTGAATTCATTTTACGGACCGTTGATTCATTTCCGGGGGTTCGTTAAAATGGGGTTGGTAAACAGGTTGTGTGATTAATACGCAACAGGTAGGTACCTGCATAACATAAAAGCCGCATGTGAGTGCATCTACACGCGAAGTTGTATTTAATAAAAATATTTTTTGCAGAAATATGACATCTCTTAGACTAATGTGCGTAAAATCTGTGTATGATAGTGACGAATGAAAATGTAAGAAATAAATGTAGTGCGAATGAAAATGATCTTCTTCTAACTTCCTTCTTCTTTAGCCTATTCCCGTCCACTCCTGGACAAAGGCCTCCTCCATTCACTTCCATGTCACTCTGTCCTGTGCAGACTGCATCCAGGTTATTCCGACATGTCTGTTCAGATCATCTTTCCACCGTAGTTTCGGTCGCCTCAATCACGTGAGGAATCAGAGAAATCAGAGAAATCGTCGAAATGTTGTTGTGTGTTGCTATTGTTGTTGCAAGTTTTATAAATTTGAAGACGTCCGTTTGGTTGTATAGTTCGTATAGCTCAGAGTTATGCCGGCGTCACCATATATTATCCTCGCGGACTGGGCCAAAATTTCTCCATAGTATTTTGCGCTTAAATGCCTGCAACTTCAGGGAATCCACAACACTCGGCTTCCAGGTCTCCGATCCATATATCAAGACTGGCCGTATAAGTGTTTTCAAGATGGTATGCCAAATTTCGTTTTCTTCCATTTATTGATAGATTTTAGATTTAATTTAAACATTCGAATTTTAGTTAGCCGTTCCCACAAACCGGAGAGTCAAACAGACGGGTTGGTTTATTCCTGGGAGAAAGAGCATAATACATCCATAAATAAAAGGCAATGTTCGTACTTGTGAACGATATAGACTCGACAATACTGAACCATTTGTGACGAAATTTTCACTGTTCATTAACCCTTACCACTCATTTGTCGAATGCCAGCCGACATAGCTATATGTACGCTACAACTTAGTTGTCGGCAGACGCGCGCGCGGTGTATTTTCGCGCCCAAAACGTGACACGTTTCGTTGTTTCTTGTGATTATTCGTTAAAAAAACATTTAATTTCATGTTTTAATAAGAATTTGACTGTTTTAAGTTTTTATTTTACTCTAAAATAATCCTTGCAAATTCACATAGCCTAAATAGGTGGAAACATCGCGTGATACGTCATGCAGAGGAGCGATTAGAGTACAAGCCCCACTTCATTGCGAAACTGGACAAAGGTTCTAAAGACTGTACTGTGTGCAGTAACAGAAAGATTCCAGGGGGAAGACGGGAAACAGTGTGGTTTTGTGAGACCTGGTCTCCATCCTGGAGATTGTTTTAAAAAGTACCATACTATGCAAAATTATAAGTAGTCTATAGTGTTTTTTGTAAATTGTTTTTTATTTGAAGAAAAAATCATTACAAATGAATTTTTAACGGTTTTTTTTTGTAACTACCTATCAATAAATATATATTGACATTATTTAAATAAGAGTTGGCTGACAAACAATATAAAAAAATAATGGAGTGGTAAGGGTTAAGACCTATCAAATAAAATAAAAATATTTCTGGTTGCATAGTGCAGTATTTAAAAGCTAATTTCAAATGTCGAATTGACCTCTATTTAACGAATTTTACCGATTCTTAGTAAACAACCATTAGAGAATATTGCAATAGAATATTTCTTTGAATTCGAATTTGAAAACGTTCCATTCTAGAACGCCAGCGAGTGGGCGTGGTCACGGTCCAATCGTATTCAAATTTCGAAACGTCGCGGTTCTAATTGGATTCCAAATTCAAATTGAAAATATGGTCACGTGAACTGTCAGAGGTCGTCCGTTGTTTCCCGTGATTGGCGGAAAATAATATTGTGATTGGCGTGAAAAATAAACGAATCTACAGAGAAGACTTCTGGCAATTATGTTTCGGTCTTCAAACGAGACAGAATTCAAATCAACTTCGATTATTTAACTTCTCCAACAGTGGTGGCAAGTGATAGTATCTATGATTGTATCAATCCGAAGGGATATGCAAAGAAGATGGACTACCACACTTTATTATCCTGGCAATATTCAAGATCTGTTGGCCCCAAACAGTGTCAAATGCCGTTCTCTGGACCATGGCAGGCGAAAGGCCAATTAGAGAACAAATCACTAGACGCAAATGGCAGTGGATCGGTCACATTCTGAGATGGAACCCAGCCTGCATCGCTCAGGGCGCACTAGACTGGTAAAGAGGAAGCGAGGCAGACCTAAAGCCACCTGGAGAAGAGCCCTGCAGGACGAGGTTAAAGCGGCAGGCCTAACTTGAGATGATGTTAGGCATCAGGCATGCGATAGAGTCGGGTGGAGAAGGTTCCTTGAGGCCCTATGCACCACGGAGGTATGACAGGACAAAAAGAAGAAGAAGATTATCCTGACAAATCTGGAATTAAGCTGGGCTAAATTACAGCCCTTTTGTTTAGTTATATCATATTTTCTATATTTTATATCGACCGATTTCGATGTTTTTAATGTCGCGACAGCTGTTTCGTAAGCGATGTTGGCATCATCAGGTGCTGTAAACAAAGTAAGTTAGTTAATAATGTTAGTATCATAGTGTTTCGGCCAAAACAATGGACTATTTAAATTATTTTAGTACAAAAATATAAATCTCGATAAGTTTTTTCAGGGGATTCATAAAATATAATATTTTTTACATTTATTAATCAAGGAAACTTTTTGTATATTATTTTGAGTGTATAGTTGCCAAAACCAGGTTACATATTTTGGGTGTTTTGGAAAAAGTCGTTCCTATGTCAATTTGAATAATTTCTTTGATATCATTTTTAGATTTTTGCTGGAGTTGAGTTAGATATCAAATTAATAATTTATATATTATTGTAACACCTGTTGGTCAATATTGTTTGACGAAACAGCTGTCGCGAAAAATATAAATAAAATACACAAAAACAGAGTGTTATAATTAAACAGTTTATAATTTAGATATACTCGTATACTATACAAGACGAGGTGGGACCAAATTTCTCTACGCCACTGCAATCGATCATCAATATTTTAAAGTAATCAAATCTTTATTTTTTTTTAAATTACAGAAAATGTACCTTTTAATCTTGCTTTAGATCTGAAAGATGAGATTTCTAATAGATATTCTAAGATATTGTATTTGCTAGTTAACTGTTTTGAAAGCAATCTATGATTATTAGAAATTTCTAGGCGGAAGTTCGTTTAATAATGTTAAAATCGGCTATATAAAAACTTACTAATGGAAGTGAATTTAATTGTATCTCAATAGAGACGAAGACGCAAACTGGAAACTGAATATGGATGATCAAGGTGTTTACAGGACTTATGACCTGGCATTGGTTGGGTTAAGCGCACGCTTTATGTATTATAATTACAACATTCCCAATTCCATCTTTGTTTTTATGATCATGCATGATAATTTTTTGGAAGTTGTATATATGCTCCAAATCCATACTTATCTTCACGTGTCAGTTTCAATTGGCCATCTATGTAGATTTGATTACACATGTCAATCTTTTTAAGATTAACCTATATAATCCACCCACTTCGTCTCTATTGAGATACAATTAAATTTGAATTAACCACCCACCATGGGTGAAAATCCAGGATTCGTATACAAGTATAAGTATACATTCACAAAAATAAATTGAAGTGAAGCTTGGAGCTGGCAAAAGAAGGATGAAAGTAGGATAAACGTCGTAGAAATGAGATCACTAAAAACAATGTGCGAGAAAACGTTGTATGATAGATTACCGAACGATGAAATAAGAAAGAAATGTAAGGCAGATGACTGCATCATGGATAAAATTAAAAAAGGATCCCTGAGATGGTTTGGACATATGGAACGAATGGATGAGAGTAAAAAGTTGTACACAAGCAGCGTGAGGGGAAAAAGAAGCCGAGAACGACCGAGGAAAACATGGCATGACCAAATTAATCGATTACTAAAAGGCGGCCACATTCGAAGTTGGAATAATCGACATGCGTGCATGGTACGATGTATGAATGTAGAGGAATCCCGAAAAGTATGCCAGGACAGAGCATTGTGATGATCGATCCTTTCTGCCTACCCCTGCGAGGAAATGGCGTGATGGTTAGTTAGTTAGTTAACTAACTAACCATCACTTTTCCACACTTTTCTTTCCTGCCAAATTTCTCTCGCTTCCTCAACATTTATACATCGTGTCATGCACGCGCTTCGATTTCTATGACTCCTCACGTTGCCTACATTCAATATTCATTCAATATTTTCCTCGGTGGTCCTCTATTTCTAGTTCCATTAACGTTCGTTAACATAGACTTTTTTAACCATTCTTTCTTCATTCATTCTTTCCATGTGTCCAAACCATCTTAATGATCCTTTCATTATTTTGTTCGTAACATCATCATCATTATAAATATATTGCAATTCTAAATAGTTTTTAAATATTCAAATTTATATATTATATAAGGTTCCATCGAGTGCTTTTGCGATTTATTTTGGAATAATTGTATTTTTTCATTAAAAAAAAAACCTCCCATTGAAAATCTTTGGAATTCAACAGTGTTAAAGCCTTATTCATAAAACAATCTTCAATTACTTTTCTTCTATGTACGCCATACTTTGTGTTGTAGATGCTTTATTTCTCGTTTTTTTTTATATACAACACTAACATTAAAAAATTAAATTACATGGACTTCTTCAGTGATACATATTTAAATTAATATAAAATTGTTTACATGATCTGACAAATGTAAACAAATACATAATCATGTATATAATTTTATAATATTTTAAATATGTATCTATGTATGGAGTGTCTTGATGTACGGCTGCGAGACATAGTGCCTATCCGAAAGGGATAAGCGGAGACTAGAGGCTTTTGAGATGTGGTCATAGGAAGGTCAAGAATGTGGTCATAGGGTTCTATAGAGAAGACTCTTTGGAATTTCCTGGAGAGACCACATCACGAATGAGGAAGTTCTTCAAGGAATCGAAGGAGGAAGGCACCTGCTCAGGACCTTGTCCGAAAGGCGTGCAAGATGGATCGGCCATGTAATACGTCAAGAAGGTCTCTTGCATGCCATAATGGAGGGTATGATCGAGGGGACAAACTCTAGGGGACGCCCACGCCGAGAGTACCTGGAGGACCTGTTGGTGGACGTACGCTGCTCATCATATGCAGATCTCAAAAGAGCCGCACAAGACAGGGAAAAATGGAAGAGAATAATGGAGGAAATTGCTGCAAACCAATCCCAGGATTGAAACCAGAGAAGAATATAATACGTATCACTGAAGAAGGACTAGTTGTCCGAAACATGTCTATGTAATTTAAATTTTTAATGTAGTGTTGTATATACAAAGTATATAAAAAAGATTCTGATTTTGAAAATTTGGTTTGGTTCATGTAGTGGTCCCGTAAATTTGAAGGTATATTTTGTGTATTAGTGAATTGTTTGGGTCAATTTGATTCATGCCGCACTTTATAATAGTTAATTGTGACACGTAATACGTTTGTACTGTTTTGATGTTAAAGTTATACGAGTTTTTTCGTTTATATAAAGAATTTTGACAGATGTAAAAATCAATTTTTCATAACAATTTGAAAATTTTCATCAATATTATTTTAAAGTTCTTGCTGGTGTTAGTTTGTTTTAAGTGCTTAATTACCGCTAATATAAATAAAAACTGGATACGTGGAACATAAATTATTAAGTAGACAATATGTGCGCGATCTAAAAATAACATTTCGTGTTAAATTATTTTTATTTTGTTATTTTATTTTATTTCATTATATTCAATATTATTTTTTTGTAGATGTTGGATGATCGAAGTGTGCGCGGGAGATGCCTATTGGTGGCGATGAGGTTCGCAACCCATCACACCGCGTCTCCCGCGGGGCAAAAAGATGAAGTGCTGCATCGGTTAAAGTGTAACAGTCCATTCTTTCTGCCAACCCGTTCGGGGAGATGGCGTGATGGTTAGTTAGTTAGTTAGTTTTGTTAGTTATAAAAAAGAAAAAGATAAATAAATCTTCAATTAACTCGATTATGCACTCTTTCAATCCTTGTAAACATATTGTTTAATATAGCTATGAGTGATTTGATCGGATCAGTTTCTAATGAGCTATGCAAGCGGGTGTCGATGCTTGTATTCTGTATGTAAGCCCTGTTGCCTTGCTAAGCGCTGCTTTCGACTTGAACTGTTTTCTGTCAAAACCACCGAACAATGTACTCCAAAAAGAGCTAAAATACACTGGCCAGCCCATTCGATACGCAGATGTCCCAAACCTTTTCTCCGAGATTAAACTATGTCAAATACAAATAATATACAAGGTCGGAGTTTAGATAAAAGTCTACTGAGCTGATTTAAGGTCCATTTACACTGGACAGTCATCACCCGATACCGACACGTCACGCGTTTGCGTTGAACAAATAATCGTTTTTCTTCAATATTCGCCATACTTTGTGTTGTAGATGTTTTATTTGTCTTTTTTATTTATTTACTTTGTATATACAACACTATTAAAATTACATATAAGACATGTTTCGGACAACCAGTCCTTCTTCAGTGATACATATTATAAATAAACATATTAAAAATAATATAAAATTATTTACGTAATCTGACAGATGTTATTAATATTGATTTACAAAGATAAAATAAATCGTTATAACATCTGTCAGATCATTTAAACAATTTTATATTATTTTAACTAACAAACTAACTAACCGTCTCCCCGAAAGGGTAGGCAGAAAGAATGGACTGTCACACTTTAACCGATGCGGCACTCCATCCTTCTCTTTTCGCCCCGCGGGAGACGCGGTGTGATGGGTTGCGAACCTCATCGCCACCAATAGGCATCTCCCACGCACACTTCGATCATCCAACATCTACAAAAAAAAATATAAAATACAATGATATAAAATAAAATAACAAAATAAAAATAATTTAACACAAAATGTTATTTTAAGATGGGGCACATTTGTCTATTTAATTTATGTTCCACGAATCCACCGTTATTTAAATTTAGCACATAATGTAATAACACATAATGTTTTTTTCAATGTTGACATGGACGATCCGGACTTTTGTGTTTATTTAATTTATGTTACACGTATCCACCGTTTTTTAAATTAGGTGTTTTATGATTGACGTATATATATTACTGAAGAAGGACTGGTTGTCCGAAACATGTACATGTAATTTAAAAAAAAAAATTAATTGTTGTATAAACAAATTTCATAAAAAAAGAAAAAGAAATTTTTTATAATATTTTAAATATGTATCTTTATAATATGTATCACTTAAAATGAACTGGTTGTCCGAAATATGTCTGATATGTAATTTTAATAGTGTTAGAAAGAAAGTATATAAAAAAATAAATAATATATTTGTTTGTTTTGATGGTGTCTTTTTACTTTTAATTAATGTCAGCTTTAAATATAGTTATTGGGAACAAGAACTTATCAATGAAAACGAAAGGGCATGAATCTCAAATGCTGATATAAGAAAGGAATATAGAGCAGAAGAAGGTATTATGAAGGGATCGCTGTGTTGGTTCAGACATATAGAACGCACGAATGGAGAAATAATGGATAAGAAAGTACGAACTTCGTGGCCGAGTGGTAAGTGCATTGACTGCCACCCCGAAGGTTCCGGGTTCGATCCCCAGCGAGGACAGTGTGATAATCACACTGTCTTTGGTCTCTTCTAGAATTCACGTGACAATGAAATGGTGATAGATAAGCTACCTATCACATGTCACGAGAATCATTATGATAGCTATAATACCCTTTACATCGTTTTGGCTCATGCTGTCATGATGTAAAGAGCGATTCAACAAAATAATTATAATAATAATAATGCGTTAACGATGTAAATGGAGTACGGAGTCGAGGTAGACCGAGAAAAACATGGCATAAACAAATAAATCAAATTTTAAAAGTTGGTCATGTTAGAAGTCGGAAGAATCAACGTGCGTGTATGTCGCGTTTTATAAATGTAGAGGAAACTGGAGAGGTATGTTAGGATTGAGTAGTGTGGCGGTCCATTCTCTCTGCCTACCTCTGTGGAGAAACGGTGTGATGGTGAATCGACGTGCGTGTATGTCTCGTTGTATGAATGTAGAGGAAACTAGAGAGGTGTGTTAGGATTGAGTAGTGTGGCGGTCCATTCTCTCTGCCTACCTCTGTGAAGAAACGGCGTGATGGTGTTCTATTGTATAATATGTTTAAAAAATAATGTTTAATTATTTCCGTTTATCAATGGTTACAGACCCCTGACCACGTGACTAACGAGAATCCGACTCTGCTGACCGACATACATCTCTCACTTTGTGAACGATTTTCGAAAAAATAAAAATTACAAAAAAAACGTATCCGTCCAAAAGAAGTCAGAATACTTTATTGTTCACTTCCTAACCCTTTTCATCACCATTATCTTACTTCCGCCATCATCACCTTCGTCGTCTTCAGGATTCCGAGATGTGGATGCATCAAAAACCGTTTGAATACTCAAAATCGACTTGATCATAAAATCTTAAGCTTTGAATACAGGAAGTACTGCGAGTGAGATGATTCAAATTCTTAATTTTCAGAATGGATATTACAACTATATATACCAGTCTGTCGATGCCAGCGAGCCTGGCGAAATCGGTTGCTATCGAAAAAAATACTAAAGTGCAATTTGTTACTAAAAAAACATTGTTTTAAAACTAATTAACTTACAAACCATCACGCCGTCTCCCCGAGGGGTAGGTAGAAATAATAGACTGTCACCCTTTTCTTTCCAGACATATTTCTCTCGCTTCCTCAACATTCATACATCGTGTCATACACGCGCGTCGATTTTTCCGACTCCTCACGTGGTCGGACATTTAATATTTGTTTAATTTGATCGTGCCACGTTTTCCTCAGTCTTCCTCTATTTATATTTCCATTTACATCGTTAACATATACTTTTTTAACAATATTTCTTCTTCTGTACGAGTATTAGCCATACTTTGTGTTGTTATTGCTTTATTTATCTTTTTCTTTTTTATATACTTTGTTTATACAACACTTATATTAAAAAAATAATATTATATTGACATGTTTCGGACAACCAGTCCTTCTTCAGTAATACATTTTATAAAAATATACATATTTCAAATTAATATAAAATTGTTTATATGATCTGACAGATGTTTTAGATCTTTCTTCGTTCATTCTTTCCATGTGTCCAAACTATCTCAATGATACTTTCATTATTTTGTTCATAACACTATTATTTGCACCGCATTCACTTCGTATATTTTCATTCGACACTATATCATACACAGATGTTCCACACAATTTTTCTAAGAGATCTCATTTCTACGGCATTTATTCTAATTTCATCCTTCTTTTTCCAGTTCTATGCTTTGCTTCCATACATAAGGATCGGTACAAGAACACGACTGTGAACTGCCATTTTAGCTTATTATCGTTTTTCTTCTATGTTCGCCATAACTTTGTATTGTAAATGTTTAATGTTTCTTTTTTATATACTTTGTGTACAATACTCACATTAATTACAAAAAAATATATATCAAACATGTTTCGGACTAACCAGCCCTTCATCAGTGATATTATTTAAAATATTATAAAATTTAAAATATTATAAAATGAGAAATCGACGCGCGTGCATGACATAATAATGAAAGGATCATTAAGATGGTTTAGACATATGGAAAGAATGAATGAAGAAAGAATGGTAAAAAAATTATATGTTAACGATGTAAATGGAACCAGAAATAGAGGAAGACCGAGGAAAACATGGCACGATCAAATAAATCAAATATTGAATGTCGGCCATGTGAGGAGTCAGAATGTTGGCTGGCATCGAAGAAAAAAGTGTAACAGTCAGCACTTGTCATGTGCCAATCAAACTGATCATATACGTAAACAATTTTATATTATTTTAAATAATATCACTGATGAAGGACTGGTTAGTCCGAAACATGTTTGATATTTAATTTATTTTTATTTTTTAATAAATGTGAGTGTTGTATACAAAGTACATAAAAAATAAATATTTATATATTATTTTTGTGAATGTATACTTATACTTGTATACGAATACTGGAAGATGGCCAATTGAAACTGACACGTGAAGATAAGTATAGATTTGGAGCATATATACAACTTCCAAAATTTTATTATGCATGATCATAAAAACAAAGGTGCAATGGGGAATGTTGTAATTACATAAAGCGTGCGCTTAACCCAACCAATGAAGGGTCATAAGTCCTGTAAACATCTTGATCATCCATATTCAGTTTCCAGTTTGCATCGTCGTCTCTATTGAGATACAATTAGATTATCGTTTAATTTAATTATTATTAAAATTGGAGTTAATTGATTGTATGTAATAATGGGTCCATCTGTCTTTAAGAATTTGCCTATCTGTTTTAGGTCATACTGACAATGAATTATAAACGGTTCTCTGTAGGGCTTCGCGTGAACCAAGTTTAGAAAGTTACAGAACTGCTTCGATTGTAAGAATAATGTACAAATTTCGTAAATAATGGAAATAACTTGCCGGAAAAAAAACTAATGAAATAGTTACCAAATCAATTGAATTATTTTTTTTAAAACGTATCTTTTAAAACATAGATTATTTCACCTGCCACTGTGTAGAACCAATTTACCTAAGGTTATGCCTGTGGGCAGGGTAATAATCCTTCTAAACCGCATCTTTTTGGATATGGACATCTTCCACGATAGTGAGGCTACCCTTAGAAAACGTCTATCTCTTAAATAATGTGTTGTTCTTCTTATTGTTTCTAATTACTAATTTGGTCTTTATTTTTTAATTATCTCGTGTTTTTTTGTGTTTTTGTCTATTTTTAAATTTTATAATTGTATTTACTGTTTACAATAGTTTTTTTCCTACCTGTATATAATGGCTGAGCCATAGAGGGCTCCCTCCGCTTACCCGAAGCTGTTATAGGCGCAGCGGCGCCTTTCGTCAGCTTCACTCGTGCACTCCCTAGGCCCGTCCCCCGTCCATGCGGGACTTACGTTAAAAAAATATATATATATATTTGAAACCAAGGGGGACCCAGACCACATTTAAGCTACGCTACCCTCCCTCGATGTCCCGCCGTACACACATAGCAATACAACAGCAAAAGCAAATACACAATTGATACATAAATAACATATGTTAGAGAAAGAATAAAAAAAAAGAAATAATGCACAGCAGGAGGCTCAGGAGGGAGGGGAGAGACAAAATGCAGGATGGGGGAAATAAGGAAATTTATTTAATGTGTGGACAAAGGAAGGTAACATAGGAAGTTTATTCTATATATATTGAAGAGAGGAAAAATAATGCAATTGAACTAAGCAGGAGGAGGACGAGGTCCGGCATTGCGGATCAGTGTCCCCTCCCCCCAGCAAGATAATCGGCACCCCCTCAAAGGGGCAAGTGACTTCACAAAACGGCAACGTCCGGTCGAGGCGATTGGCCGAGGTTAAAAAAAAAAAATAATAATTACAATAATTAAATAAAATAAGCAAAAAAAGAATAAGCAATTGATAACAGTAATAATAATAACAGTAAATAATAAACCCGGTTCCTAATAAAGTTCCTACCTGTATAGTCATAAGCGCTTTGGTTATATACTGTAATGTTTATGATTTAAAAAAAAATGAAATTGAATTGAAATTGAAATGTTCTACTTCAGCCTTCTACCTCAATTTTGCACTCAATGATCAGGTGCTTCAATTAATATTTTTCTTCCTCGATCACATGATCCAAATATGAAACCTCACGGGCTTTATCGTCTTGGTTGAGAATATTTTTAATATCAGTATGGTGACGTTAATACAAAATATTTTAGAACCGCTGGAAAGATGGTGATTCTAATTTTCAAATCAAATTTGGAATCCTTTTTTAGTTGTCAAGTTTTAAAGGTAAATTTAAAAACTTATTATAGAATGAAAACTGTTGTTTTCTAGAATTTTTATTATATTTTTATTATATAGAGTTGGTTCTGATTTTGAAAATTTGGTTTGGTTCATATGGTCCTCCCGTCAATTTGGAGATATTTCGTGTATACGAGGTCTGTTCAAAAAGTATCGCGAATTTTGAATTTCCGCTGGCTACGTATATTTGATTTTTGATTTTTTTATAGCGTTATGTTGGTACTCATGTCCCTTACTTATGCTGACAAGGTCGGTCATTTTGAATGTTTAGTTAATTTTTGACAGCTGTTTTGCTTGGATGTGTTTTGGCTCGTCTTCGATTTTTGCCTATTCCAAAAAATGGATCAAAGAATCTGTATCAAATTTTGTGTGAAAAACAAAATAAGTGCGCGGACGCATTTCGAATGTTGACTGTGGCATATGGTGAAGCTACCTTGGACCAAAGCAACGTTTATCAGTGGTACAAAATGTTCTCAGAGGGCCGAGAAGATATGAACGACGAAGAGCGTGCCGGACGCCCGAGCACGTCAACAACAGACGAAAACATTGATAAAGTGAAGAAAATAGTATTAGCCAATCGTCGAATCACCGTTAGAGAAGTTGCTGAGGACCTGAACATATCGATTGGCTCGTGCCATTCGATTTTAACCAATGATTTGGGCATGAGTCGGGTCGCCGCGAAATTCGTGCCAAAATTGCTCAATTTCGACCAAAAACAGCATCGCGTTAACATTGCTCAGGAGATGTTGGACTCGGTCCGTGACGACCCAAATGTGCTCCAGAGGGTCATAACTGGTGACGAATCATGGGTTTATGGTTACGACGTGGAAACCAAAGCTCAATCATCCCAATGGAAGCTGCCGCATGAGCCAAGACCAAAAAAAGCGCGCCAAGTTCGGTCGAACGTGAAGGTTTTGCTCACAGTTTTCTTCGATTGCAGGGGCGTGGTGCATCATGAGCTCTTGCCACAGGGTAGTACGGTCAATAAGGAATATTACCTGCAAGTTATGCGCAATTTGCGCGAAGCAATCCGCCAGAAACGCCCGGATTTGTGGAAGAACAAAAACCGGCTTTTGCACCATGATAACGCCCCTGCTCACACATCGTTGCTTGTGCGCGAATATTTGGCCAAAAACAACACAGTAATGGTGCCGCAGCCACCGTATTCCCCAGACCTGGCCCCCTGTGACTTTTTCCTGTTTCCAAAACTGAAGGGGCCTATGAAAGGACGACGCTACGCCACGATTGAGGAGATAAAGACGGCATCGAAGGAGGAGCTGAACAAGATCACAAAAAATGATTTTTTTAAGTGCTTCGAGGATTGGAAAAAACGTTGGCATAAATGTAATATATCCGAGGGGAATTACTTTGAAGGGGACAAAATAGATATTCATGAATAAATAAATACTTTTTGAAAAAATATAAAATTCGCGATACTTTTTGAACAGACCTCGTATGTGTGAATTGTTTTGGTCAATTTGATTATTTCTGCTCTTTATGATAGTTATTTGTGACAAAAAATACGTTTTTACTGTTTTGGTGTTAAAACTATATAAGTTTTTTCGTTTATAAAAAGATTTTTGACAGGTGTAAAAATAAAATTTTCATATGTTCCAATGACAATTTGAATAAATTCTTCAATAATATTTTTAAGTTCTTGCTGATGTTGGATTGTTTTAAGTGCCTAATTATAGTACATTTAAAAAAAACAGTGGATAACGTGGAATAAAAATTAAATAAACACAAATGTCCGGATCGTCCAGCTGACGACAAGTGCACCATCTTAAATAACTAACTAACTAACTAACTAACCATCACGCCGTCTCCCCGGAGGGGTAGGCAGAAAGAATGGAACGCCACACTGTTCTGTCTTGACATACTTCTCTCGCTTCCTCTACATTCATACATCTTGTCATGCACGCACGTCGATTTCTCCGACTCCTCACGTGTCCGACATTCAATATTTGATTGATTTGATCGTGCCACGTTTTCCTCGACCTTCCTCTATTTCTAGCTCCGTTCACGCCGTTTACATATACCTTCTTTACCATTCTGTCTTCACTCATTCTTTCCATGTGTCCAAACCATCTTAATGACCCTTTCCTTATTTGTTCATAACACTTTCATTCGCACCACATTCACTTCTTATACTTGCATTTGTCACTCTATCAAATACAGATTTGCCACACATTCGTCTTAGAGATCTCATTTCTACTGCATTTATTCTACTTTCATCCTTCTTTTGCCAGTTCCATGCTTCACTTCCATACATAAGGGTCGGCACAAGAACACCATTTAAAATAACATTATGTGTTAAATTATTTTTCTTTGTTATTTTATTTAATATCATTGTATTTCAGATAATTTGTTTTAGATTTATTATGTAGACGTTGAACGATCGAAGTGTGCGCGGGAGATGCCTTTTGGTGGCAATGAGGTTCGCAACCCATCACACCGCGTCTCTCGCGATGGCGAAAAGAGAAGGATGGAGTGCCGCATCGATTAAAGTGTGGCAGTCCATTCTTTCTGCCTACCCTTTCGGGGAGACGGCGTGATGGTTAGTTAGTTAGTTAGTTATTATATTTTATGTGAATGCTATTTTTCGCCTGTCTAAGGCATTATATGTAAGATGTTATTTGATAATTCCATAGACAGGCGAAATATGTCAAACACTATTTATAAAAAAAATTGAATAGTAAACACGATTGTTCAGTGGTTTTACTTGGATTTAATTTATATATACCAGTTTGAGAATGCCCTCGCAAGGCGAAACAAATTTGTCACAATTAAATCCAAGTAAAACCACTAAACAATCGTGTTTACTATTTCAAATTAATTGAGGAGTTTTAAAATTTTAATATACCAACCATCAAAATGTCAATCACATAAAATATAAAAATGTTATTGAAAACGTAAGTTTTCATTCTAATTGATTAATTTCAGTTTAAATTTGATAATGCCTTAGATAGGCGAAACATAAAATTTAACAGGTCGTTTGAACCCAATTACTGTACACATTATTTTAATATTAATTTCTTCAATATTCTTTCAAAGTTCTTGCTGGTGTTGGTTGGTTTTAAGTGCCTAATTACTGCCAAATAAAAAAGTGGATACGTGAAACATTAATTAAATCATATAACAGCTAATTTAAAAAACGGTGGATACGTGTAACATAAATTAAATAAACACAAAAGTCCGGATCGTCCATGTCAACATGTGCAACATCGGAAAAACATTATGTGTTATTACATTATGTGCTAAATTTAAAAAACAGTGGATTCGTGGAACATAAATTAAATAGACAAATGTGCACCATCTAAAAATAACATTTTGTATTAAATTATTTTTATTTTGTTATTTTATTTTATATCATTGTATTTTATATTATTTGTTTTAGATTTATTTTGTGGATGTTGGAAGATCGAAGTGTGCGCGGGAGATGCCTATTGGTGGCGATGGGGTTCGCAACCCATCACATCGCGTCTCCCGCGGGGCGAAAAGAGAAGGATGGAGTGCCGCATCAGTAAAAGTGTGACAGTCCATTCTTTCTGCCTACCCTTTCAGGGAGACGGCGTGATGGTTAGTTAGTTAGTTAGTTTTATTTTAATATCGATTCTCATAACATGTGATAGGTAGCTAATAGATCGCCATTTTATTGTCATTTTACGCCATTCTCGCTAATTCTACGCCAGACCAATGACAGTGTGACAATCACGCTGTCGTACCGAGAATCGAACCCAGGACCTTCGGTATCGCAGTCAGAGCCTTTCAATTATTTACAGAACCAATTCTTTAAAGCTTCGTAGAGATGGGCATCTCATTACCCATTTATTTACATTAATCAGGGGATATTTCGAGAACTCGGCCGTGCTAGAGGGTGTTGGTCTTTTGGTCCCTGATAGATATCTCCGACAGCGACAGCATAAATTGTTTTACCTACCGGCCGCCAGAACCAACCTGTCTCTGGTGAGACCGGTGGGAAGAGCAATTAATCTGCTGAACGCGGTCTCCTCGGAGATCGACGTCTTTCATATTAGTGAAAGTACGTTCAGAAGGCAAATACTCTTAATTCTGGAGAGTATCCTGTCTTCCTAATGTTGAACCATCTCTCATGCGTTTCTGGTAGTATACTATACGCAATATATTATTTGACCTATTCTCAATAGATGCCTTAAAAATTAATTTTGTAATGTCTGTTGATGAAATAAACTGATTTGAAATGCAGTAGAAATGAGATCTCTAAGACGAATGTGTGGCAAATCTGTATATGATAGAGTAACAAATGCAAGTATAAGAAGTGAATGCGGTGCGAATGAAAGTGTTATGAACAAAATAAGGAAAGGGTCATTAAGATGGTTTGGACACATGAAAATAATGAGTGAAGACAGAATGGTAAAGAAGGTATATGTTAACGGCGTGAACGGAGCTAGAAATAGAGGAAGGCCGAGGAAAACGTGGCACGATCAAATCAATCAAATATTGAATGTCGGTCACGCGAGGAGTCGGAAAAATCGACGTGCGTGCATGACAAGATGTATGAATGTAGAGGAAGCGAGAAAAATATGTCAGGACAGAACAGTGTGGCGTTCCATTCTTTCTGGCTACCCCTTTCGGGAAGACGGCGTGATGGTAAGTTAGTTAGTTAGTTAGTTAGTTTATATGTTATTTTGTATTGATCTGAAAAAAAAAAGTTTTTTTTTTAATTTCATTATTTTTTATTTTATTTTATGTAAAAATACATAAGAAATCATGTATTTCCCATGAGTTATAAAAACTCATTTTGGGCCTTAATATAATTACAATGATTACAATAAAACATATTTATGACAGACACACATTGATTACAAACATAAAAAGACTAATAAATACCATTTTCCACATACTGTCTGAGGTAATACAGCTTTAGGCTGTTAGCCACATTACTAGACCCTCGAATACTCTCAGGAAGCCTGTTATACTCCCTGACAAAGTGACATCTGTGTATGGTGTATGGAGTTAGGCCAATTATGGTGTTTTGTGCACGTGGGTACGGAGCTTTACATGGTCCGTGGAATATGCCATCGTCCGTACGCGAATGTCAAGGCTCTGAGCCGCGGACCAAAACTCGCACATAGAGACGTCATCTCCTTTCCACATGACCGGCTGACCACGAGGCATGGGAACCGTGACGTCACGCTGCCCGCCGATCTGCGTGGAGTGCCGAGCGTGCTTCATGGAACTGACGTGATTGTTTCATTCGGGTAGAACAGACAATGCAAGAAACTTTACAAATATGACGAATTTTTAACAAATTTAACCAAATCAGTTTAGTTTTCAAAGATATTACAAGCAAATATAATAATGGTAAAAGAACATCAAATAATCACAATGTCACAAAAAAGTGCCAACAACCTAACCACCCTTTGGTGTAAATCCAGGATTTGTATACAGGTATAAGTATACATTCACAAAATATTTGGTCTTCAAATATTCTGGTCAAAATTCTTTGGCATATAGAATGGAATAATACTCCTAGCGACTTCTAATAATATGTTGGTCAACAGCCTTCACATTGTGTTAATAAGGTAGTTTGCTAAATGCCGAAAATCATTCTCCATAGATGGCGTTAGTGGGTCGGTTGTATAGGTTAATTCTTGAAAAAAATTCACTAGTGCAACCAAATCTACATATATGGCTGACTGAAACTGCCACGTGAAGATAAATATGGATTTTGAAGTATATATACATCTTCCAAAAATTTGTCATGCATGATCACAAATAACAAAGGTGGAATGGGGAATGTTGTAATTACATAAAGCGTGCGCTTAACCCAACCAATGACAGGTCATAGTCCTGTAAACACCTTGATCATCCATGTTCAGTTTCCAGTTTACGTCTTCGTCTCTATTGAGATACAATTAAAATTTTAATTAACCACCCTTTGGGTGTAAATCCAGGATTTGTATACAGTATAGTATACATTCACAAATATTTGTTCTTCAAATATTGTGGTCAAATTCTTTGGCGTATAGAATGGAATAATACTCCTAGCGGCTTCTAACAATATGTTAGGCGATAGCCTTCGCATTGTGTTAATAAGGTAGTTTGCTAAATGCCGAAAATCATTCTCCATAGATGGCGTTAGTGGGTCGGTTGTATAGGTTAATTCTTGAAAAAATTCACAAGTGCAACCAAATCTACATAGATGGCTGACTGAAACTGACACGTGAAGATAAATATGGATTTTGAAGTATATATACATCTTCCAAAAATTTGTCATGCATGATCACAATAATAAAGGTGGAATGGGGAATGTTGTAATTACATAAAGCGTGCGCTTAACCCAACCAATGACAGGTCATAAGTCCTGTAAACACCTTGATCATCCATGTTCAGTTTCCAGTTTACGTCTTCGTCTCTATTGAGATACAATTAAAATTTGATTAACCACCCTTTGGTGTAAATCAGGATTTGTATACAGGTATAAGTATGCATTTCAAATGTTGTTCTTCAAATATTCTGGTCAAATTCTTTGGCATATAGAATGGAATAATACTCCTTGTGGCTTCTATTATGTTGGTCGACAGCCTTCGCATTGTGTTAATAAGGTAGTTTGCTAAATGCGAAATCATTCTCCATAGATGGCGTTGATTGGGTTCGTTTGTAGGGTTAATTCTTGAAAAAATTCACAAGTTTAGCCAAATCTACATAGATGGTGGGCGAAACTGACACGTGAGATGAATATGGATTTTGAAGTATATATACATCTTCCAAAATTTGTCATGCATGATCACAATAACAAGGTGGAATGGGGATTTTGTAATTACAGCTGCAGCAGCCAATGACAGGTCATAAGTCCTGTAAACACCTTGATCATCCATGTTCAGTTTTCAGTTTACGTCTTCGTCTCTATTGAGATACAATTAAAATTTTAATTAACCACCCTTTGGTGTAAATCCAGGATTTGTATACAGGTATAAGTATACATTCACAAATATTTGTTTCAAATATTCTGGTCAAAATTCTTTGGCATATAGAATGGAATAATACTCCTAGCGGCTTCTAACAATATGTTAGGCGGCAGCCTTCGCATTGTGTTAATAAGGTAGTTTGCTAAATGCCGAAAATCATTCTCCATAGATGGCGTTAGTGGGTCTATGGGTTAATTCTTGAAAAAATTCACAAGTGCAACCAAATCTACATAGATGGCTGACTGAAGCGACACGTGAAGATAAATATGGATTTTGAAGTATATACATCTTCCAAAAATTTGTCATGCATGATCACAATAACAAAGGTGGAATGGGGAATGTTAATTACATAAAGCGTGCGCTTAACCCAACCAATGACAGGTCATAAGTCCTGTAAACACCTTGATCATCCATGTTCAGTTTCAGTTTACGTCTTCGTCTCTATTGAGATACAATTTAAATTTGAATTAACCACCCTTTGGTGTAAATCCAGGATTTGTATGCAGGTATAAGTATACATTCACAAATATTTGTCTTCAAATATTCTGGTCAAATTCTTTGGCATATAGAATGGAATAATACTCCTAGCGGCTTCTAACAATATGTTGGCGACAGCCTTCGCATTGTGTTAATAAGGTAGTTTGCTAAATGCCGAAAATCATTCTCCATAGATGGCGTTAGTGGGTCGGTTGTTTAGGTTAATTCTTGAAAAAATTCACTAGTGCAACCAAATCTACATAGATGGCTGACTGAAACTGCCACGTGAAGATAAATATGGATTTTGAAGTATATATACATCTTCCAAAAATTTGTCATGCATGATCACAATAACAAAGGTGGAATGGGGAATGTTGTAATTACATAAAGCGTGCGCTTAACCCAACCAATGACAGGTCATAAGTCCTGTAAACACCTTGATCATCCATGTTCAGTTTCCAGTTTACGTCTTCGTCTCTATTGAGATACAATTAAAATTTGAATTAACCACCCTTGTTGTAAATCCAGGATTTGTATACAGGTATAAGTATACATTCACAAATATTTGTTCTTCAAATATTCTGGTCAAATTCTTTGGCATATAGAATGGAATAATACTCCTAGCGGCTTCTAACAATATGTTGGTCGACAGCCTTCGCATTGTGTTAATAAGGTAGTTTGCTAAATGCCGAAAATCATTCTCCATAGATGGCGTTAGTGGGTCGGTTGTATAGGTTAATTCTTGAAAAAATTCACTAGTGCAACCAAATCTACATAGATGGCTGACTGAAACTGCCACGTGAAGATAAATATGGATTTTGAAGTATATATACATCTTCAAAAATTTGTCATGCATGATCACAATAACAAAGGTGGAATGGGGAATGTTGTAATTACATAAAGCGTGCGCTTAACCCAACCAATGACAGGTCATAAGTCCTGTAAACACCTTGATCATCCATGTTCAGTTTCAGTTTACGTCTTCGTCTCTATTGAGATACAATTAAAATTTGAATTAACCGCCTTTGGTGTAAATCCAGGATTTGTATACAGGTATATGCATTCACAAATATTGTTCTTCGATATTCTGGTTAAATTCTTTGGCATAGAATGGAATAATACTCTATGGCTTCTAACAATATGTTAGGCGACAGCCTTCATTGTGTTAATAAGGTAGTTTGCTAAATGCCGAAAATCATTCTCCATAGATGGCGTTAGTGGGTCGGTTGTATAGGTTAATCTTGAAAAATTCACAAGTGCAACCAAATCTACATAGATGGCCGACTGAAACTGACACGTGAAGATAGATATGGATTTTGAAGTATATATACATCTTCCAAAAATTTGTCATGCATGATCACAATAACAAAGGTGGAATGGGGAATGTTGTAATTACATAAAGCGTGCGCTTAACCCAACCAATGACAGGTCATAAGTCCTGTAAACACCTTGATCATCCATGTTCAGTTTCCAGTTTACGTCTTCGTCTCTATTGAGATACAATTGAAATTTGAATTGACCACCCTTTGGTGTAAATCCAGGATTTGTATACAGGTATAAGTATACATTCACAAATATTTGTTCTTCAAATATTCTGGTCAAATTCTTTGGCATATAGAATGGAATAATACTCCTAGCGGCTTCTAACAATATGTTAGGCGACAGCCTTCGCATTGTGTTAATAAGGTAGTTTGCTAAATGGCGTTAATAAAGATGGCGTTAGTGGGTCGGTTGTATAGGTTAATTCTTGAAAAAATTCACAAGTGCAACCAAATCTACATAGATGGCTGACTGAAACTGACACGTGAAGATAAATATGGATTTTGAAGTACGAGTATATACATCTTCCAAAAAATTTGTCATGCATGATCACAATAACAAAGGTGGAATGGGGAATGTTGTAATTACATAAAGCGTGCGCTTAACCCAACCAATGACAGGTCATAAGTCCTGTAAACACCTTGATCATCCATGTTCAGTTTCCAGTTTACGTCTTCGTCTCTATTGAGATACAATTAAAACATATTATTTACATTTATTTTTAAATAGTCCATTGTTTTGGCCGAAACACTTAGATACCTTAACATTTTAAACTGTTAAATTAAATAACTTTGTTTCATGTATCACTATTTTATTTTATTTTACGCGACAGCTGTATATGTGACAGACATAGGTTGATGAAACAGCTATCGCGTAAAACAAAATAAAATCGTGATACATAAAACAAGGTTATTTTATTTAACAGCTCAATTTTTGTAAAATATTATTTTATATATAATAATAAAGTGAGCAAATAAATAAAATAAAATAAAAATCTATTATTATTTGTTAGTTTTTTGTATGCTACATAAATTAATGATGCATAAATATTAAAATTTTAATAAGTAAGCAGATACAAAATGTTACGCTGAAGTTTTTATCACATTCTTATTCTTTTGGTACCGTGTCAGGTCCCCCAACGTTGGTAATCACTGCAGCAAAGGCATCTCTGTCCTGCGCCACTTGGAACAGGTTCTGAACTCTCGTCATTCCTGTCCATTATTTTTTGTTCCGCAGCTAGGACAACTGCCTTCTGCCAACTCCCCGACGTTCCTCCACTTTATCCATTAATATCAGTCGAAGGAGGTGGAATTTTTCTCCCCTTAGCGCATGACCCAACATTAAATGATATCACTTTTACTTTATAAGATAGAATAATTTGTTTTATTTTTAATGTTTTTAATGGAAATTATTAATTTTTATTAATTGATTAAGGGTTCTGATTCTGTCAAACTACCGAATATTTCAGGTTTTAAGAGATAAGATTAATTACGATCCATAATTTTCTTTAGAGATGCTTGGGCCATATTATATATAGGCAAAAAAGAATTATTTTATAGTATGAAAAAGCCTCACAAGGCAAAACTATATTCACATAACAACGAATTAAAATAATTCAAAATATTTCACAGGATTTTGAATTGAGTTTCTGGATTTAGGATTTAATTTTAATTATAAAATGAACAAGTCCATTAAAAACGTTAATTGTGGTTTGACTCTTTTCACCTTCTCATAAGAGCTATGCTGATGTACGTGTGAATAATTCGATTGAAAGAATTTCTCGGTATTATTTTACAGCCCACTTTATAACACGCTCATAATAAAGCTCTTAACAAAAATCCTTCAATCATCGACTACAAGGTAAATAAATTAAGATTGAATTACGAAAAAAAAACTATAGATTTTGTTATGTTTACTTATTTATTTTGACAGCTCGAAGTACAGAAGATATCCAATATGATTTTGAATATTTCGTGAATAAGATTTACCAGAAAAGGAAAAACTAATCAACGGCGTGTTTTAATATTTAAGTTATTTTTGGAAATATGGTGTTTCCATTTTTTTACATTACAGTTAAGGAAAAATAAATTTTTTAGGGAATTCAAAATGATTAAGCTCACTTTGTAGGGAAATTTTCCCTAAAAAATAATTTACCCTACAAACTGAGCTCAATAATTTTTACTAAACTTCTAAATGAAATGTAGTAAAACTACATACTTCTTCTTCCTCTTATTGAAGATCTTGCGATCTATTTATACAGGATATCAAATTTCTTTCCGTGATTTCTTTTCTTTCCGTCCAACATTCTGTTCATCTATTTGGTGGTTGTCCTGGAGGTCGATGGCCCTCTGGAGTCTTGTGTATCACGATCATAGGAATCTTCGCTGGATTTATCCTGTCGATGTGGTCCCTATAAAATCGTCTTCTCTACCTACTTCATCTCACTATGTCATCAATTTTGCAGGATACATACAAATGTACTGAAAAATAAATTCTATTGTTTTTAAGATAATCAAATGATTTTACTGAAATCTCTTGATGGAAGTTCATTTTAAATAATATTTAAATAAAACGATGTTTTTTAACTACTTCCACTTTTGTCTTTATTTAGACCGCGACCGGTTTCGCCAGGCTCGCTGGCATCGACAGACTGGTAACACTATTGTAAACTTGTTCTATTGTTTTTAAAAATTCATTATTTAAGATGAAATTCTAATGAGAAAATTTCAATTGACAACATTAACATTTTCAATTAGTTTATAAATCTCTTCTTTCCCTTTTCGCCCAATTCAATTAGTTTATAAATAATAATAATAATTTGGTAACTTTTAAAGCGTCGTTTTTGTGATGTAATCACCTCAAGGGCGCATTAAAACGTGTTTTAAATCTAAAAATCTAAATGTGTACGCTGCATCTGATATTCACGATCGGTTAGAAAGTATAATAGAACAAAATATACAAGTTTTAAATTGGGTATGAAATATGAAAAGGATGGGATTTCAGTTTGTATATGAAATCTGTGGAATCATTTATGTGAAGGGAGTTTGTTCCAAGCTGATGGACCGGCTGCGGCTATCTCAAAGGCTCGATCCCCGAAATTTGTACTAGGGCAACGCTTCGGCTCAACCAATCTTTCAATTGCCGAGGAGTTCGCCGAGCGAGGTGTGGATTTCTATGTATTTATGCTGTCCGTTATACAGAGTTAGGATATATAACTTGGTGCCATTCCATGTAGCGACCAAAAATATATTGTTTGACAGAATGCTGACCGAAAATATCAATAACGATTGTAAGACAGATAAATGCGTCTTAAAAAATGTTAAGAAGGGATTTTTTAGGAATTCCAGAGACGTAAAACGAAAATTTGAATAATGGTTTGAAAAAAGGGGACCAAATGAATATGTAAATCTAGTAAGGCCATGGAAACAAAGAAGGTGACTGTTTTTGAGAGAGAAAAATCGTCGAACGTGCATGACACGATATTTAAATGTAATAGAAATTCAAAGGGTACATTAGGATATACTCGTATGTGTCTAATGATATTAATTTTTCGTATCTTCCCTATTGAAAATATTGTGTCGTGATTATTTTTTCCTTTATTGGTTTCAAAATGACAAATGACGACCTTCGTGGCAGAGTGGTAAGAGCTCTGACTTCCATAACGAAGGCCCCGGGTTCGATTCCCGGCGATGGCAGTGTGATTGTCACACTGTCTTTGGTCTGGTGTAGAATTCACGTGACAATAAAATAGGGATAGATTGGCTACCTATCACATGTCACGAGAATCAATATAATAGCTAAAAAATAAATTGTCTACAATAATTGGGTTCATACGACCTGTTATACCTGAAAAATAATAATAACAATAATAATAATAATATGACACTTGCTGGTGCTTACATCAAGAACATAACTAGTTATAGTTTTTTTCTTCAATATTTTGTACTTACATTCAACACTATTATTACATATTTGGGTCATGTGCTAAGGGTAGGAAAATACCACCTCCTTCGACTGATATTAATGGGTTAAGTGGAGAGACGTCGGGGAGTTGGTAGAAGGCGGTTGTCCTGGCTGCGGAACATAAAAGAGTGGACAGGAATTATAAGAGTTCAGAACCTGTTCCAAGTGGCGCAGGACAGAGATGCCTTTGCTTTAGTGATCGGCAACGTTGGGGAGGACCTGACACGGCACCGAAATAAGAAAAAGAGCTAACTCAGTCAGGCAAAATATAAAGAAGTTAGTTTATAACAGTGTCACTAGTCTGTTGATGGCGAAACCGGTCGCTGTCAAAATAAAGACAAAAGTGGAAGTAGTTAGAATTGACGAACGGAAAGAGAAATGGAAGAACATCGTTTTATATAATTATTATGAAGATGGCTAGTTTATCAATCATTAAGGAAACCGACCAGAGTACAAATGCAAACAGTCAATAAAAGTATTTGAGAGTGTCGCGGCCGAGAAAGGTCCGTCCCACCTCAAAGGGCGACTTATTGCGGTTCCGAGAACAATCCGATGATTGCGGGTATTGTATTGTTTACCCGCGAGTTTCGTGTGGCCGGGTATTTTGTCTGCGCTCGTAAAGTCGACTGTGTCAACTTTTCAGAGTCGGCTAACAATGCCATTGACTTTACACTAACGAGTCCACAAAACCATATTTATATCGCCTGTATGCAAATGTTAACTCATATTCAGGGCTGTGAAAAATTTAAAGGCGCGAAGAACCGACGTTCGCAGGTAAAGTAACGCATTACATGTGGATGGATGCAATTTTTTTAACAAAGTTTTAACGTATAGTATTTACAAGGTGTCTCAAAAAAAGTTTATGTTTGAATTCAGAGCGTTACGTGGAGACGTAAGACGACTTCTTGGTGCCTGAATTGCAAAACTTTCCAGTCTATAATCAAAGAATATGGTTCCTGTAGGAGGGAGCAACGTCGCATACGTCCAATACACCACGAGTTCGTGAAATTTTCCCTGGCATATTGATCTCCAGGAGAGGTTACGAAAAATACATTTTTAAAATGTTTTGAACGTACTCATTTTAACTAACTAACTAACTAACTAACTATCACGCCGTCTCCCCGAAGGGGTAGGCAGAAAGAATGGACTGCCACACCTTTCTTTCCTGACATATTTCTCTCGCTTCCTCAACATTCATACATCGTGCATGCACGCGCGTCGATTTCTCTGACTCCTCACATGGCCGACATTCAATATTTGATTTATTTGATCGTGCCACGTTTTCCTCAGTCTTCCTCTATTTCTGGTTCCATTTACATCATTAACATATAATTTTTTTACCATTCTTTCTTCATTCATTCTTTCAATATGTCCAAACCATCTTAATGATCCTTTCATTATTTTGTTCATGACACCATCATTCGCACCGCATTCACTTCTTATATTTTCATTCTGCACTCTATCATACACAGAGTATCCACACATTCTTCTAAGAGATCTCATTTCAACTGCATTTATTCTACTTTCATCCTTCTTTTGCCAGTTCCATGCTTCGCTTCCATACATAAGGGTCGGTAGAAGAACACCATTGTGCACTGCCATTCTAGCTTTTTTTGATAGGTTTTTGTTTTCGATGACAACTTTAAGTGCACCATTCACTTTGTTGCCTGCCCCAACCCTTCTTTCAATATCCCTCTCCACTTGCCCATCTCTTGTAAACATACTACCTAAATACACGAACTCAACTACTTGCTCCAAATTTTCACCATTCACGCTAATGTTGCAGACTGTCGTGGTTTCTTCCTCATTTTATATACATTTAAATACATATTATCATCTAATATAGATATGACACACAATGTAACAGTAGAACCTGGATAATGGGATCCTGGTTAATTGGAAAAACTCTAGAATTGGCAGGAACGTTCCGGTCCCACCCCCTTAGAGCACTGAGACATCTTTAATTGGAAAAATAGAAACCTGTTTAATTGAACTCGACATTCTGGCCCTAAACCTCTGTAATTGGAGAGCACTGCTTTCTCGATCTCTGTAAACTGACAACTTTGTTCTGTACTCATCGAAGGTGGTCCACTTTAGGTCGCAATGTTTCACAAACGTAAATATAAATGCCTTGATTTGAGCTCGAAACTAAACTAATCCAAGAATTTGGCACCGGTAAATCTCGCGATGAGTTTTGCAATATTTTTAGCGTGTGAACCAGGCATATACTCGTATAAGTGTTTTTTTTAAGCCACAATAATTTTGTTTATTGTTTGTATGTGTATGCACCTATGTACAATTTCAATTTACTTATGAAACTTTTATTAATTTTTTATTGATTGTTTTATGCATCAATTAATGGATTGTTTTTGGTTTTCTGTTACAAAACCTGTTTAAAAAAATCAAAGAACAATCTGGACCTGGATACATGAAAAACTAGATAATTGGAATACCTGGTTAATTGGTTATTGTAGGCCTGGTCCCTTGGCGTGCCAATTATCCAGGTTCTACTGTATCACACTTGATTCATAATTATTTGTATGTTAAATAGTAGTTAACTTGGTTAAACCCTTATTTTTTTACCATCAGTCTGTCTCCATTCACTGCTGGACGTAAGCTTCTTCTCCCCTACACTATCCCTCTTGGTCTCTTGCCAGTATTCTCCAGGCCCTTCCCGCTGTCCGACACTTCTCCAACCCAACCTTGGTCTGTTCTTCATCTTTCATCATCACGTCGGCACACATGTCCAGCCCATTGAATTGCGTCTTCTTTACTCCACGTTGGCTATACGTTTATTTAATTCCCAACACAAAACAAATTTAGAAACTTCTGAATGCATTGAATGTTATACTTAAATAATTAAAACCTAGAGACCAGCATATTTTGTACAGAATTAATTATTTTCACAACCCTGCTTTCTGAACGAACGTCTCACATTCGTCTTTGGGATGTATTATGTTAAATTTCACAAGGGTTATATTGTGTGATGTGTGCTGTACTATGGCTGTCTGAGTTAAATGAAAAAAATGTGACTTGAAGAGGATCACTCAAGGATCATTACAGATCCTATCGTATCACTAATTCCGATGCTTCAAGATATATTGAATAAATATGCTAGTTTATATGCGTCTATCAAAAGAGTGTGTTGTTCCAGCTCTTTGGGAAAAGGCGTTTTCCATTTGGGTATTGAAATTATACGGAATATTTACTCTGATTGACAGACAGCCTTCACTTATTTATTATTTTAACCATACAATCCGTTCTGAGAAGACTTCATTGACTATTTATACTTAAACGGGGTATGTTTGTTTATAATTCGATGATTTTATGAATAGTAAATATGTGATCAAGGATATAGTGTACACGGCAATATGATTAGACTTAGACTTGGATCGTCGGGTTCCACTCTTGTGACTCTTCTTCTTACGTCTGATGTGAACACAGCTGGAAAGTTGATGGCGTAGTACAACATGGATTTATAAATAAAATAATTATGAAATATTGAACTTATTGAACGCTAAGGCAATAACACTGTGGAATTCCATAATACTTAGGAAATTGAAAAAGTTTGTTTAAACTACTATTTTATAAAAAAATAAAAAAAACAAGATTTGTTTCGGAGGATACCCCTCCATCTTCAGGTGTAAAAATATAATAAAAACTAAACAAATAAATACTAATATAAAAAACGCATTTAAAATTCGATACAATCATTGAAATTTAAAAATTAACCTGGGCTATTTGTTGTAAGTACTAATAATTATTTTTTATTAGTAAGAACTAAGAAATAATACTAAACAATAACAATGCATGACGATAATATTAAAAAATATAAAATTGTTATTTAGAAACGACGTACATTTGAAAATACATAATTTAAATAGAAATTAATAAATGATTAATTTGCATTTGATTGTGAATGCTTGGGAGATTAAATATAATAATGGGTTGCGAACCACATCGCCACCAATTGGCATCTTCCACTCCTACAATATTTGTCTACAAATGTTTTAGTTTTAATAATAAAATGCTTATGGTATTATATATTATTACGACATTTATTATAGTTATTAAAATAAATGAGATTTTTGTGGTTGCAATCGGCTTACATTCGCCCCGAAGGGTTGTTAATTACATTAAGATGGAACACATCGATGTTATTAAAGCATTTATTGTAATTGTCGCATATCCGTTTTGTTTTAATTTATGCCCATTAACCCTTAACGTACCGTGTTCAAAACAAAACGCTCGCTCCCATGTGGTAAATTCAGTTTACCGCTAACTTTATCTAAATATCAAGCATATGACTCGATGAATCAAAATTTAATTTATGTCATCTTGTAGGGAATTTCATTAGGAATAGATCGATATCTATAACATACATGGATTATTTGAAAAACATATCATTATTAATTTTTTTCTGGAACCATGCGATTTCTGATATGGAATGCGTCACAGCATACGAGCAACTGGACACCAAGTATAAACTTGTCTCGCGCCGCGGCCGGCGGGGCGAGACTTTACGAGATTTTAGGTATGATAAAGGCACCTAGGCAAAATGTATAGTACGCTCAAGACAACGAGTACGTATTAATATTTGTCCCTTTTGGTAAAGTGTTAATATTTTCACAGTTCTGATATTATTAAGTTGCGTGCTGCGTTTCCGTCCACAGTCGGTATTATTACGTACCTATGAAAAAGGCCAAAGATATAATTTATAATACGTTCAAAACAGCGAGTAAGTATTTGTCACTTTTGATAAAGTTGTAAATATTAGCAAAACAAATTCTACCTTAACACGAATGAAGGTGAGGGCAGTCTTAGAAAATATATTTTTTTGGGATGAAGGAAGAAATTTTTTGCTTTTTTTTTTATTACGAAATATTGAAACACTTCAATGGAGGGTTACAATTTTTTTTTATAATATTAGGGTCCATAGGTTTTAAGAAAATCAACTTTAAATTGGCAGTGGAAACTCAATTGACCACATGGCAACGCGACTTTACGAGATTTTAGGTATGATAAAGGCACCTAGGCAAAATGTATAGTACGCTCAAGACAACGAGTACGTATTAATATTTGTCCCTTTTGGTAAAGTGTTAATATTTTCACAGTTCTGATATTATTAAGTTGCGTGCTGCGTTTCCGTCCACAGTCGGTATTATTACGTACCTATGAAAAAGGCCAAACATATAATTTATAATACGTTCAAAACAGCGAGTAAGTATTTGTCACTTTTGATAAAGTTGTAAATATTAGCAAAACAAATTCTACCTTAACACGAATGAAGGTGAGGGCAGTCTTAGAAAATATTTTTTTTTGGGATGAAGGAAGAAATTTTTTGCTTTTTTTTTATTACGAAATATTGAAACACTTCAATGGAGGATTACAATTTTTTTTTATAATATTAGGGTCCATAGGTTTTAAGAAAATCAACTTTAAATTGGCAGTGGAAACTCAATTGACCACACGGCAACGCGACGGTTAAGCACAGTGCGTCCGATCACGGGGACATTGCATTGCGTCCGGCGGAAGGTTAAAATTTCGACTAGTCCGTACATTTTAGACCGGAGTATTTTGACCGCGAGTGCGTGGGCTTGTGGGGCCGGACCACGGTTCGAAGCAGATTAAGCAATATTACTGTAAATATTGACGCAACGAATATATCTCTACGAATTCAGAAGAGTGATAAATTATTTCAATTATAAAATTCAAATTGCGCCATGGAGCTGTGACGACGCTGATATCGGCGATGAATAAACACTAAATCGGAAATGCCGCCAAAAGTATTGTTTGAACATACTCGTATAACTAGAAAATAATTGCGTAGATTTTCACGGTTGGCAGCAATGTGTTTAGTGTGATTTTGGGTAACACCGTGTGATTTCTCCTTCTCAACTCATATCACATTCATTACAACCACCACATTTCCCTGAAGATGGAGACTGTAATGATCTCCGAAACGTCGGTCGAGAAGGAGAAATCACACGATGTTACCAAAAATCAAACAAAACATATATAACTAGAACTTTTCAAATATTTATTTTGATGCCAAATAGTGATTTTACCTAACATCTGCAATGATTTTAATATATTTCAATTGATTTATTTTTAAAAATCATAATCATCACAGCATATAACCAAGGCGCTTATGACCATAGAATTAAACTAAAAAATAAACTATTTTTAACACAAAATACAATTGTGAAATTAAAAAAATACATTATAAACAATAGACATAAGCACAAAAAAACACAATATAATTGAAAAAATTAAGAACAATTAAGTTAAAAGAAACAATAAGAAGAACAATTGAAGCAAACATCAATTTTATACATTATAATATAAGAGATAGATGTTTTCCGAGGGTAGCCTAACTATCGTGGAAGATGTCCACATCCAAAGAGATGCGGTTTAGAAGGATTATTGCCCTGCCCACTGGCATTACCTTAGGTAAATTGGTTCTACACAGTGGCAGGTGAAATAATCTATGTTGCATTTGTCGCAGATAATTGTCAACGACAAACAAAGTCAAGTCATTCAAAATATCAGAGTTTTGTATTCGACCACGAATCGAATATATTTCTATTTGCGGTAATGACTTTGAGTGCACCATTTATTTTGTTTTCAGCTCCAACCCTTCTTCCGATATCTTTCTCCATTTTTCCATCTCTTGTAAACTTGCTTCCCAGATAAACAAATTCGATAACTTGCTCTAATTTCTCACCGTTCGCACTTCCGTCACAATCCGTCATACATTCTTCATTTTCAAATACCATAACTATAGATAATAATTAAATAAAACGATGTTTTTTAACTACTTCTACTTTTGTCTTTATTTAGACAGCGACCGGTTTCGCCAGGCTCGCTGGCATCGACAGACTGGTCTGCCAGGTCCACAGGTCAGCCAGGACAGACGGTCCACCAGTTTGTCGATGCCAGCGAGCCTGGCGAAACCGGTCGCTGCCTAAATAAAGACAAAAGTGGAAGTAGTTAAAAAACATCGTTTTATTTAATTATTATATAAAATGAACTCCCATCAAGAGATTTCAGTAAAATCATTTGATTATCATAACTTTAGACTTTGACACGTTCATCACAAGGTCATACTCATTGCATACTTCGTACATTCTTTACACTAGGACTTGTAGATCGTCCATCGCCTATTTCAAGAATATTAGAATTTGTCAAAGGATTTGTATTTTATGTTTGTCACCCTCACGTTTTCTTAATGAATTTGATATCCGATAGGTGGTAGGAACTACGCAAATAGTTATCATCTTGAGTGCTTATATTAATCAAAGCGTACAATGATCTTATATGCTTACCAAATAATATATTAGGTCTCGCATTACATATTAATACACACTATCACGGACCGAGAATCGAACAATGCTCACCCAATTTGTATTAAAAAAATTGTAAAACAAATTACCAAGATGCTTTACTATGCTTATGGCTTATTTTCAAAACTATTATTCATTGAAATGGCTCATTTAATCTTCAGGAGAAAAATGCTTGTTAACTTTCCGAATTAGCATAGATATTAGACAATACCAAAAGACATTTCCATACAATGAAGTATAGTAAGTACAATGTAAGTATTTGTGCTTTTATTTGTTTATTAAAAGGTTCAAGAAAAAGAAGAAGACCGAGAAAATCGTGGCACGATTAAATCGCTCAAATATTAAATATTTACCACGCGAGGAGCCGGAGAAAACGACGTTTGTGCATGATACGATGTATGAATGTTGAGAAATCAAGGGAAGTATGTCAGATTTTTTAAGACAAACTAACAACAAGGTTTTAAGAAAATAGAATTTACTGTACAATCTATAAAATAGCAGAAATAATAGCTAAATAATATAAGAAAGTTACGAGGTCGTATCTAGGATTGAAACCAAGTCTACTGGATTGGGAGCCAAGCATTCTAGCCCCTAGAATCTTTCCTTTTTACACCTGCGGACCGGTAAAAAAAAGAAAAGATTTTCGTGGACCACTAATACTGAAATAAAATGTTTTTTATGTAATATTCTTTTAACCTTATATTCTGACAGGTGGACATAATAACTAACAAATATACAACATTGACGACCTTCGTGGCCTAGTGGTAAGTTCTTTGACTGTCACCCCGAAGGTCGATTGCAGTGTGAATGTCACACTGTCGTTGGTCTGGTGCAGAATTCACGTGACAATAAAATGGCGATAGATTAGCTACCTGTCACATTTCACGAGAATTAATATAGCTTTACCCTTTACATCAATTTGGCTTGCGCAGTAATGATGTAAAGAGCGACTCAACACAATAATAATAATAATAATAAAAATAATAATAACAATAATAATAATAATAATAATAATAATAATAACAATAGTAAAAATGATAATAATAATAATAATAATAATGTATGGAAGCGAAGCATGGAACTGGCAAAAGAAGGATGAAAGTAGAATAATTGCAGTAGAAATGAGATCTCTTAGACGAATGTGCGGATACTCTGTGTATGATAGAGTGTCTAATGAAAATATAAGAAGTGAATGCGGTGCGAATGATGGTGTCATGAACAAAATGATGAAAGGATCATTAATATGGTTTGGACATATGGAAAGAATGAATGAAGAAAAAATGGTAAAAAAATTATATGTTAATGATGTAAATGGAACCAGAACGTGGCACGATCAAATAAATCAAATATTGAATGTCGGCCATGTGAGGAGTCAGAGAAATCGACGCGCGTGCATGACACGATGTATGAATGTTGAGGAAGCGAGAGAAATATGCCAGGAAAGAAAAGTGTGGCAGTACATTCTTTCTGCCTACCCCTTCGGGGAGACGGCGTGATGATTAGTAAGTTAGTTATAATAATAATCATAATAATAACAGTCTGAAACAATTAAAATTAAACAAATTGAATGTTTTCTTTAAAAAAAACTAATGCGAAACCTGCGGTTGCATCTTTGCTAAAATTATGTTCTATTATTATATTATATATATATAATAAATTGGATATTCTTGGCTGCAGTGCTGTCTCTGATAGATGAAACGCTGCATTCACGTCCATTATATTAATTTGTTTCGATTTTATTGAGGACACGGACAAAAATGCTTTTTGGCATAAATAATCCAATATTCAATATTTTTACACGGTGAATTTCTTCGGACCACCGGTTGGGGAACGCTGCCTTAGAACACCACCGGGTTGATTTGGTATTCTGAATTTTACATTAGCAGAGAAATAACATTTTTGGCCAACACATTATTAAAATGTGTATAGTGAGGGAGATTAGCCGAACTGTGTAAGGAAATTATATATTCGATTTGAAATTTTCGACATTGATTACATCAGGCAAATGTGATAAAGGTAAGATAATAATGAGATATGTCTACTCCGCCAAGAGACGTCACAAATGCTGACTTCAACACAGGATGCGGCAATCTGTAACCGCTCCATTCGACCGTCGGAACTTTGGAATTTTCTTGCTTTCACGTCTTTCAGAATTAAGGTCGACATCATACATTTGGCGACGACCAAGAGCCATTTATAATCTACTAGCCGACCCGGCAACGCTTCGCTATTGCTTAATTCAAGTATAAAAATAAACCATACATATATCCAATAAATACAATTGAAGTTCAAAATCAATTAGTTTATTGGATTAAATGACATGTGTATGGATGCAAGAATGTGTGTATAATAATTCAATTCATACCTACAGCCACACCATTCTGTCCTGACATACTTTTCTCGATTGCTCTACATTCATACATCGCACCTTCAGGACGAAAACGACTCAACTCGAAAAATCATATTGTTGGGAAATCGCAAAAGAAGAATGTAAATTGTGACACTTTCGTATTATTTCTTCGATTGTTTCGGTTTATTTAAAGTAAGTACACTGCGTCGTTTTCGTCCTGAAGGTGCGACATCTTGTCGTGCACGCTCGTCGATTTTTCCGACTCCTTACGTGACCGACATATAATATTTGATTGATTTTGATGTCTAATGGTGTTGTAGGGGGGTGCAAATCAACCAAAAAGGGTACTAATATGATCGGCAAGTCATTTTATTGAGAAAATACTTCTTCTTTTTCTGCTTCTTGTTCTTCTGTAGTTAGGCTGGCCTCTCTTGAGAGGTAGACTCCAAGCTATCCCTCCTTCTCTTTGGCGGTCTTCCGGGAGGACGGTAGATAACAGGAATCTGATGCATCACAAGGTGTGGGATTCTGGAGGGATCTATTCTCTGCACGTGCATTACAGTATCTTCTGCGTTGTCTGCCCCATCTTACCATATCTTCCACCTTGAAAATTTCGCAGGTACGTCTTCTTCACTCTATCTCGAGTCTTCTTGCTATTGTCCTCAGCGTCCGCATCTTTGGCACTCGCACTTTAGCCTTCGTTCTTGTGGTATCCGCTCTGCTCTCAATGCTATAAGTCAGTGTGTAGGCCTTACGCAGAATTTGTATATTCTGACCTTGTCAGTTATTCCATATGGTCTTCTTTAGACAATCTGATTTTCCCAGTTTTTTTTTTTTTTTACATATACAACAGGTCGCTTGAACCCAATTACAGTATACAATTTGTTTAAGCTGATATATATATTGATTCTCGTGACATGTGACAGATCTATCGCCATTTTATTGTCACGAGAATACTACGCCAGACCAAAGACAGTGTGACAATCACACTGCCATCGTCGGGAATCGAACCCAGAACCTTCGGAATGGGAATCAAATCTCTTACCTAGATATCTAAATTGAGACGAGAAAATGCAATGTTTAAAAAATACATGTTTAAATAGTATTTCTTCCGCCAGCCACTGGAATTTCTAAAGCTAGTACAGTAAACTTTCCAACAAGTAACATTGTTGTTAATGAGTTAAAAGCTTTGGCATTTGCCAACACCCAGGGTCATTATGACCGCAGATGATCGTAGATCAATATGACCGTTACATGGACAAAATCATAACCACGGTATGAAATATGTTTTGCAACCGGTTTGTGGTCTAGTTGTCATCTCACCGGGCTGCGGAAAAAGATATTTATGTTCGATTCTGAACGCGGACTGAATAGAATTACACTTGAATTGCATTATAGTATTCGGAAAACCTTTTGTATTATATATGTACTAGCTGACCCGGCAACGCTTCGCTATTGCTATATTAGAGTATATAAATACACCCAATATATATTAAAGAAATACAATTAAATTTCAATATCAATTATTTTATTGGATAAAATGACATGTGTATAGGTGTAAGAATGTGTGTATCCTAATCCAGTTCATATCTTTAAAACATTTGTTTAATCCAAGCAAACTTGCTGTGAACTTGAATAATACTAATGTGAATTGAACAATTGAAGGCTGGGTATTACCAAGGTGGCAAGTTTACAAAAAGTCTGAAATGAGTTTTTGATGCCAATTGGTCTTAAACATAGCTGTGCAAAAGCGCGTTATGATTTAATAATATAGTGTAGTTAAAACGTTACCCTAAAGATGCCACCCAAAAAAAAGTTAATATTTATCTTTTTCAGCTTTATTTTTAAACCATTTTTGTAACGTCCAGTCTTAATTTTTTCCTTAATATTTTAAGTGAAATTAAAAAAACAAATAAATATACTATATCACATTTGCATAAAACATTCATACATATACCATTCAAGGTCATAATAATGCTCTTAGAAATACAATGTTTAGAGAAACAAAACTCTTGATTTTGATGTCCATTAGATGAAGCTAATAATGCACATTCACTTAACCAATGACGAAATTTGTAAATTTGTGTGATGTCTGAAATATACATTGAATCAATTCTCCTTTGGAGTGTGATTCTACAGAAATCAGTTGATAATTTAAAGCATTCATTCCATACAATGAACTTTCATTGTTGCAGAATTTTACCCATTCCAGAAATATTTAAAATGTTGGATGTAGGTGTTTCAATGTTTTGTATCATTATCATCATGAGTCTATATCCGTTCACTCCTGGGCGTAGGCCTCCTCCATCTGATTCAATGTCTGTCGATCCTGGGCAACACGCATCCAATGTCGTCCCTCCATCGAAGTTGAGGACGTCCTGGGTTTCGGGTTACAGTTCATCTATCATCAGGGCTGCGAGCGGCATGCCATTTTAGCGCTGCCACTCTTCCGATGATGTCCGACACTCCTGTTCTGCCTCTAATAGTGGAATTAAACCAATTAATCCAACCTGTACATACCATTTCAAAATGAGTTCATAAATATAACAATCTGTCTTGCACATTTCGAGGTGTGGGATCCATCTATGCCAGTATCTTGCGTTGCGTGCCCCATCTCACGACATCTTCCACCTTGGAGATATCGTGGATAGCCGTGTTCCTCACCCTATCTCAAAGAGCCTTTCCTGGTATCATCCTTAGCGTCGGCATCTCTGCAAAAATCAAATAATTATATTAAAATGAGCAGTATATTAAAAAAAAAACACTGGCGTGGGAACGTCAGACCATTTGGAAATGTTATATTACTGGATTTTTCCAACTGAGGCAGCTAATGCTGTATGTAAGGATATGTTTACCTATCACAGCATTTTTTTTTCAGAGAAAAACTAAAACAGCTGAAGTAAATCGTCTAATCCAAAAGATATAGGTTATCGCCCTGCCAGAACAATTTTACATTAAAATAACATTATTAAAATAGATTATACCAATTCATAGAATTGTTACTTAGAATTTAACGTTTTTCCATGTAGAGTCATAACATAACCTAAAATAATACCTAAGTAAAACGATACATAATTTTATTTCTATTCGATATAATTTGTAATATGTAATGCGGAAATATAATCTGTATTCATTTCAACGGCAAAATAGAATAAACTGAAGATATATATGAATTAGAAATATAAATATTTTACTTACTAAAAAGTAACACGCAAATAATTTTTTTGACAGATTAGAGATAGGGATGGGCAATCCGCTCACGAGTCGACTCAAAGATTCGAATCTTTTTGGTGAGCGGGTGAGCGATGATCCATAAAAAAAAGAGCGGCAGCTCAATGATCCGCTAGGTCAGGGGGGTCGGCAAACTTATTAGCCAAAGAGCCAAATGCGTACTTTACAACGATTTAAAAAAAAATTGAGAGCCAAATATGTTTATTGATTTAGATAACCTTTATTATAATTTTTGCACTTCATTCAATTACGGGTACACTGAATAAAACATTATTTCATACTTCTTCCTGTGATGAAGGCGACCAGCCTTCTCTCCATCTCTTTGGTGGTCATCCTGGTGGTCGACGGCCCTCTGGAGTCTCTTGCATCACGATATTAGGAATTCTTGCTGGATCCATTCTCTCGATGTCTCTGCCTACTCCATCTCACTATGTCTTCAATGTTGCAGGATTTGCGAATTTATTCGTTGGGTATCCTATCTCTAACGGTTCTCCCCACAATAGGTCGCAGTCTGGTTCTGACAGTGTCTGCTCTTGCTTTGATTCCGTATGTTATTATGGGCCTGATGCATGTTTGTTTGTTGTTATTCTTAATTTTAGGCACAATTCCAGGTTCTCATCAATAAGACGACTTCGTAGTTTACTCTTGTTAAAATTCCGGTGAATCGTATATTATTGCAAAAGAGTCGACTATTTTTAAGGGATCTGAGCTGAATGGTTCCGCTCAGTAAAGTGAGCCGATTCTTCTTGATAATTATCGAGTCGTTTGTCAAAAAAGTTGTTTGTCGTTGTGAATTTTTTTTTTAGCTCATCGACAAAAAATTTATCCTGGTGAATTTTTTTTTTTTTACCGGAATCAACTTTTTTGGTCGAGGAGCAAAAAAAAAAGGTCACTAAAATAATTTCAAACTTTGAACGACTCAAAATGGTGAACCGTGGATCGTTAAAAAGAGTCGGCTCACTTTGCTGAGCGGAACCGTTCAGATCAGATCCCTGAGATGAGTCGTCCCATCCCTATACGTGCGTATATTTTTCAGTTCAAAAGAGCGACTAATTTCATATCTGACCACGCAAAGAGTCAAAAAAGCCATTAATTTGCATCTTATCACGCCAAGCGAATATAGACTCTAAAGATCGATACTCAGGTGATACGAACATGAAGGTCTATATTCGCTCGCACTACGAAAATTTATAAATTTACAAAGTTAATTAGAGCTCGATTAATAACAAAAATATGCCTATGACGACCGGGATACTCCATTTAGTAAAGTGTATAACTTGGAAAATGATCAGCTCAGGAATAACCTCAGAAATAGTCCACACACACAACCAAAACTGCCTTTTATTTATATAGAGAAGAGATATAGTTCAAATGTAAAATAATTTAACGAATGTTAACGTATCATCAACATTTTAGGATTAAACATTATTAAATTATTATGACTTGAATAAGTGGCTACACAGAAGAATGTTTCGTATATCGTGAACAAATTTGTTCAGAAATTCAACAGTCCTGTCATTCAAGTTATTCCAGCAGAGAATTGTTGAAACTAGGTCCGAGAGATTTCCTATCTGGGTCACATTACTTAAATAACTAACTAATTAGTCTTCCTAAAGGATAGACACAATTAATGGACTGCCACATTTTTCATTCATGACATATTACTCTCGATTCCTCAACAATCATACATCGTGTCATGCACGCACGATTTTTCCGACTCCTCACGCGAACGACATTCAATATTTGATTTATTTGATCTTGGCACGTTTTCCTATATCTTCATCTTTTTTTAGTTCCATTTACAACGTTAATATATATTTTTTCTAATATTCCATTTATTCTTTCCATGAAAGTACCTACACATTGGTCATTTCGTGAAAAATGAAAAAATAAACGAAATGTCGTAAAAGGCAGTTGTCGCAACATGTCAACTTCAATAAGTCAATTTAGCTCATTTTGATACTGGCAAAACGCTATAAGTGAAGTTTTCCCACAAGGAAATAACATAACTTTTTTTGCCAGCATACACGAGGCCGCCAGGGCAAGAGTGGTCTAACCCCAAATTTAGACAATGGAGATAAATGCGATTGAAAATTTGACGTTTTTTCCCCATTTTTTTTTTAAAAACTATATGGGTTAGGGTCTTCTTTAGTGATAAACCTTGTTTGTTTGGTGAATGTCTTTAGAATTGTATTTTGAAATATTGGGAAATATAAAGTTTAAGGAAATTTTTTGATGGTTACTTATAATAGACCACATTTGACTCCATATATTTTGATTTTATGTCAGAACAAAAGAAGCATTTATGGCGATATCTATGTTTACACTTGGAAATGGTGGTTAGATTAATTTTTCTTTTATAGTAGGTCACAAATAGGTGTGGGTTAGACCAGTAACTCAATTTTTCAAAAAAATTTGGTTAGACCACTCTTGTCCTAGTGGCCTCACATATGAATTATACACTGATCATTTTGCAAGAAATTCTGGTTAAGTATTTGCTGAACCACACCTACTAAAGGGGTTAAATAATTTGATGCAATGTAGGTACGCCCTTTACGAGCACACTCAACACACATTATTTAGAGATAAAGAGGTACCTACCCGCAACGCGTTAGAGCACTGCGCGGGTTCGTTTTATTTTAGCGCTCAAAAGTTAAGATCATTAGTCGTCCGCGCGGCTCACGTCCGGTCGGGCTTTATTAGCGCGATCCGTTACGATCTTTGCCGAAGATTCACGATCCGCGCTCGGGAATGCGGAGAATTCCTCGAGGGGTCGTAAACGGGTTACTGTTGCAGGGTTCGCAGTCTCTGACTGGCCGCCTTCTGGACGGTCAGTCACCTCTGCTGATATCGGAGCCGCGGTGCTGCTAGCTAATGGGGTAGGTACTTTCGAAAATAAAAATAGAATAAAATATGTACCAAAGGTTCTGTAAATAATATCAAATTAATACGAATGAAAACGCCAGTTTTCTAGAAGTTTTCTAATATTTTATGGGAATGACATGTTTCGCCTTGAACAACATTTGATAAAGCCTATAAATATAAATTCTACAAAATAAAAGTTTATCATTCGTATTAATTATTTAATATGGAGTTGTACATTTGTTTGGACGTATGGAACGAATGGATGAGAGTAGAATGGTTAAAAAGTTGTACACAAGCAGCGTGAGTGGGAAAAGAAGCCGAGGACGACTGAGGAAAACATGGCATGACCAAATTAATCAATTACTAAAAGGCGGTCACATTCGAAGTCGGAATAATCGACGTGCGTGCATGGTACGATGTATGAATGTAGAGGAAACCCGAGAGGTATGCCAGGACAGGCCATTGTGGTGATCCATCCTCTCTGCCTACCCCTCCGGGGAAATGGTGTGATGGTTAGTTAGTTTTGGTAGTTTGTACATCATTGTTCAAGAAACAATAAATCATATTACTCTTAAAATTTAAAACACTGTTATAATATCACAGTTTTTTTTTATTCACTGAGAGTGTCGCGACAGCTGTTTCACTAACCGATGTTGGCATCATCAGGTGTTACAATAAACTGGAAAAAAATGGAATGCCTGCCTAATATAGAGTTTATTGTAACACCTGATGATGCCAACATCGGTTGGGGAAACAGCTGTTGCAACACTCTCAGTGAATAAAAAGAAATTGTGATATTTTAACTGTGTTTTAAATTTTAACAGTAATAAAGTTGAAGTATCATAGTGTTTCGGTGAAAACAATGGACTATTTAATAAATCATATTTATAATTATTCTTACGAAATGCCATAAAATTACGAAAAACGTTTACTCGGGATCAAACTTGTATCCCTGAATAAGGAGGCTACCTTACTTACCTCCGGGAAAAATCTATTCTGTATATAATTAATACGAATGAAAACGTCAGTTTTCTAGAAGTTTTATTATATTTTATGGGAATGACATGTTTCGCCCTTCTAAGGCATTATCAAATGTCATTTAATAATGCCTTAGAAGGGCGAAACATGTCATTCCCATAAAATATAATAAAACTTCTAGATTTGATAATGCCTTAGAAGGGCGAAACATGTCATTCCCTTAAAATATAATAAAACTTCTAGAAAACTGACGTTTTCATTCGTATTCATTATTTAATATGGAAATTTACATCATTGTTCAAGAAATAATAAACATTTTGTAAATAATTTTTGATACAGATTTTCGCTTTAATCATTATGTTTCTAGGTTAGGAACTCATTTCAATCTCTTAAGTATCATATTATATGCCAGTAAATAGACCCATTTGACATCTTCTGTAACATATTTTGCAACACCCTTAACAACTTGTAACGAAGTGACACATGTTGAACAGCACGGCTCCCGGGTTAATAACCCACTAAGTATTTTGATGGAATACTTCATGAAATTCATTCTGCAAGATTTACTTTTGCCTATAGAGCCGATGTCGTTTACTGCTGGACATAAGCCTCTTCTATACTACTTCAGATGTTATTGTGCTTTCTGCTTCTTCTGAATTAAAGAGCTGAAAGGGTTGGATGAAGGTGCCAAAATGAACGGAGTGTCAGTAAGCTGTCTCTTGTATGTGGATGATGCTGTCCTACTTGCAGACAGCGAGCATGAACTACAAGTCCTGGTGAATAGTATGTATGAGGTATGCATGCGAAATGATCTGATCATGAATGTTAATAAGTCAAATAAATCAAATATTGAATTGATTTCTGCCTACCCCTTCGGGGAGACGGCGTGATGGTTAGTTAGTTTTAATTTTTTTTGCGCGTGAAAGTGTGTTTTATTTAACATAACTTATAAAATCAAAGCTTCTTCTTCTTCTTCTTCAAGTGCCTTGTCGGGTCCCCCCAACGTTGGCGATCACCTCGGCGAACCTGTCACTGTCCCGCACCGCTCGGAACAGCTCTTCCACAATTCGGATGCCGGTCCACTCCCTCTCGTTTCGCAGCCAGGACATTTGTCTCCTACTGGGCCCTCGGCGTCCCTCAATTTCCCCCTCCAATATCAGTTGGAGAAGGTGGTACTTTTCCCCACGCAGTATATGACCCAGATGTGAAATCTTTCGAAATTTGATAGTTGATAACAGTTCCGTGTCAACTCCTTCAGAAAGTGTAAAAGTGTATCAGTGTGCATAGCTCGTGAATAAGATTATTTTTCTATACTGACACAATGCTTATTCGAACTTCTGCAGCGCCCCCTAAATGCTAAAAATTTAAAAACGCCCCGCCAGACCTCCAAAACGCCTACAAAGGGGCGCTGGTGCCCCGGTTAAGAAACACTGTTTTAATTAAAAAAAATGACAATATTTTAGTTATATGAAATTTCCACCCTAGCTATTCCGTTCGCGCTCTTCTATTCCTCGGTGGTATTGACATTGTTGTTTCTTTCGAAATGTGTTTGTGAGTGCATGTGGGAGCAGGACTGATGTAGATCGTGGCACCCCTGCTCTGTCGGGTGACGGCTATTGCTCATAAACTGCACTCAATGCGAACTGCAAAGGTGGTTATAGTGACCGCTTGTAATGTACGTAAGTAGATTTCAACAGGGTTGGATCTAGGTAACGTAAACAATGAAGAAACATAGTTTCCTAAAAATATTAATGTTGTTAATTGAAATTTCTTGATAGAAGATCATTGAAAACAATGTAAAAAAGACAGAGTCAGACGCGACCCGGTAAGAAAAAAACAAAGGTCACTGACATCATCCACTGGATGGCGACTCTAAAATGGCAATAGGCAGGTCACGTAGCCAGAAGCTCAGATGAATATGGACAAGAAGACTGCTGACTTGGAGACCGTGGACGGCAAAGAGAAGTGCAGGGCGACCGCAACTATGGTGGAAGGATGATCTGAACAGACACGTCGGAATAACCTGGATGCAGTCTGCACAAGACATAGAGGAGGCCTTTGTCCAGGAGTGGATGGGAATAGGCTGAGGAAGAAGAAGAAGAATAAGTAGTTTTATTCCTTATTTTTTCCGTTTCGATGGCGTTACAGCCCAAATCGAGACTTGGCCTTCTTCAACTTTTGCCTCCAACTCTTCCTGTCCTCAGACGCCGTCTTCCATTTTGTAACTTGTAGAAGCTGTTGCGTCTTTCTCCACTTCGTCCTCCCACCTCAGTCTAAGTCTTCCAACCCTTTTTCTATCCCCCGGATGTCTTGTCATTATTATGATATATGTATAAGATACCTGCGCATTTGGATGTGTGCAGTAGATTTTAATCTGAGGAGTCTTCTAGTCTATCAAATGCCTTTGCAAGGCAAAACATGACATTTCCGACCATTCAAAATCAAGGTTTAGATTACAATAATTTATTTGTAGTAGTGTAATTATTTGATTGATTTATTTGTGAAATTTCGTTTCCTAGTACGCTACTGCAATCTCTTTGTGTATTTCTATCTTCGCTGCACCTCTAAGGTTAGATATTACGGGAGATGCAAGAATCAATTTAAACCCTGCCCCACTGTCGCCTCGTAATGTTTTAATACTGAGCCATAAATTTCCGTTATTATATTGCTATCTAATAACGAAAGGAGTTTGGAACGACCAAAGAAAATATGAAAAAGTGAAACCATTCCATAAATTGTTTTCTATAGCTTAATTTATATTGACTCCATTGAATGGATCGAACCAGTATTCGGACGTTATAACTAGCACTTGGTTAGTAATAAAATTACTTTTATTATACGCCATGTATTTTTTTCTGACGTAAATATAATAACAAACACATTAATAACAATAACAATAACAACAGTTAAAAAATATACGGTGAAGATGTGTGCAACGTGAAAGTGAAATTCATTCGCCTAAGTGTACGACCACGATACCGTGCCGTTAGCAACAATCGTATTTTTTATAACTAGCTAACTAATATAATAACAAATAGGCACGAATGAAGATGAAAACAAAGTAAATCGGCACGGTAAATAAAGTGTATATAATATTAACTATGTAAACGGTATAGACAGTTTTATGGAAGTTATAATAACAATATATTATATTGTCATATATGATATTATTTATTATTTATTTATAAACATACAATAGATACATTGTATTCCCATGAGTAGAAAACTCATTATGGGACAGAAGGGATAAGTTACATATAAAATAATTATGGACCTTTAGAAAACAGAAAAAGAAATTGACTTAAAACTAAAACATTTTACACTATGAACATTTTGTTGCTTTATACAATTATTTTACATAATATTTGATCATTTTAATACATCATAAATTGCACTATTTAAAGGAAATATAAGAACACATTTAAATAGTGAATTCCATTAACTTAATAGTATTCACCATATGAAAATAAAAAAAACAAAAACCATATAAAAATAATAATTTTATGCAATTGCACGTTAATGAAATTGATGTTAAAAGTGCAATTATATTTCTAATATCATTTAGGTATATGAAATTTCTACTCAACTTCTATTAAATTAACTAAATCATCATATCATACAGTTTTTAATTTTACACAATTGCGGATGGTATGAAATATGAACACAGTTCGAATACATGTTAAAAAGAAAATCCAAATAATATCACTGTTTTTCTAGTAGCATTCATATATAATATATGGAAGTGAGATGTTTCGCCGAATTAAGGCATTATATCACTATTTTCTTTTATCCTGCGCGACTTTTGCGCGCCCTGAAACGTCTGTTTTCTAGAAGTTTATTTATATTTCATGCGAGTATGTTTCGTTTTACTAAGACATTATCAAACGTCTACCCGTGAAACTGCCTTAGTAAGGCGAAACATGTCATTCCCTAAATATATTATAAAAATTCTAGAAAATCAACGTTTATCATTCGTATTACATAATTAGTTAAAATAGTTCATTGTTTCGACCGAAACACTTTGATACTTCAACACTATTAACTGTTAAAATAATTTATAAAACGCTTCTTATGGTACCATGATTTTTAATTTTTTTTTTCGACAGTTGTTTTGTCAACCAACTTAAATGAATTTTTACAGTTAAAAAATATATTGTAAAATCTGACGATCTCAACATAGATGTTGATGAAACAGCTGACGCAAAAAAACTGATACCATAAACAGCGTTGTATATACGAGTATATTAACATAATTAGTTAGTTATTGTTTCTTGCACAATGATGTATTAAAAATCTCCATATCATATAATTAATACGAATGAAAACGTCTGTTTGAGATTGACATTTTTTTACTTACTATGGCATGTTAAATGTCAACTTTAATAATGCCTTAGTAACGCGAAATATGTCATTTCCATAAATTTCTAGGAAACAGACGTTTTCATATGTATTAATTGGCTAGTTAACTAACTAACTAACTAACCATCACGTCATCTCTCTGAAAAGGTAGGCAGAAAGAATGGACTGCCACACTTTAACCGATGCGGCACTCCATCCTTCTCTTTTCGCCTCCGCAAGAGACGCGGTGTGATTGGTTGCGAACCTCATCGCCACCAATAGGCATCTCCCGCTCACACTTCGATCGTCCAACGTCCACAAAGTAAATCTCAAAGAAATTATATAAAATACAATGATATAAAATAAAATAATAATATAAACATAATTAAACACATAATGTTCTTTTAGATCATAGGTTTCCAATCTTTTCTGGGCCACCGCCCCCTTTACAAGAAAAATAAATGTTCAACGCCCCCTCCCTTAAAAGTTATTTCAAATATTTATAAACACATAGTTGAATTTAAAAATATTATTAAATCTTTTTTGTATCTGAAAACGACATATGGTATCTACGTGATTAGCGAGTTTTTTTTTTGTCTTTTTAGACTATATTTTTTTATCTGCCCACGCTCTCTATTTTTTCTGGGTCTTCAACTGCCCCCTGAAAGTCTCAAACGCCCACAATGGGGCGTTATCGCTCACTTTGAGAACTTAGGTTTTAGATGGTACACTTGTTGTCAGCTGGATGATCCGTAAATTTGCGTTTATTTAATTTATATTCCACGTATCCACCGTTTTTTAATTAACTGTAATTAGGCACTGAAAACAATCGAACACCAGCAAGAACATTAATATATTATTGAAGAAAATATTCAAATTGTCATTGGAAAAAATGAAAAAAATATTTTTACAACTGTCAAAATTCTGCATATAAACGAAAAAACTTATATAATTTTAACATTTAAACAGTAAAAACGTTTTTCGTGTTCCAACTAACTATTATACTGTGCGGCAACAATCAAATTGACCAAAGAAATTCACTTATATTTACATGAAATAGCTCTAAATTTACGGGAGCACCACATGAACCAAACCAAAATTTTCAAAACCAGAAGCAACAATCAACCAATTGGTTAGTTTGTTAGTTAAAAATGGGCAGTGAGTACTTGGCTTAAATAGTTCTGATCAATGGTATTACTTAAGCAACGGCGAATTCATTGCATAATCGTATTTTTAGTATCGCGTTTATACATCCGGATACTTTATGACTGTGGAGTTCTTATCCAGCATCAGATCGTTAACTGCCTACATACATATTCCGTACCTACGGAGGCTAGAGCTTCGGCTAATATCTGATGGAAAGAATACATAAAACACAGCGGTGATAAGAACTGGAGATGACCGCGGCAGCCATAAACCATAAAGTAAGAAATATATCGCTGCGCTGCAAATACCCTAGGCTTTATTAATTTACTACTAATATGAAGCCACGATCTCTCGTTATAATGCTGAAACATTAATATTTTCCATAATAGTAGAGTAATACCACGACGGCATATATTAATTACTTAGTAAAGCTTTAATAGAAATGAAATAAATTAAGCTTTAATAGAAAATAAATAAATTAAGCTTTAACAGAAAAACTTAAAATAGAAATCAAATCAAATCAGTTTATTTACTCAAAAGACATTACAAACAGCATAAATGTTTAAGGCATCTATTGAGTACAGGTAATATATTATACACATACAACACAACACCAGGAACGCATTAGTGATGGTTCGACATTAGGAAGACAAGACACTTTCCAAAGTCAAGAGTATCTGTCCCCTGAACGTTCTTTCACTAACATGAAAGACGTCGATCTCCGAGGAGACCGCGTTCAGTAGACTAATTGCTATTCCCACCGGTGTCACCAGAGGCAGATTGGTTCTGGCGGCCGGTAGGTAAAACAATCTGTGCTGTCGCTGTCGGAGATATCTATCGGGGACAAAAAGTCCAACATCCTCCAGTACGGCCGAGTTCTCGAAGTATCCCCTATGAGATCTCTTAGACGAATGTGTGGATACTCTGTGTATGATAGAGTGTCGAATAAAAATATTAGAAGTGAATGCGGTGCAAATGATGATGTTATGAATAAAATAATGAAAGGATCATTAACCCTTACATCTCCTATGTCCACACGTTGTGGCCATTGGGTTTTTCCCACCAACTCCTAAGTCCACTACGTTTGGCCGTTTTTTTCTCAGACATATTTTATGACCTTCAAATAGGGTTTTGCTATTTTTAAAAATGTAAGAATCAATTGGACATATGGATCGTTTGGACATATGGAAAGAATGAATGGAGAAAGAATGGTAAAAAAATTATATGTTAACGATGTAAATGGAACCCGACATAGAGGAAGACCGAGGAAAACGTAGCACGATCAAATTAATCAAATATTGAAAGTCGGCCATGTGAGGAGTCAGCGAAATCGACGCGCGTGCATCACACGATGTATAAATATTGAGCTAGCGAGAGAAATATGGCAGGAAAGAAAAGTGTGTCAGTAATGGTTAGTTAGTTAGTTAAGCTTTAATAATTATATTATCGTGTAATTTTTACGATAAATAATAATTGAATAATATCTTGGTAGTTCATTTTAAATAATGACAACTAAACAATTTTGATACAACTCTGCCTACTGCTGATGGTTAGTTAGTTTGTTAGTTAATTTAACACAATTATTTATTATTTCAAGCGAACTATAGTTAATGTTACCTTATTTTTCTTACTTATGTCATGTTGCACCCGTTTTGATAAAATACAAACCTTTGCCCGATGCTTTCAATAACTTAACCTTTCCCTTGCTGAAAAGAATTATCAAGAATTATTCTGTTAAATACGTTTACGTAATCAGTGACGAGGTGGGCATACTCTCGCCTACTGCTGTGGAAGGATAGGAATTCTATTTGGCGCCACTGTCAATAAACTAAGTTATAACATTTGCCTTTTGCATAAATATGTTGTTATTCCCCACTTGCCATTTACAGAAAGATTTAAATTTGAAATTGCAAATGAATGCGCATATTATTAAACTTGTAAACATAAATGGGTAGTTATGATAATTATACAGAAAAACAGTTTTCAAATCATTATTGGGTGTCGGTTTAACTATTTTTCTGAGGTATCTCTACATGAGGGAGTATGGTAGTTATCCGTGGCTCTATCTCACGGCATTTCTTTTAGGAATGCTTGGAACCAATTCTTTACAGCTTCGAAGAGATGTGCATCTCATAACCCATTTCTTTAAATTAATCAGGGGATATTTCGAGAACTCGGCCGTGCTAGAGGGTGTTGGTCTTTTGTCCCTGATAGATTTCTCCGACAGCGACAGCACAGATTGTTTTACCAACCGGCCACCAGAACCAATCTGCCACTGGTGACACCGGTGGGAAGAGCAATTAGTCTGCCGAACGCGGTCTCCTCGGAGATCGACGTCTTTTATATTAGTGAAGGTACGTTCAGGAGACAAATACTCTTGACTTTAGAAAGTATCTTGTCTTCCTAATGCCGAACCATCTCTAATGCGTTCCTGGTACCTTGTTGTATTTTTATAATATTTTACCTGTACTTAAAATATGCCTTAAACATTTTGCGGTTTGTAATGTCTTTTGAGTTGATAAAACTGATTTGATTATAGTTTCATATATTAAGTATTGTGAATTGAAAAATAAGTCAAGGAAGACATAATCAGTCTATATCCGTCCACTCCCGGACGTAGGCTTCCTCCATCTGCTTCCATGACTGTCAATCCTGGGCAACACAGCATCCATGTCGTACCGGCGGTCTCTTTAATGTCATCCCTCCATCAAAGTTGGGGACGTCCTGACATAAAGGAAACAAGGCATGACAAAATTAATCAATTACTAAAAGGCGGCATGTTCGAAATAGGAACAATCGACGAGTGTGCGTGTCACGGTGTGTTAATGTGGAGGAGAGTTATGTCGGGATAGAACAGTTTGGCGGTCAATCATCTTTGCCTACCCCTTTGGTGAAACAATATATTTAATACGATTGTTGCTAGCGACAAGGCAGCGCGGTTGTACACTTAGGCGAACGAATTTCACTTTGACGTTGCTAGCGGCACGGTATAGCCATATACCACAATCGCACATTCTTCTTAGTGATCTCATTTCGATGGCATTTATCCTACTTTTATCCTTATTCTGTCAACTCCAAGCTTCACTTCCAAATAAACACTTTATATAATTATATACCTTTTTATTTTCATTATTTAAATATGTAAATAGTGAATTTCTTAAACAAATCTTATTTTATCTTTAAAAAATCAACCAAAAAAATTAGAAGAATATTTTGGATTAATTGTATCTAAATAGAGACGAGGATGTATTTTTTTTTTGGAAACAGAATATGGTAGTCGAGGCGTTTACAGGACTTATGACCTGTCATTGGTTGGGTTAAGCGATCACTTTATGTTACAAATAATCTTAATAGATGGCGCTAGTGCACATTGACCTAAAAATGTGAAGTTATTCAAAATAGTAGCACATATACAAGTTTCAAAAATTTGTCAGACGTGGTGGTCGTAAAAAGGGCGGATTGGGGAATTTTGTTAACATAAAGTGATCGCTTAACCCAACCAATGACAGGTCATAGGTCCCGTAAACGCCTCGACTACCATATTCTGTTTCCAAAAAAAAATTATTCCATCTTTGTCTCTATTGAGATACAATTAATCCTTATAATTATATACCTTTTTATTTTCATTATTTAAATACGTAAATCTATTGGCCCCAAACAGTGTCAAATGCCGTTCTCTGGACCATGGCAGGCGAAAAGCCAATAGAGAACAAGTCGCTAGACGCAAATGGCAGTGGATCGGTCACACTCTGAGACGGAACCCAGCCTGCATCGCTCAGGGTGCACTAGACTGGTCCCCTATGGGGGGAAAGAGAAAACGAGGCAGACCTAGAGCCACCTGGAGAAGAGCTCTGCAGGACGATGCTCAGCTCAGCATGCCTCACTTGGGATGATGTTAGGCATCAGGCATGCGATAGAGTCGGATGGAGAAGGTTCCTTGAGGCCCTATGCGCCACTGAGGTGACAGGACAAAAAGAAGAAGAAGAAATATGTAAATAGTGAATTTTTAAACAAATCTTATTTCTTCTTTATAAAATAACATGATCAACCAAAAAAACTAGACGAATATTATGAAATTAAAAAAATTCTTTTATTCAAAACCTGTTTCGTTTTACCCCTGAAACGTGTAAACCTTATAATATACAATCCAGAACTGATAACCGTGATTATAATGTTAAATTGCCTAAATGCATTTTTGATAGCTTCGCTCTCTGTACACGGGTGGTTAGATTTCAATTTAAATTGGATATTGCCTTTAGATCGATTAACACACAACTGACCAATGAGGCAGGAAGTGACCAATTTAACTACATTTTAATACCATAATTATGTACGTCAGAACATTTTTCACATCGTTCTATATACTTAGTTATTTTTGACTTATTATATAATTAGAATTTGTAAGGGGTCTCCATAACCGAAATACACGAGAAGACATTAAAATTAAATAAGACTAACACAGATGACTTGGACTTGAACCTGAATATTCAGGCTTAAGCAGGTTCAGCTCTTGTGGCTATTCCTCTTACGCTCGATGGAAACTGTTGTTGGAAAGGTGATGGGGGGATTGTTGGTATATGGGAGCGTGGTTAATGTGTGTGAATAAAGGTATTTAGAACAAAATAATGAAAGTAACATCAGATGGTTTAGACGCATGGACTGAATGAATGAAGAAAGAAAGAATGGTAAAATAGTATACTTAACGATGTAAATGGAACTAGAAATAGAGGAAAACGTGACACTATCAAATAAATCAAACATTGAACATCGGCCACGTGAGAGGAGTAGGAGAAATCGACGTGCGTGCATACTACGATCTACGAATGTTGAGGAATCGAGAGAAGCTGTCAAGAAAAGAAAGTGTAACAGTTCATTATTTCTGCGTTCTGTGTTTCTCTGAAGGAGGATCGATTTTGATCGCTTGTACCGGTTGCGGGTGTTTAGGTATTAATTTTAGAGGTGTGTTATTGTAGGGATAGGATGTGAAGGGAGTTCTGTGTAATAGTTCGGATTTCAATAAATCTCTTTAAATGTGTGAGATTTTTTTAAATGAATTTTATCCTCAATACGACAAGTCCTCTGAATTAGAAAACATGACATGTGTTTTGTCCTGTAGACTAGGTTTTTTGAATCTCCCATTGTCTTCGATACTTATCGAATTTCTTATGAAAACCCCGTAATTTCAAATAGTATATTTGTCACTAACTAACTAACTAACTAACCATCTCCCCGAAAGGGTAGGCAGAAAGAATGGACTGTCACACTTTAACCGATGCGGCACTCCATCCTTCTCTTTTCGCCCCGCGGGAGACGCGGTGTGATGGGTTGCGAACCTCATAGCCACCAATAGGCATCTCCCGCGCACACTTTGATCTTCCAACATCCACAAAATAAATCTAAAACAAATAATATAAAATACAATGATATAAAATAAAATAACAAAATAAAAATAATTTAATACAAAATGTTATTTTTAGATGGTGCACATTTGTCTATTTAATTTATGGGTATTTTTACTTACCCATTATTTAGAATAGTTTTTGTGGATGTGAATAATTTTTTTTTTAACTATATGCTTTATTAAGCACTTGAAAACAAAGGATTTTTTTTAGAAAGGAACGAAAAACAAAACAAAATAATTAAGAGTCGCTTAAATTGGAAATAACGCAGCGGTATTTTTTTCTGAAAAGGGGACCGTAGGTTAAGAAAGTATTTGAAGCTTTGTCCTCAACGATTTGAATCAAGAAACATTATTTGTGTTCAAATTTTCATTACATTTATCTATTTCTACACTTTTTTTGTTATAACAAATAACATTCATATAATAATTAATTGTATCTCAATAGAGACGACGATGTTAATTATTTGGAAACAGAATATGGTGGTCGAGGCGTTTACAGGACTTATGACCTGTCATTGGTTGGGTTAAGCGATCCCTTTATGCTATACAACATTCCTTATTCCGCCCTTCTACGAACACCACGTCTGACAATTATTTGAAAGTTATATATATGCTACCATGTTGAGATACATTTAACATATTTTAGTTCAATCTACATTAGCTCCATCTATTGAGACTAGAGGTAAGCATTAAGCAGAAAATCTTTATTAATGTAACGTGAAAGGCTTTCAACCCAATTATCACATCGCACGCTTAATAGAACACTGGCTTAACTCAAGAAAGCAAGTTTTGCTCAATCTGACATGAATCGGTGTTTTAACAAAAACAGTCGAAAAACACGTACGAATGGATAGCGTTAAATTATGAACGATAATCGTACGTACGAATGGATAGATGGATAGCATTCACATAAGCTTCTGTCGAATGTTAACTTAATTATGACCTAAACCATAATCGGTCAGTTTACTATAAAGCGTGCTACATATTACTAGATAATGCCTGGAGAAAACTCTCCAATTTTTATATGATTTTAATTTTGACCAGTTTTAATACAACATTTTGTTTTTTGTCTACAAGTGTTTGTATACATTCAAAAAACAAAACATTAATATGCGATTTGATTAATAACGATTTGGTTTAATGATTTTAGGTTTGCATAATATAAGTATTGTTTTATTATTTACTTTGTACTGTTTGGAATGCTCCCGTTGCGTGACAAGGCTTGAAGTATAGCGGCGCCTTAAAATTGCTATAACTCCTGGTTACCTCATGAACAAACCGCTTCCAATAATTTAATTTGACATGTTAGGATATGCCAGAACAAATTATCATCTCCCCGAGACAAGTCGCACAGCTGACTCTGTGAGAAATATAATTTAAATTGCGGAGAAACGTATTTAGAAAATGGATCAAGGAAACAGCATAAATAATATAAAACAACACTATTATACGATGTATTTCTTTATTTTTGACGACCTTCGTGGCAGAGTGGTTACGAGCTCTGACTTCCATGTTGAAGGTCCTGGGTTCGATTCTCGGCGATGGCAGTGTGATTGTTACACTGTCTGGTCTGGTGTAGAATTCACGTGACAATAAAATGGCGATAGATTGGCTACCTATCACATGTCACGAGAATCAATATAATAGCTAAAAAATAAAAATTGTACACAGTAATTGGGTCCAAACGACCTGTTGTGTACAAAAAAAAAAAAAAAATTTAGATTATATATATATATATATATATATATATATATATATATATATATATATATATATATATATATATATATATATATATATATATATATATATATTTTATACTTTATTTAGTCAAGTCCATCAAATTATACAAACAAACAACAAACAAAACCATCACGCCGTTTCCCCGCAGGGGTAGGCAGAGAGAATGGACCGCCACACTACTCTATCCTGGCACACTTCTCTAGCTTCCTCCACATTCATACATCGAGTCATACACGCACGTCGATTCTTCTGGCTTCTGACATGACCAACTTTTAATATTTGATTAATTTGGTCATGCCATGTTTTCCTCGGTCTACCTCGACTCCTTACTCCATTTACATTGTTAACGTATACTTTTTTAACCATTCTTTCTTCACCCATGCGCTCCATATGTCCGAACCAAATCAAATTATATAATATTAAAAAGAGTTTAATATAACCATGTGAGGAGTCAGACATTCGACGCTCGTGCATGACACGATATATGAATTTTGAGGAAGCGAGAGAAGTATGTCAGGGAAGAACAGTGTTGCGGTCCATTCTTTCTAGCAATTCATTTGTTCAGGGAGACGACGAGATGGTTAGTTAGTTAGTGAGATAGTTAGTTGACAGGAGTTATTTCGTTTCAAAACACCTTGTGTTTGTTCAATTCATATAATATTACAATTACGATATTTTATAAATTAAAACACTGTTTTTTCCACTTTAGAGTTTATTTTTCTCGACATGTTTCGAAGGCTTACACCTTCACCACCGGGAGAACGATATAAACTCCCGATGATGAAGGCCTTTGAATCATGACGAGAAAAATAATCTCAAAAGTGGAAAAACCCGTGTTTTAATTTCTAAAAAAATTGTCATTCTGGAATTCCACAGTGTTAGCGCATGAAGTTTATCTAAAAAAAAGTACAGTGTTAGCGCATGAAGTTTTTACAATGAAAGTGTTCATTATTGAAACAAATCAAATATACAAAACTAATTTAAAAGGACCTTAAAGTTCACATCTTTTTTATTTTTCTTTAGGCCTAAGGCGTTGACATTGTAGATTTTCGAATAAAAATATGACTCGTTAACATTTTTTCTGTAATGTCTTATTAATTTTAACTTCAGCACCCTTGATTGTAAATGAATTACTAACATTAATATATTAGGAGTACGCCAGGAGGAAATCGAACAGGTGGACCTATTCAGATATCTCGGAAGCGAAGTAACCAGCTCTAATGACCTCCCCAGAGAAGTAAGGTCACAGGTGGATAGGGCTGCAGCAGTTGCAGGCTGCCTGAAAGATGTCATATGGAGAAACAGGGACATGAGGACTGACAGCAAGGTACGCATCTACAAGACCTGTGTGCGACCAATCCTCACATATGGCATTGAATCGAGGGCAGATACTGTCAAGACAAAGAGCATGCTCAGGACAACCGAGATGAAAACGCTCCGCGCTATAGCTGGCAAGACCCTACGTGATCGAGTTAGGAATACAGCAATCCGAGAAATCTGCGAGGTCGAAGATGTGGTCAGATGGGGACGTCAAAGACGGCGATACTGGCATGAACACGTAGAAAGGATGAGCTCAAATAGAATACCACACATAGCTCTCCATGGAACGCCAAACGGACAACGCCGACCAGGAAGACCCCCGAAACGGTGGAGAGAAAGCTGGAGTTCAGCATCTCAAGAGGACCCGCCTGAAATAACAGACTCCTGAGTCTACAAAAAGGGAAGAAGAAGAAGAAGAAGAATATATTAGGTGGACCGGGAATTAACCCATTATTTACCACTTTAGCGTAATTTATTAAAATTTTTTTTTACTTAAGTTACAAAATATAAATGCCATCATTATTAATACCCTCTTCCCATCTTTTTTGTAAATTTTCGATACCCCTTTTATTAAAATTTGGGGATTTTGAATTAAAATATCGGATTAGGTCATTTTCAAAATCGACCATATTTTCGATTTTTTTATCTTTCAAGGAGTGATCCATAAACCAAAATTGATTATAGTCAGACGGAACAAGATCTGGTGAATATGGAGAGTGAGGTATAACATACATTGGATTTTTTCACGGGTCATTTTTGCTGAGTGAGGGCGTGTATTGTTTTGATCTAGTATTACTCCACTTCGGTTGATTAAATTTAGGTGTTTTTCTGTTTTTCTATTCACCTAGTATCAAGAATAGAAACGCGTGTTACGCCGAACACCTTGCTGTAAACTGACAAATCGTTAAACTTGAATCAGCAAACCAATCAGACGGCTTTACATAACCAATACCACTGTTCAAGTTGTGTACAACATAAAGAATTACTCACACCCTTGCAAAATGACTCCCTAGGATGACCGATCTGTACTTATCGCTCGTTAGTTAAACACTTGAACTCGGCAAATACTGATAGAATTTCTTAGACGCATTGAGCCTGTTTGGATTATAACAGCGCCTGGGAAGTTCACCGTTAGGCGAGATGCATCCGATAGCCGCCGCAATGGCGAATGCAAAATATTAATCGAGCGGCAACCGAGGAGTATTCGTGACATTCCTTATACAATTAACCTGGAAATGGGACTGAACCCTTGAGTGGCGTGAGCCCGGATTGCGAATGCGGAATACCACAATGCATCTACCGGCTTCGAGATTCGCTCACGCCGGAGATTCCGAGATAATACGTACTTAGACGAATTAGCGCGGGAAAAATGAAAGTCGGATTGTATCTGAACATAGAGTAAAACGCTGCAAAACACGCGATAAATTTGTGTACTTTAAATTAATTTGTATGTATTTCGTCTTTGCGTTTTGATATTTTGTTGTTTAACTTATGTATTTAACATATGTATCGGGTGGTGGTCTAGGGGATAGAACACTTGGCTTCTGATCAAGGGGACTTGGGTTCGAGCCTGGACACGACCAGATTCCTTCTTCATAATAATGAGCTATTTTCTGCTCACATTGAAGATTGTAAAATAAATTCTAATATCATTGATTTAAATCTTTGGTCTTAGTCTTTTTAAAAAAAAAAAAACTTAATGCAAGTAGAATAAATGCAGTTTTGATGAATGTGTTTTAAATCTAGTCGATTGATGAAATTCTATGATACTTCAACATTATTACTGTTAAAATTTAAAACACTGTTATAATATACAATTTCTTTTTATTCACTGAGAGTGTCGCGGCAGCTGTTTCGCCAACGGATGTTGGCATCATCAGGTATTACTTCTTCTTCTTCAAGTGCCCTGTCGGGTCCCCCCAACGTTGGCGATCACCTCGCGAACCTGCGCCGCTCGGAACAGCTCCTTCACACTTCAGATGCCGGTCCAATCCCTCACGTTTTGCAGCCAGGACATTTGTCTCCTTCCGGGCCCTCGGCGTCCCTCAATTTCCCCCTCCAATATCAGTTGGAGAAGGTGGTGATTTGCTGTATGCAACACGTTTATTTACTGTCAATAAGATTTTATACATTCAAATCACGTTGATAAAATTCTACTCAACAGTGGAACTAACAGTGTTTTATTTTTTGTACTTTTTTTGTAAATACACAAACTCAACTACTTGGAGCAAGTAGTTGAGTTTGTGTATTTAGGTAGTATGTTTACAAGAGATGGGAGAGTGGAGAGGGATATTGAAAGAAGGGTTGGGGCAGGCAACAAAGTGAATGGTGCACTTAAAGTTGTCATCGCAAACAAAAACCTATCCAAAAAAGCTAGAATGGCAGTGCACAATGGTGTTCTTCTACCGACCCTTATGTATGGAAGCGAAGCGTGGAACTGGCAAAGGAAGGATGAAAGTAGAATAAATGCAGTAGAAATGAGATCTCTTAGACGAATGTGTGGATATTCTGTGTATGATAAGTGTCGAATGAAAATATAAGAAGTGAATGCGGTGCGAATGATGGTGTCATGAACAAAATAATGAAAGGATCATTAAGATGGTTTGGACATATGGAAAGAATGAATGAAGAAAGAATGGTAAAAAAATTATATGTTAATGATGTAAATGGAACCAGAAATAGAGGAAGACCGAGGAAAACGTGGCACGATCAAATAAATCAAATATTGAATGTCGGCCATGTGAGGGAGTCAGAGAAATCGACGCGCGTGCATGACACGATGTATGAATGTTGAGGAAGCGAGAGAAATATGTCAGGAAAGAAAGGTGTGGCAGTCCATTCTTTCTGCCTACCCCTTAGGGGAGACGGCGTGATGGTTAGTTAGTTAGTTAGTTAGTTTATTTTTTTTATAAAATATATAAAAACAACTTTTGTGTATGAGCGCAAATCTGAAGTTTTATTGAAGCTCTAGGATCAACCAAATACGTTACCTTACATAAAAATATATCGAAAACATGGTAGCATCTAACAGATTGCGTTACTTTTTCTTTGTACGTATAATTGGTGATTTCCTTTGCTCTATATCATATTTGAATACAAATTGTTCCTTAATCAGCTATCGTGCTGTCATTAAGTTGATAGTAATGGAAGAAGCGGAGTCATAGATATGAAATACGATGAAAAGATTCGCGTTATTATGTTCCGAGCTTTTTCATTCACCGGCATTAAACATTACAGTTTCCGTAAGTAGGATCCGCTGTCATCAAATGTAACTACAATCTTAATTTTTATTCAATCCATCATACGCAAGGCTTTGGTAGTCTTTAGTGAGTCTGACAATGGGGTAACCTATCATTACCTTGCCGCCATCTTCGGCCGACGATAAAACATTTATGTCGTTCATGTATACGTCATGCCAGTGGCGGCACGTTGTGATTCTCAAGAAAAAATATTTCCAAATGATTTTACTGAAATCTCTTGATGGAAGCTCATTTTAAATAATAATTAAATAAAACGATGTTTTTTTAACTACTTCCATTTTTGTCTTAATTTCGACAGCGACCGGTTTCGCCAGGCTCGCTGGCATTGACAGACTGGTGACACTATTTTAAACCGAGTCCTTTATACGTAAACATGATTCTGTACAAAAATAATCTTCAAATATTTCACTTCTTCAAATATTATGTTTAGTTAATTAGTAACTATAAGGGTTTTTGTATTTCTTGCTAATTTTTATTTAAATAATGCATAATTTAAAACATTAACTATAAAAATGATAGGTTTTAAAAAAATGGAAATTATTCCAATTTTCTTAAGTTTAATTTAAATTTTTAAGCTTGCAACAAGAGATTTCAATTCTAATGAAAACTGTAGGAAGTAATATTTCAAACTTTACACAAAACAAAAGACTCCAAATTAAATAATGACATGTTTCGCCTGTCTGAGGCATTATCAAATGGTCAACATCAACAATTGATAATGCGAAACATGCCATTCACATAAACTATAATAAAACTTCTAGAAAATGGACGTTCTCATTCATATTAATTATTTAATAAATATTTCTTGAATTGAAAAGATAAAACCGAAATTATAAAATTATCACATTGAAACAAAAGTAAAATAATATTTACGCTGAAAGGATACTCCAGCTTTTTTTTAAATTTCATTCATTCAGATGGAAAACATCGATACTATAATAACATATACATTTTTCAATGTGTGGCAACTTTTCTTCTAAGCCACTGTGTTATGAAGTGGGCAACAAAAAAGATGATTCCTGATTTTTTGTAGGTTATAGTTTAAACGTGAATTTGAATTTTCGCCCCGGGTTAGAGGTAATAATAGCAGTAATCGTGAATCTGCTGAAAATTCTCCATCTCTCTCTCGCAATGGATTGCAACTTTACCAAGTTCAGTCCAGCCTCGTCTCCGTCTCTTTCATCCAAAACGTCCGTCCATCTTACTCGTCAATTTGAAATTTCGAATTGTTCGAAAATGGAACGCGGGAGTTTTGTGGAGTACACAGTCTCAGACTGGAATTACTGGGTCCATTGAGAGGAATGTGTATAATGCCATATTTATTCAGTGGGTTTTATTAAAAAAACATACATACTTTGCGTGTAAACTTATAACTTAAACACTGAGTTTTTCTTCTTCTTCTTCACTTTTGATAGACTCAGGAGTCTGTAATTTCAGGCGGGTCCTCTTGAGACGCTGAACTCCAGCTTTCTCTCCTTCGGGAGTCTTCCTGGTCGGCGTTGTTCGTTTGGCGTTCCATAGAGAGCTATGTATGGTATCCTATTTCATTCTTTCTACATGTTGATGCCAGTATCGCCGTCTTTGACGTCCCCATCTGACCACATCTTCGACCTCGCAGATTTCTCGAAGTGCTGTATTCTTAACTCGATCACGTAGGGTTTTGCCAGCTATAGCGCGGAGTGTTTTCATCTCGGTTGTCCTGAGCATGCTCTTTGTCTTGACAGTGTCTGCCCTCGATTCAATGCCATATGTGAGGATTGGTCGCACACAGGTCTTATAAATGCGTACCTTGCTGTGTGTCCTCATGTCCTTGTTTCTCATATGACATCTTTCAGGCAGCCTGCAACCGCTGCAGCCTTATCTACCTGTGACCTTACTTCTCTGGGGAGGTCATTAGAGCTGGTTACTTCGCTTCTGAGATATCTTTTTAATTTTGAATTTAATTATTATATTATAGAAAAATAAGTTTGAAATGCGATATATTCGTACACCATAATTCCACGGTATAACTCATTCTGCTAAGAATCTCCTTCTTCCTCAGCCTGTAATGGCCGTACACTCCTGAACGCGTAGACCTTCTCTCGTATTTTTCACTCCCTGCTATCCTGAGCGATGCGCATCCATTTTCCGGATATTGTCGCTCCAGCCGTCGCCTTGTCCACTTTTCATCTGGGTCACTAGCGACGTATCCCGTCCTATGCCACTTAAGGGTTGTGGCCCATTTGATGACGTCGGAGACATTTACCCTGGCTCGTATGTCCTCATTTTTGACTCTGTCTCGCTAGCTGATACCCAACTGCTAATAATGTATGCTATATATCCTTCTACATGTGCATGATTCAATTATAAGTAATAGCCTTAGTTTAAAGATTTATATTTGAAATAATATTTTTTTATATTTAAGTTTTTCTTTGATTTTTTTTTAAATTTACAAGTATGTAAAAACGATCTTATGAATAGGTCGTCTAAAAAGTCCAATTATTTAATCAATTATAAACTAACATTTTGAAAGAAGAATTTTCAAATTCATCATTCCCCAAAACAGAGAAAACATCACATCTCTACAACATTCACAATGTCAGCCACGCAAGTCAATATTTTCCATTTCATTTCTAGCATTCAAATTAAAAATACATATTTCCTTCATTTATTATTTACCTCTATTCTAATCATCTTCCCCTTGCTCCTTTCCTATCGTAGGTTAGACAATATCATGGCTATTTCTATTTTGGAAGCAGAAGTTTACTGGACTGAAAAGAAGAAGAAGACACCTTCATACAACAGTTTTATATCATTCTTCCGATGATGAAGGTGTATAGCCTTAGAAAAATGTCGTGAAAAATAAACTTAAAATTGAAAAAACTGTGTTTTCATTAATGAAAACAAAAAAAAAATTCAAAATTTCTTTATAATATGTATTTAGTGTGCTGCCATCTTCTGGCAGCAAGCTGCCGAAACCGGTCGACGATTAATACAAGTGGAAGCACACTAAATATATGTATAATAGGTAATAAAGAAATTTTGTATACTTTTTTTTTGTTTTGATTATTTAAAATGAACTTTTTCCAAGAAATTTCAATTAAAAAATATATATATTTGAAGTGTTTTAATTCATAAAAAAATCGTCAGTCAAATATTTGTTATGTAAACTTTCATTCTAGTTTCCATTCTATATGTAATATAAGTACCGTAATGGAAGCACCATTGTTCAATATTCTCGTCCGTAGGTTTAAAGAATGATTATATTATACATTGTGTTTTTAGATATGGTTAGAAACGAAAGCTTGTATCCGTTTAGCGTGTCACTTCCATAGAAATCTCTCGCCGCCACCAATCCGGTATTGTCGCTCTGCCTACGAGCGCTCGCATCGGGTTATCAGTTAAAACATTTTCCCATACGGATTCCTCGGCCATTAGTGCTGGGCGTGTCCCACACGCAAACACAATGAAATGAAAATGGCCGTTCTAGAAATTATCGACATTATATGTTTTAGAAGTCTACGCATTCAAATTTTTTGCCCCCCGGTCATGCAGTCGACAGGGGAATTCAACTCTCAACACTAACCCAAGACGTTATTTGAAAGAAAAAAACGGAAGTTTATTTTCTTCTTCTTCTTAAAGTACCCTGTCGGGTCCCCCCAACGTTGGCGATCACCTCGGTGAACATGCCCCTATTCTGCGCCGCTCGGAACAGTTCCTCCACATCTACACTAGCGCCATCTATTGAGAACAGATATAAGCATTAAGCAGAAAATTGAACTAAAATATGTGAAACTTTAAAAAAATAATTGTCAGACGTGGTGTTTGTAAGAAGGGAGGAATGGGGAATGTTGTATTACATTAAGCGATCGCTTAACCGAACCAATGACAGGTCATAATTCTTGTAAACGCCTCGACCACCATATTATGTTTCCAAATAATTTACATCTTCGTCTCTATTGAGATACAATTAATTATTAAAATTATTACAAACTGAGTGCACGAACCTAGAATTGTTATATATAATTCTAGGTTCTTGCACTCAGTTTGTAATAATTTTGGTTAGTTTATATCGTTCTCCCGATGATGAAGGTGTAAACCTTCGAAACTTGTAGAGAAAAATAAACTGAAAAGTGGAAAAAACAGCGTTTTAATTCATAAAAATTCGTCATTAAGGAATTCCACAGTGTAAACGCCTTAAGTTTACCTAAATTTAATTTCATTGTTTTTTATTCTTCGCGTATATTCGGTGTAATAAAAATAGTTGTTTTAACTTATTTTTTGTAAAAACATATTTAAAAAACAACAACAACAAACTATCACACCGTTTCACCGCAGGGATAGGCAGAGAGAATGGACCGCCACACTACAGCAAGTCATACACGCACTCGATTCTTCCGGCTTCTGACATGCCCAAAATTGATTAATTTGGTCATGCCATGTTTTCCTCACAACATATTTAAAATATGGTATAATTCAATGTGAACATATACATATACTACTATATTGAAAGAATCGCCCCCTTTACCACGGTAAAATTATCCAGCGCCCCCCCACAAAATGTGAAATTCTAAATTTACACTTTTCTCCACGTAGGTATTTTATGCAATCGATTTCCTATTGTAAATAAAAATATATGAGAAATTAAAATAAAACACGTGATTATTTTTATAAACATTATGTGTTTATTGCCTTTTTTGTCATATTAACATTACACAAAACATTATAATATTATTTCAATAAAAAAAGTACATGATTCAATACGAAATATGAAATTTTTAATAAAAAATAAATTTAATGAGATTCTTGAGTCTCGTGTGATTGCGCCAATTTCGTAATATTAGGTTCAAATTTACTTAAATACAATCTAAAATCGCCTCTTTGGCTTATTTGTAATCGATTTCGATTTTCGTAAATTTATTTTTGTATTTCGACATAACGCCCACTGGAACTCTCGCAGCGCCCCCTAAATTGTAAAAATTTATAAACGCCCCCTCAGACCTCTAAAACGCCCACAAGGGGGCGCTGGCGCCCCCGTTAAAAATCACTGCTATATAACATCAGTTCTCCTGTGTGTTGAAGGATTCAATCACTCCATTAATACCGCCGCCGGACCGTTGGCTAATAAGCGGTTCCCAAAGCCTGCCCCCTGATTGACCTCCCCTCGAGATTCGTGAGACAAAGTACGTAATTGTTTACCGGGCCTCCCCTCGCCCCGGGTCTGGCATCTCAATGAGGAATATTTGATAAATCGCTCTCAAATTCCATGACCACAAAAAACCCAAATTGCTATATTCAATAGCATTCCTTCCAGTTTACCGGTTAGATGGCTCTGATATCAAAATACTACTTTACACAAATAAATATTTATTGCTTCTTCCTCTTCTTCTTTAGCCTCATTCCCTCCACTGCTGGATATAGGCCTCTTCAATTTTTCTCCACTCGTCTCTGTCTTGTCCCTTCTGCATCTAGGTCGTTCCAGCTGTTTGGGCAATGTCGTCAGTCCATCTTTTAGGTGGCCTCTCGACACTCATTTTTTGTCCAAGGCCTACATTGAAGTATTCTGGATATCCATCTGGTATTTATTGCTATCTGAAAAAAAAACTAAATTTTGTAAATTATCAAATTTACAAAATGTAGTTTTTTTTCAGAAAGAAATAAATGCCAGATGGTATGTTAGGATAACCATTAGGTTGAAGTAAAAAAAGGTATTAAGTAAAAAAAAAAGACTTTGTATTCTGTGTCGTTCTATTATACGAGTATCCACATATCTGAAGCTTTACTTTAGCTGACTTGAATAGCACCTTCACATTAGATATAATAACACAGATATTTTTACAAATCAGAAAATATTTTAACCAAGAAAAAAGGTTTTAATTTCACCGTATTAATATCTCATTCATTCAATAATTTCATCAACATTGGTTGAGTTTTCACAGAAAATACATGAAAATACAACGACAAATACAACGAAACTGCATACTTAGTTTCTTTTTTGTTTTTAGATTTTTTACTTTAACCGTTCATTTGTATGCTTTCTACGAAAGTTTATTTTAACAGTGCTTTTGCAAATGGAGTTAAAACACATATTTTCACAACTTTTATATTTTAAATATTTTATAATTTATATTGCTATGTATGTTTCCGGAACTTTGGTGTAAAACTGCGAACTAATTTAATTTCACCATACTAATATCTCATATCTCATTATCAGATATTAGATATTATATATTTTAATGATGCCAATTTTAACCCTTAACGCTGAAGCATATATTATAATTATAAAAAAAATACTGCAATTGTATTGATACCTACTTTCTTTGAATATAAAAGGTTTCAGAAATGTTGAAATTAATCACTTTTTCTTGAAGTTTGATTGTTATCCAAGTCAGTATCAACAAAAGCTAATTGGTTCTGTAATTTTAGGTATAAAATAATCGGTAATTGTGCTGTATGTAAGATCAGAGTTCACCAAAATTAAAAATAAGTAAAAAAAATGAGTTTTCAAAATCCACCCTAGCTAAGTTGTAATGGATTTGTTTTAAGGTATTTACGCATCTTCTTCCTTTTCCTCTCCACTGCTGGATATATGTCTCTTTCAAACATTTGCACTCCTTTCTGTTACTCACTGTTCTCACCCACCGTTTACTCGCTATTAACTTGTCCGGGATTGAGTTTCTGCGGACAAAACTCTATCTGAGGAGTGATTTTTTTATTACTTTTTAATTTTTATACTTTTATGTCATAGTCAATGTTAGCAACATATATTTTTGAATAGAAAAAATATTTATACCAGTAAATAAGATTTATATCAATTCTTGATATTTTATTTCATGGGTAGTACAAGTGATATTTTAGAAGAAAATGTCATCGGGGTTTAATTATAAGCGTGGACGTTCATGCACGCCCATCTCCATTGAGGGAAGTTTTTTTTGGACGACCACGGCCATACTCCCAGACAGGTTAAGACTACGTAATCGGCCCATCTCTTATGTAGCCTTCCGACACCTCTTTGGTTAGCCCATGGTCTCCATTTGATGATTCTTGGTCTTTACGTATTATCATCTTGTCTTGTTGTGTGTCCTGCCCATTGCCACTTTAATATAGCTGTATAAACAATAATTAATTAATTTCTTAATCGGTTTCTGAAACTCACACCAAGCCTTTGTCTTTCCATTTTGGCATGCCAAATAATGATCGGTTATTATTAAGAAAAGAAATCGTAAACTAACACAAATGAAAGATTCACAAGACATATGTCGAATTTATTGATGGAATGTTAATCAACTTTCACAAATAAATGTATATTTCATCTAAACAAGTATATACGTATAATAGTTAGCATGTTTTTTTAACTTCCGTTTATTCCGGTATGCATTAGAAGTTGTTTTTATATATTTATTTTCAATAGCTGATTCAATATGTTTGTTTTATAAAGTAGGTTAATAGATATAAGAGAATAGAAAACTTTTATTTTAAATTATTTGTTTTTATACGCTTTTTCTGTGTTTTGAGTTCGTAGTTTGAAAGAGAAACATTGTACTTTTTAAACAAATTAAAATTAAATAACAAACATGTTTCGGACTACCCAACCCTTCCTCAGTGATATTATGTACATATTTTATCATACAAATATGGTCAGCTTTCACAGATGTTATAAAGATTTATAAATAATAAATCCTTACCACATCTGTCAAAACTGACCATGTTTGTAAACAATTTTATAATATTTTAAATATCTATATAATATCACCGAGGAAGGGCTGGGTAGTCCGAAACATGTTTGATATTTAATTTTAATTTGTTTAAAAAGTGAGTGTTGTATACAAAGTATATAAAAAAATATATAAAACATCTAAAACACAAAGCATGGCGAAAAAGAAGAAATAAGAGAAACATTATATTTTGGATTTAAAAATCTGTTTAATAACTAATTAACTAACTAACTAACCATCACGCCGTCTCCCCGAAAGGGTAGGCAGAAAGAATGGACTGCCACACTTTTACTGATGCGGCACTCCATCCTTCTCTTTTCGCCCCACGGGAGACGCGGTGTGATGGGTTGCGAACCTCATCGCCACCAATAGGCATCTCCCATAATAAAAGCGTATTAAACGAGTTTAATAATAAAATCAACAGTTTGATAATACCATAGTAAGGCGAAACATCTGTAAATGTAATAAATTAAATATTATATATCCATATTGTTCATGTTAAATATAATGAAATTTGTGTTTTTTAAAGCTTAGATGCGCGAATAAAATGCCTTGGGTATGTTGAATATTAAAACGTATGAACTTAATTTAGGGCCATCCATTGTTGTTGGAATAATAATATAAAACTCCACATTTATAACAATATTGAGAAAAACATGGGGTTTCTCTTTGTTGTATAATATTGTATTAAAACAATATAATATTTTCTAAATATTAAATAATGTTTGAAAATATTAAATTCTTATAAAAGCGTTTACTGAAAAAAGTGAAATAACATAAATTACAAATATTTTTTTGTGAATGTATACTTATACTTGTATACGAATACTGGATTTCACCCATGGTGGGTGATTAATTCATGAAAAAAAAAGATTAACATATGTTATCAAATCTACATAGATGGTGTATTGAAACTGACATGTGAAGATAAGCATAGGTTTGTAGCATATATACATCATCCAAAAATTTGTCTTACATGGTCATAAAGAAATAGGTGGAATGGGGATTGTTGTAATTACATAAAGCGTGCGCTTAACCCAACCAATGATAGGTCATAAGTCCTGTAAACACCTTGATCAACCATATTCAGTTTCCTGTTAGCATCTTCGTCTCTATTGAGATACAATTAAAACATTAATTACATTTTTAATAATGTATTCTATGATATGTTTACATTTCAAAGGCATCCAGCTTTTCGGTCAGAGCTTTCGTCAAGGTCTATATTTCCATACTCTAGAACATGGCGGGTAGCGCGTAACATCCAACTATCTTCTTCTTCTCCGGCGCTACAACCCATGGTGGGTCATGGCCTCCTCCAAGAAACGTCTTCATCCCGTCCTGTTTCTGGCCGCCATCTCCCAGTTTTGCTGCTCAAGGACCCGACAATCTGCCACGGCACCATCCAGCCATCGCATTCTCGGCCTACCGATGCTTCTTCGCCCTGCTGGATTGTCATACAACACTCTTTTGGGGGGCTCCAGATCTCCCATGCGGTGCGCGTGCCCTAGCCAGCGCAGTCTGTTAATCTTTATAAACTTGACCACGCTGACGTCCTGGTATAGATCGTAGAGCTCTGTGTTGTATCTCCTTCTCCACGTCTGACCATCCTTAATGGGTCCGGAGATTCTGCGGAGGATCTTCCTTTCGAAGCAGTTTATTTTGTTTTCATCCCGTTTAGTGAGCGTCCAAGTTTCCGAGGCATATGTTAGGACTGGTCTAATTAGCGTTTTATATATTGTGGTCTTTGTCTTTCTAGACAGTAAACACGACAACATCCAACTATATAATATAATAAAATAATATACGGAAAAATATGTTTTGAGATTTCTCAATGGTGCCACGATCGCCAAACGCAGCGATGATGTTTTAAAAAGAAAGTTGTACAAGTTAATTATTATGATATCCGTGTTATAAAAAAAACGGAATCGTATGTCGGGGGAGATCAGTATTAGTGACCGGTGAGCACTTAATTGGGGATATACGGACCGAAACTGGCTCGCGATCTATTTGTTTAATAGTAAATTATAGTATTATTGGGTGTGTGATTATGTGAGAGAAATCGCGATCTAGTTTAGATATGAAGGAAACATGTTTCAATGATTTGAAATAATTGAAGTCCAATTGCATTAATACACATTAGTACCTAATGTGCTTAGAGCTGACATTAGTTTAATATGTGTTTACTTTATAAACCTGATTTTATAATAAGCAATCAATTGATATGATTTATCCCGTACAATGTATTTACTATAATTTAATCAATCACTTAAAGTTATTCTTCTGATTTCATATTAAATATACTATTTGACGTTCTAGATACATTTTAAAATTAAAATAATTGTATCCATTTTATAACCTGAATTAAGAATGCTTAAATATCTTGCTTTCCCATAGCCTTCTATTTGGACACATGTAATTTATGAAATAGTTGAGACGGTTGGATGTAGATGCCAAAATGACCGAAGTGTCATTAGGCTGTCTGTTGTGTGCGGGCGACGTTGAGTTGAGATGTTGACAAGAGATGGGCGAGTGGAGAGGGATATTGAAAGAAGGGTTGGGGCAGGCTACAAAGTGAATGGTGCACTTATAGTCGCAAACAAAAACCTATCCAAAAAAGCTAGAATGGCAGTGCATAATGGTGTTCTTCTACCGACCGTTATTTATGGAAGCGAAGGATGGAACTGGCAAAAGAAGGATGAAAGTAGAATAAATGTAGTAGAAATGAGATCTCTTAGACGAATGTGTGATACTCAAAATATAAGAAGTGAATGCGGTGCGAATGATGGTGTTATGAACAAAATAATGAAAGGATCATTAAGATGGTTTGGACATATGGAAAGAATGAATAAAGAAAGAACGGAAAAAATTATATGTTAACGATGTAAATGGAACCGGAAATAGAGGAGGACCGAGGAAAACTTGGCACCATCAAATAAATCAAATATTGAATGTCAAAACAAGACATGAAATATGACAGGAAAGAAAAGTGTGGCGGTCCATTCTTTCCGCCTACGGCGTAATGGTTAGTTTGTTAGTTAGTTAGACATTATGGAATTCCACATGTTTAGACCTTAAGTTTTTCTAGAATCTTATACGCTTTAAAGTACATGATACCGAATTAAAATTTAACCAAATAATATCCTGACGAAAACTTAAAAAAAAAACTAACTAACTAACAAACCATCACGCCGTCTCCCCGAAAGGGTAGGCAGAAAGAATGGACTGTCACACTTTTACTGATGCGGCACTCCATCCTTCTCTTTTCGCTCCGCGCGAGACGCGGTGTGATGGGTTGCGAACCTCATCGCCACCAATAGGCATCTCCCGCGCACACTTCGATCATCCAACACCCACAAAATATATCTAAAACAAATAATATAAAATACAATGATATAAAATGAAATAACAAAATAAAAATAATTTAACACAAAATGTTTTTTTAGATGGTGCACATTAGTCTATTTAATTTATGTTCCACGAATCCACCGTTTTTTTAATTTAGCACAAAATGTAATAACACATAATGTTGTTTTCGATGTTGCACATGTTGACATGGACGATCCGGACTTCTGTGTTTATTTAATTTATGTTACACGTATCCACCGTTTTTTAAATTAGCTGTAATTAGGCACTTAACCAGCAAGAACTTAAAAATAATATTGAAGAAATTATTCAAATTGTCATTTGAACAAATGAAAAATTTATTTTTACACCTGTAAAAATTCTTTATAAAAACGATAAAACTAATATAATTTTAACAGCAAAACAATACAAACGTATTACGTGTCACAATTAACTATTATAATGTGCGGCAACAGTTAAATTGACCAAAACAATTCACTTATACGCGAAATATCTCCAAATTTACAGGAGCACCACATGAACCAAACCAAATTTTTTAAAATCAGAACATACAATCCAACTTTTTAAAATAAATAAATAAATTTGTGAAGTGTATTATTAAGCACATACTAGAATTTTTTTTACTTGGTTTACGAAATTTATTCATTTGAAATGCATGTAAAGCATCTTGCCAGTGAGGAATTTAAGTGGTAAAATAAATTTTCAGGCCATTTTGTTTAGACAAGATCGATCTAGTTGATGATACTGCATCTTATTCAGCCTTCGCATTTCTGGTCCGAGTATCTCCGAGCCGTATCGCCCGGAGGTATGAAATCCAGCATCTTGTATCTTTAATAATTCGCGTATCTCCGGCGGAATCACACCGCACTTAGCACGTAAATAATCGTAAAACACGACGGATAAACATGTGTTCGATCCTAGCTCGTTTTATTGTTGTGAGCAGGGACGAACCGATATCATTTGATTCCCGGTGCCATTAATAACCCATATATAACATATATATTTTTAACCCTCCCTTCCCTGTAATGGGTATCTTCTACACGTTGCTTCTAATAACCATCAATATCTCTATAAATATAATAAATACAAGGTTAAGATTTTAGGGATACCTTCATAATATACGAGTACTTACGCATTGATTAAAAAAATAATATTAATAATATTCAGAATTTATTTATTCGCTGAGTGCGCGACACTATATTTGCATCTCAATCTTGCATACTTCACTGTGGAAGCGCGAGGAGCTCAATGTTTTCACTGCCCGGCAGTAGCTTTCGGGCTTGCAACCAGAATGGACCTATGATGTTTTTTCTTATGTTTTTAGCAAATAAATCTCAATTATTATAATTTTTTACATTAATTATAATTAATTAAGGGGATAAGCTATGAATGTTCTTATTTTTCCGATTTAAAAACGCTAATTTTTGATCGGGTATTGACTACCCAACACCGGAACGCGCGTTTTTATTTTAGCACCGTAAGGGAAAGGTTAAACTAACTAACTAACCATCACGCCAATGGGAAAATAAAAATAATGGACCGCCACACTATTCACTTCTGACATACTTCTTTCACTTTTCAATATTCATACATCACGTCATGCCCGTAAGGCGATTTCTCCGACAGTATGGCAGTCTATTCTTTCTGCCAACCCCTTCGGAAAGACGAAGTGATGGTTACTTACTTCCTATGGCCTCTTGGACTCTTGAAGAGATTTAGCCTCCTTGATGATTTTTCGCCAAGCTCCTCGATCCTGCGCCTTTTGCTCCCAACCTAGCCAGATCAGCCAGAACATTCTCCATTAAGCGCTGTCTAGGCCTTCCTAGAGGTCTTACTCTAGTCGGTCTAGACCTGCTTCGGCTCGGCATAGGTGCCCAATCCATGCGACCGGCTCTTACGGTGCTCGTTATAAGGGGCTGCTGGGTCATCGTACGGATCTCTTGGTTGGTCCTATGCCTTTATGTTCCCGCTGCAATACCGGGTCTGGGTCTCAGGATCATTCTAAGTATTCTATTCTCAAACCAGTAGATTCTTTGTTGTTCTTTTAGAGTCATTGTCCACGACTCAGAACCATATGTCTCCACGCTGGTCGGTGGGGGAGGGGTGATGGTTAGTTATTCATTATTTTAATGATAATGTGGCGTTTTGTGGTGTCTTCATCATAGGGTGATAGATGCCATAAAGTTAATAGTTATAATCTACGCATTTTTATTTTGTGCAGGCAGAAAGTACTCGTAGTTATTCGTTAGTGAGTTAGTTATTTAGTAAGAAGTTGTTAGTTACACTTACAAAAAGAGAAATATAATCACACAAATGAATTTATTTGTAACACAACATTGTTGTTTGATTGTTTTGAGGTCTTATGTTTTAATCCTGCCAAGTTTTTTTCTCAAAAGCAAGTTCGTTCCTGCCTGCAAGTTTTATGATCGAATCTTTCTTGATTTGAGTGACAAATGCAATTTGCATAACGCTACTATCAATGACTTTTTAAAGCCCGTCTGATATTTCGAGCTTTCAAAGAACTTTTACGATGCGCTTCAATAGAAGGAATGCCACCCGATCAAAATGGATCCAGGGGACAATTTTATGTGATGTTTCACGTCCTTCCATTTAGAAACACTTTTTTTTGCATGCTATTCTCATATTTCGTTTTATTTTTATCCATTAGTCTGTAAAATCTAACATATAATATATGTATACCAAAATACTAATTAACTAGATATTTTTTAATTTTCATATGAAGCACTCACTTTGTAATCTTCTTCTTTTTTCTTTTTGTCCTGTCACACCTCCGTGGTGCATAGGGCCTCAAGGAATCTTCTCCACCCGACTCTATCGCATGCCTGATGCTTAACATCGTCCCAAGTGAGACCTGCTGCCTTAACCTCGTCCTGCAGGGTTCTTCTCCAGGTGGCTCTAGGTCTGCCTCGCTTTCTCTTTCCCCCCATAGGGGACCAGTCTAGTGCGCCCTGAGCGATGCAGGCTGGGTTCCGTCTCAGAGTGTGACCGATCCACTGCCACTTGCGCCTAGCGACTTGTTCTCTAATTGGCTTTTCGCCTGCCATGGTCCAGAGAACGGCATTTGACACTGTTTGGGGCCAATAGATTTTGAATATTGAGCGAAGGCACCTATTTATAAACACCTGGAGTTTACCAATAACGTCTGCGGTAGACTTCCAAGTCTCACATCCATACAGCAGTACGCTTTTAACGTTACTTCTGAATACTTGGAGCTTGAGCTTTCTCGAAATGATACCGGAGCGCCATACAGGGCGAAGCATAGCGAAAGCTCCCCTTGCCTTGTCAAGTCTGCTGGCTACATCCTCCTCCGTACCTCCCGAGCCTGCTATCATACTACCGAGGTAGCAGAAGCTGGTCGTGGTCACAAGGGGGACACCGTGGAGCAAGATTGGGGTGGAGTCATTTGTGGACACTCGTAGGTCTACTGTCTTGGACATGTTAATCTTGAGACCCACTTTTGCCGCTTCCTCGTGAAGTCTACAAAGTTTCCGCTCCGCATCCACCCGGTTTACCGAAAGCAAACAGAGGTCATCAGCATAATCCAGATCCTCCAACTGGGTATCACGCATCCATGGAATGCCACGGGGACCGTCGAAAGAACGGCGCAACACATCCTCCAGAACCACTATGAAGAGCAGGGGTGATAGTAGACATCCCTGTCGCACTCCCGCACTCAGTTTGATGGCCTCGGAGAGTTTGCCCTGGTGCACTACACGACAAGAACAACCGTCATACATTGCCCTGATGATATTCACAATCTTCTGTGGGACTCCTCTGCTAATGAGAGTTGACCAGATTGAAGTCCACGATAATGTATCGAAGGCCTTTTCAAAGTCGACGAACGTTAGGTACATGCTGTACTGCCATTCAGAGGCCTCTTCAATTATGATGCGGAGTGTATTTATGTGCTCAACGCAAGACCGGCCACTTCGGAAGCCAGCCTGTTCCTCTCGCATACCTCCTTCGAGTGCACTAGTCATTCTCCTCAGTATAATTCTCGCAAGGATCTTTGTCACCACGGAAAGGATAGTGATTCCCCTCCAGTTGTTACAGTTGCTCAGGTCTCCCTTTTTGGGCACTGTTACAAGGAGTCCTTCCTTCCAGGCGGGTGGCAGCCTCTCTGAGATCCATATGCGTTCCAACAGAGGGGCCAGGATGCTCGTTGAGGAGGTCTCGCTTGCCTTGAGCATCTCAGCCACAATCCCGTCACTGCCAGGAGCCTTATTGTTCTTTAGAGAGCGGATTGCTGACATTATTTCGGTTTGCGTAGGAGGGTGAGTAGCGATTTGCAGCAAGGGCTGATTGGGTTCCTCCGTTTGTGGGGCAGTTGCGGCGTCTGGAACATTGCTGAGGATGCCTGAGAAATGATCGTGCCATCGAGCCAGCTGCTTGTCTAAGGAGGCAATTGGTACTCCCAACCTGTCTCTAATAGGGCGATTAACACGATGCGAGAAAACGTCTCCAGAGAGTTGCTTGGTAATCTTGTACACATCTCCAAAATTTTTCCGGGCTGCAGCAGACTGTGCTTGATTTGCCAAATTAGATATGTACAAGCGCTTGTCCTCTCTGATGCGTCGCTTTATAAATTTGCGACATTCTTTACGTTCTTCCTGCAGTGTCTCCTTTTCTGCCCGAGTCTGTGCCTGCAGCAGTTGCTGATTTATTTCATTCCGTCGCTCGATCAGTCCCCAACTGGCGTCAGACATCCAGGGCTTCTTCTTATTAGTATTGTGGCCCAAAAGTCTGCCATTAACATCCGAGAAAACCTCTGAGATCTGACCCCATGCCTCGTGTGTATCCATATCCGCAACGTCGAGAGCACTGAACCTGTTAGCGAGTTCCAACTGGTACTCATTTCGGACGTCTTCATCCCGCAGCTTGGTCACATCGAAACGTCTCGTTACTCTCTTTGAGAGAGATTTAGGGACAGCCAGCTTTAGACGCAACTCTGCCAGCACCAAATGGTGATCAGAGTCTACGTCAGCCCCTCTCTTGTTCCTAACATCGAGCAGAGACCTTTTCCATTTGCAGGCTATGGCAATATGGTCAATCTGGTTTTTGTTTACTCCGTTTGGATGGTTCCATGTATATTTGTGGCAATCTCTATGTGGAAACATCGTACCTCCGATTGCCAGGTCATGTCCGGAGCAAAAGTCGATAAAACGCTGCCCGTTATCGTTCCTAGTGCCCATGCCGTGCTTACCCATGAAGCGTTCCAAGTGCGTATTCTCTGCGCCAACCTGGGCATTAAAGTCTCCTAGTATCATCACAATATCCTGCCGCTTGATGGATGCCAGGGTGGTAGCAAGCTGGTCGTAGAATTTGTCCTTATCGCTATCTTGGGACATGTTTGTGGGGGCATAGCACTGTACCACAGAGACTTTCCGAACTGCAGAGTGGAATCTTGCAACAATGATTCTGTCCGAGACAGGTCTCCAGTCCAGAAGAGATTTCCGAAATTCACTGCTCATCAAAAAGCCAACGCCAAATTCCTTCGTACCTTCCAGGTCTTCCTTTCCCGAGTAGAGAAGCGTAGCATTGCCAACAGTTGTGATCTCTCCAAAACCATTCATCCTAGTCTCGCTCAAGCCCAGCAGACCAATGTTGTATCGCTGCATGACTGTGGCTACCTCAATGAGTCTGTGCGGCTCCCACATCGTTCTCACATTCCAAAAAGCCAATCGTGTCCTAAATTTTAAGCCAAAGGTCGTTGTTTTAGAATCGGTCCGGTTTTTCTTCCTTTTAGTTTCTGTAATAAGTTTAGTTTTAGGACTTGCAGGTTATTAGCCCACAGAGCCCGAGTTCATTGGTGGGGCTGCCACCTTTGTGGCCTATGAACATGCCAGGTTTTGCAGTGAGTGATCCTTCTCCTACTTGGGCTACCAGTGTATTAGTTAATGGGTTGATGGGGCCCAACTCTCCAGGCTACATGCTTATATTTGAGTGGCGGCATGGACTCGCCACTGTCGTCCACCTTCATCGAGTTTTTACACCATTTTGTAGGGGTATACCTTGCCACAGGCTCCCCAGCGCCCCTCCGGTGAACCGCCCCATTGTCCGCGGCTGCTTATTGGTTATTCGCAGCTAACCCCTTGCAAAAGAAAGGGCCGTATCGCTATCCGCAACCTGCGACGCGTGTGGTGGCAAAGGGGCATTGCCTCTGGGAATGTTCCCCAGACCACAGTATGTGGGGTTTGTTTATAGTTTCTTGAACAATGATGTAAAACTCCATAATAAATAATTAACACTAATGAAAATGTGTATTTCTAGATGTTTTATTATATTTTGTCGGAATAACATGTTTCGCCTTACTAAGACATTATCAGATGTCTATGGTGTGTGTGTAATATATGTTATATAATGTCACGATTAAAGCATTTGATAACACCTTAGTAAGGCGAAACATTTCATTACTATTAACCATAGCAAAACATCTAAAAAACTTACGTTTTCATTTGTATTAATAAATAATAATTTTTTTAATAATGCAGGTTGCATTTTTGGGGATAGAGCACTTTGCTCTCAATCTAGAGGACTTGAGTTCGATTCTTGATTATTTTTTCACAATAAGTTATTTTTTCACAATAATGTGTTTATTAATGGGGTCAGAAGAAGATACTGGAGGGACCATGTAGCCCGAATGGATGGTGACAGACTTGCATATACAGCCTCTTATGAAATCCCCTACGGATACCGCCCACCTGATAGACCGCCTAAGAGACGGAAGGACAGCTGGACCTCATCATCCAACGAGACATGATTTCTGCGTCACAGATCGATAAATCTATTAAAAGAAGAAGAAGAATGGGTTAGCATTTCGTTCACATTGGGGATTTTATATATAAAAAAAGTATATTAATATTTTTTTGCTTGTTTTTTAGTTTCAACCGGTTTCGGCATGTCATCTTTTGGAGATCTTCTTAGAGGGAGTTATATATTATGTATTAAATATTTATTTTCATTATTTCAAATGAATTTGTGCAAAACAAATTCATCAAATTAATAACATTTTTTAATGACTGCATCATGAATTAAATTAAAAATAGATCCCTGAGATGGTTTTGACATATGGAACGAATGGATGAGAGTAGAATGGTTAAAAAGTTGTACACAAGCAGCGTGAGTGGGAAAAGAAGCAGAGGACGACCGAGGAAAACATGGCATGACCAAATTAATCAATTACTAAAAGGCGGTCACATTCGAAGTCGGAATAATCGACGTGCGTGCATGGTACGATGTATGAATGTAGAGGAAGCCCGAGAGGTATGCCAGGACAGGGCATTGTGGCGTTCCATCCCCTCTTATTAGTTAGTTAGTTATATTTTTTAGTATTGCTGTTATTCTTATAGCACATTAAACGATATTTAAACGTACATAATTTACAACATTTTGAATGTATACAAATTCTTGTAGACAAATACTGGATTTCACCCATTGCGGATAAATTATTTTTATTTTATAAGGATTAATTGTATCTCAATAGAGACGAAGATGTAAATCGTTTTTCTGGGAACATAATGTGGTGGCCGAGGTGCTTACAGGACTTATGACCTGCCATTGGTTGGGTTGAGTGATCGCTTTATGTTTAACAACATTCCCCATTCCCCCATTTTTTTATGACCACCACGTCTGACAAATTTTTGGAACTTGTATATATGGTAGGATTCCACGCCTATCTTTACATTTTTAAATTCACTCTACAGTAGCGTCATCTATTAAGATTGGAAAGCATTAAGCAGAAAACCTTTATTAATGTGCCGTGAAAGTCTCTGCAAATCATACAGTACTAGTATAAATTCATCCTAAAGTAATACGTTAAGTTCACGTACGTCTATGGATAAATAAATATAATGGCACATCTTCTTCATCAGTAAATTATTTCTCTGGTGTCGTGCCCGCGGGTGTCTGAGATGCTCCTTACACCTGTCAATCTATAGCGCATCAGACCTTGATAAGATGAAAGGCTTAAGGAAATCTATTTATCTATCTATTTATATTATTTAATAAATTATTTCTTATATATTCGCCATCTTGGATTCACATTTTAATAAATTTTAAAAACATTGTAATTTTACATTTTTTTCACTTTTCATAAACATGTTTCGGGACACAGAAGTCCCTCCTCAGTGTAGTAATTTTAACAGCATAATGAAACAAAGTCGTTACTTGTAAATTGTATGAAATCAGAAAAAGAGGAAAGGGGTAGCAATTTTGTCTAGGGGTAGGGTTAATTGTAATTTAGTTAGAATAATGGGAGTGGGAAACAAATTAAATATCGGACTTGAAGTTTAGTTTATTTGTTGTTAAACAATGTTTGTTGAAACTACAATGTTTCCAAAAAGTTTTTAAAATTAATAGTATTTGATTTTGTACAATTTATTCTATTTTATTAGTTTCGCTTCGTCTCCTCATTACGATTGTTTCTTGATGGGAGGAATTTATTATAATAATCAGATATATCATCTTTTCTTCTTATTCCTCAGCCTATTCCCGTCCACTCCTGGACAAAGGCCTCCTCTATTTGCTTCCATGTCACTCTGTCTTGCGCAGACTGCATCCAGGTTATTCCGACATATCGGTTCAGATCATCCTTCCACCGTAGCATATTTTAAGTATCATCAATCAATAACAATCAATTACAAATCTTGGTGTCGAGAATGAATGAGGTATGCAAGTCAAATGATTTAATGATGAATGTCGGAAAGTCAAAGGTGATGGTTTTCGAAAGGGAAGAGCAAATGACAGTTTGTAATATAAGTGTGAACGAAGAGAACTTGGAACAGGTGAGGGAATTTGTGTATTTAGGTAGTATGTTCACAGCAGATGCCCGAACGGATAGTGACGTCGAAAGAAGGGTTGGTGCGGGTAACAAAGTGAATGGAGCTTTAAAAATAGTTATTGGAAACAAGAATTTATCAATGAAAGCGAAAACGGCCGTTCACAATGGAGTTCTGGTCCCAACCTTAATGTATGGAAGCGAAGCATGGAACTGGCAAAAGAAGGATGAGAGTAGAATAAATGCGGTAGAGATGAGGTCCCTAAGACGTATGTGTGGTAGAACGATATACGACAGAATCTCAAATGCTGATATAAGAAAGGAATGTAGAGCGGAAGAAGGTATTATGAACAAAATTATGAAAGGATCGCTGCGTTGGTTCGGACATATGGAACGCATGGATGGAGAAAGAATGGTTAAGAAAGTATACGTTAATGATGTAAATGGGGTATGAAGTCGAGGCAGACCGAGGAAAACATGGCATGACCAAATTAATCAAATTTTAAAGGTTGGTCATGTTAGAAGTCGGAGGAATCGACGTGCGTGTATGACTCGTTGTATGAATGTGGAGGAAGCTAGAGAGGTTTGCCAGGATAGAGTAGTGTGGCGGTCCATTCTCTCTGCCTACCCCTGCGGGGAAACGGCGTGATGGTTTTGTTTGTTTGTTTGTTTGTTTCAATCAATAAAGCAAAGATTCTTAGAATCAATATATCAGAAATGTAGCAAATTCAATACATCTGAAATATAGTAAATTACTCAGAATTAACACATTTCAATCAATCAAAATTAACATCCCAAATATAACACATATTCTTGTAAGAGATGGTCAATTAAAAAAAATATTGCTTCGGTTTCGGCAGCTCGCTGTCATCTTATAGTGTGGGCTTCCCAGAAGATGACAGTGAGCTGCCGAAACCGGTCGGAACCATGAACATGATTGGATTTAAACTAATTACGTATTTTTATTTATTTTAATGTCAATTTAAATATTTATGTTAACCTAATACATGATTTAAACTTGCGATTTATTTTATTTATTTTTGTTTTTGGAATAATGATGTAACTACATATCAAATAATTAATATGAATGAAAACGTCTGCCTTCTAGGATATTTTCTTTATTAAATTTTGGATGGAATGACATGTTTCGCCCTTCTAAGGAATTATCAAATGACATTTGATAATCATTTAGAAAGGCGAAACATGTCATACCACCTTAAATATTATATATTAAAACTCCTAGAAGACAGATGATTTTATTCATATTAATTATTTGAAAACTTTTGACTTCACTGTAAATTTAAAACATGATGATTTTACTATCTTTTTATGGTTCAATAATAATCATATGCGAAATCTAACAGTAATCAGGAATCTCGTTATCGGGCACTTATGCTTAAAGCCGCACGGCCAGGGGTGGGCATTGAAAAGCTCGTCTGTATCTACGACTATTCCAAGTCGTTCGGGCGATGAATTTATGTATGCACGCCAGAGGTAAACGGCGACAAGTCCGCGTTATAGTATAATAATTGACACTGTTTCTTTTCCATCACATTTATAACGAGAATGAAACAAATTTGTTACTGTTTTTTGATATATAAAACAAAAAAAATATTTAAAAGAAATATGTACCGTTCATTTAATTGTTCTGGTTATTAACACACAACAAACAAATGTTATTGAATAGTCTTATAATATTCGTGGAAAACACTGGCGGATATTTTTATAATTGATATCCATCTGTGCTTTTCACGTATATTAGTAATACTATTATACCGACCTCTAAAATTTAATTAATTTGGTCAAGCCAAGTTTTCCTCGGTCTTCCACGGTTACTCCTAATTTGGATGATAATACTTTCTTCCGCTCTGCATTCGTTTTACTACACATACGACTAAGGGATTTCATTTAATATTATTACGTACGTACATTATTACGTAAACATAATATTTAATGTTTTTTTCTTCTTCTTCCACAGCCTATTCCCGTCCACTCCCGGACAAAGGTCTCCTCCATTCGCTTCCATGTCACTCTGTCCTGTGCAGACTGCATCCAGGTTATTCCAACGTGTCTGTTCAGATCATCCTTCCACTGTAGTTGCTTTAATTGTATTTTAATTTCAAGCTACGCGTGTTCTAAGCTTGCAAATCTATCCGCAGACAAAGTGTTAAAAATCTTCACCAGAGGAATAATATAAAAATATAATACTTGTAGTTTTCCACTATTGGTCAGGCATATGTTAATATCTTATTTTTTGTTGTGTATTTTGGGGATAGCGTTCTTTACCTCCAAGGTGCAGATATATCAGTGGACGGAGCGCCTCAGGCTTCCAGAGGATTGAATAGTTATGGCCCCCACCGCGGTTAGTTCGTCCTATCCCCATTTGCGACTAGTTCGCTATAGCCACCATTAATGTATGCACATACATTAGAGCTAATTTATATTTAGAATGAAATATTTACCTTGCGTTCACTTAGGATGCGAAGGCTTTGCATGACTCCTTCATATAATCCATGCACATTCGTTTCCCGCCCAGGGGGAGTATTTCATTATTATAATTTACTGAAATTCTAGATTACTCATAACAAACTTGATTGTAAAAAAAAAATCAATAAAATCAAATATTTAATCACTAATACGAGTGTTTTGTGATTACGATTTTCTATAACTTGAGATAAATTATTCATTCATTCATTCTTTTTCGGCGCTACATCCCGGTGTGGGACTTGGCCTTCTCCACAACGGTCCTCCACTGACTTCTGTCTCTGGCCATCTCTCTCCATTCCCCAGCTCCATCCATTTTCTCCCAATGTTTTTCCACGCCTAGATAAATTGTAACGATTTTTTATATATATTTTTTAAAATAAAGTTTTCACAATAAAGTTTGTAAGATAAATTAGGCGAGCTTCCAGCGCCATAAAACTGGATACACCCAGCTAAGGGAAGGTAACCCCGACAGAAAATCTTCCAGAGAAGGCAAGGGGATACCACTCTGGATATTTTTCCCCAGGTCATCACTATGTAAAAGGGTGATAGTCAACGTTAGGGAGACCTGACAGGACACAGAAAGAAGAAGAAGAAGATAAAGTATAACAAACTTTATTGTATTTAAAAAAAAAAATCTAATAATATTCGTGATTATTATTTACTGAAATTTTAAATTAATCATTACACACTTGATTGTAAAAAAATACAAAGAAATCTAATGTTTATTCAATAATATGGAGATTGTTTTGTGATTATAATTTTCTGAAACTGTAGATAATTTTGTTACAAACTTGATTGTAATTTTTTTTAATGTAAATTCAAAAACTTAATCGCTTTATTTTTATTACATTAATAATTTAATTAGTGATTTAGAAAGAATCGCAGTAGTCCGTAAAGATCTAGGAAGAAGTGGCACGATCAAAACCATTACATTATAAATATTGTCGGATTCTTGCTGTTAAGGAGACTATGGAAGTATTATATGCCAGGAGAGAAGAAGTGAGAAAAATGTTGTACTTTCGTATGATTTGTGGTTTATGAAACATCATTTAAAGTTTTTTTTATTAGTACATATATTCGTATTTTTGTTTAAAACTAATTATGTAAGCATTTCAAATAATTCAAAAACATTTATCAGTTAGTAAAAAATACACAATTTTAGAGTATCTATAAACATGTAAGCAACGTAATAAATACATTTAAGGATCTACTCGTATAATTGTAACAGAGCAATTATTCAAGATAATATTGGGTGATTGAAATTTGTAGAAATAATTATCTGCAAATAATATTACTTATGTCCGAAGAAGGGAGTCTATTTTAAGACCGTGCTTTATTTATGATCTAAAGTCATTTTATTGCGAAAGTGGAGCCGTTTAGAGCCGGCATTACCGGCGTTATTACGTCTTTAGATAATGCCAGAATGTGGGGGTGTGTGCAACCGAAATTACAATGTAGAAGCAACATGGCTGCCGATGGCAATCCGAGATTCCCGCGTGTAGTCCTTGGTATATCATTTTGATTTACATGGGCGAACGTTAAAATTTACGTTATATGCCAGAGATTCGTATCGCTTTATATGAATTACCTTGGTATATAATAAATACGGCGCGCATCCAACGCGTGAAATGTATTAATCTTTATATAACATTTCGAGTCTAGAATCTAGTTTTGAATTTTTTAAGATCGCTGTATCAGCTAGAAAATTAATTGCTCTCTGTTAATTCTGTGATAATCTTGAAATGATATATTTAGTCAGCGGGTGAATGTGTAGTGAATAAACAATTATATACGTGTAACCCAACGAGAAAAATTCTTCGGAAGAATAAATCTACCTGTAGATTGTAAATATTTTTATATTCAAATAGCATAGTAATAATTTTTTTTAATTTAATGGAAGTTCAGCTTAAATTGAATATTTTAAAAATTATTGAAAACCTTTGAAAGTATTGTTTTTACACCATAATAATACGAATTGAGACGTCTCTTTGGTAGTTTTGCTATATTATTTCATTTATTTCATTTCATTTATTTATTTTAAACATGTCTAAAGCATTACAGATTTTTTTTCCAATACACTAAAAATACAAGTTAGAGATACACAATAATAAGTAATACATAATAGATTAATAAAAAAACGAGAAACATAAAATGCATGACAAATTAATAAAATAAATATACCATACAATTATAATAAAGATAGTACTTCCCTCAGATGAGCCAAACTATCACAAAATATGTCAAACTCCGAGGTGATACGATTAAGCAAAGATAATGCTCTACCTACCGGCATAACCATTGGGAGGTTGGTTCTGCATCGTGGGAGATAAAACAATCTATGGCCCCTTTGTCGAAGATAATTATCAGGGACGAACAGACCTACATCACTCAGGATTACTAAGTTATGTATACAACCGCCTATCAGTCGAAATAAATGGACACCCAAGTGAATGTCTCGTCTCCTCTCGAGTGACTGGTAGCCTAGCATCCCTAGCAAGAAATCAGTTGGAAAGAGCCACGGGTAATATCCATACTCCCTAAGATAGAGATATCCCTATATTATATGGGAATGACATTCTTCGCCTTGCTTCGTGGCGTGATTATTAATAATTTTGCAAATATGTACTATTCTCCCGTGTGAACTCATTGTTCCCCTCACACTTTCCTTCAATTTATTTAAGAATAATTTAGCACCAAGGGCCGCCACGCACCGGCGGGCAGTCGGCCGTGAGAGAGTGTGTGGTGTGCTGTGTGTGGTTTGTTGTGTGGTGTGTGTTGTGTGGTGCGTAGTGCCAAGAAGGTAATGCGTAGCCCGGGGCGGCGGGAGATATTTCGGTTTTATACTCCGATATCCTTTGGACCATGGATAATCTTGCCCATAATATGCACACCATCTTTGATCATGTAATATAAGAACGTTACTGCCTTAAAAAAACTGTTATAACATATTTTTATTATTTTATGTTGAATCGCTTTTTACATCATTACAACGCAAGCCAAATCAATGTAAAGGGTAAAGCTACCATATTGATTCTCATGACATGTGATAGATAGCTAATCTATCTGCTTTTTATTGTCACGTAAATTCTACACCGAACCAAAGATAATGTGACAATCACATTGCTTAAGGATATTACCCATGTTGCATGATATACTCGTATATTACAACAAACTGTTTATTTTATTTGTTAATTACTTACTTATCATCACGCCGTCTCCCCGAAGGGGTAGGCTTTGTCTTATGTGTAAACCACCTTCCAATAACTACCCTTAAATAATTATTAAATTAATAAACGTACCTACATCAAGATGTTATAAATTATATATTAATTTTTTTTTTGCAATCTTCAATATGACCAGAAAATAGCTCATTATTATGCAAAAGGAATCTGTTCATATACTGGCTTGAACCCAAGTCTCCTGGATCAGGTGTCAAGCGTTCTGTCCCCAAAACAACCACCAGAATTATACAGTCATGTACATTTAATTAAATATAATTTGTAAAATAATCTTATGTCTTATTAACTTAACGAATATATTCGTATACTTTACGTAAATTTTAAATATTTTATTTCCAGTACATTTGATTTTTCATAATGATTCCGATCAAAATATTTTTCTTTTATTATAATTTGTTATTCTTTTTTCCAGGAGGCTCTTCTGATGTCCCACGCTCCCGTGGGGCGGCGGTCCCCACCCGCCTGCCCCCTCGCTACCCTCGGTCGGACAAGTCCTCCTCCGCAGGCCGCCTACCATCACCCCCTCAGCTCCTCGCCTCTGGATCCACAGGCCTACCACCTCTCCAGAACCGCCCAACACAGAGATAGGGATAGAGACTCCCCTACTCTGGACAAGCCCTACCAACCCTTCAGGAGCAGAAACACCCCATCCATAGAATACCAGTCAAGGGAGCAACAATACCAAAGACATGTGTACGAGCAAAATTTTCAAAGACACTCCCCAGCTTTAGACAGATGCTATCCGCTTAGTAAAAAGTCAACATCATCCGTAGACTCGCATATGACATATCATTTATCGAGAAGCTCTTCGAGTTCGCTTGATCAACCCTACATCCATCCAAGCGTCAATCCGCTAGAACCGCAAGTATACCATTTACCCCGAAACCCGGCTAAAGCACTAGAAGAATCATACTTGAGACAATCGCCGGCAACTTTTGATTCCAGCTATCAGAGGAACACACCTTCTATAGAAAACAGCCATCATCTTAATGGAGATGGGTTAAGGATGGTGCAAAAAGATTTGTCCCACTTAACACCAAGTGTCTTCAAACACCAGGCTCAGGTTTACCAGAATAAGGAGAACGACAATTCGTATCCCTTGGACTTGCGATCCCCTTCGCTGGATTCAGTTTATCAAGAAAGGTATCAACATAAAAATGACGGAAGCATCGAGCAGTATAGTTTAAGGAATGAACATATCTACAATACGAATCAAAGTTATTTACAAAATTTAAGAGGTTCTCCAGGACTGAGAAGAGCCTCTTCACCTAGTACGGATACGTGCAATTATTTAGTAGAGAATTTTAGCAAACTCGGAAGAACATCTCCAAGTTTAGATCAAGGATATCACACGCTCGTTTCTCCGAGTCCTGGACCATCGACACCGGGGCCTTGGACAGATCTAAGCCCTGGTGTCAACGCTTTTAAAGGAAAGAGATTAGTTTCAAAGAACAATGCTTTCGATAGGCTACCAGATGAAGCGGTCGTCAAAGTGTTTATGTGGTTGGACAGTAGTGATTTGTGTTCATTAGCGAGAGTTTGCAGGAGGTTCGAATCATTAGCGTGGCACCCCTGCCTTTGGAGGACTATAACGCTAAAGGGTGAACACTTAAGTGGAGATAAAGCGATGCGGTGTGTGTTTAGAAGATTGTGCGGGTTAGGTAGAACTGGGGCTTGTCCCGGAGTAGAAAGAGTTTTTCTAGCCGAGGGGTGTAAAGTGACGGACAGGGGTTTAGCTCTATTAGCGAGGAGGTGCCCCGAACTGACGCATCTTCAGCTGCACGGGAGCACAGCTGTGTCTTCGATAGCTCTGAGAGAGCTCACGGCGAGATGTTCAAATCTCCAGCACTTAGATATAACTGGTAAGTTGTTTATAATGGAGTACGATTTATGCCATTTATGTAAAATATACTTTGTTGTATTTATACTATACATTTGTTTGTACCGAAATGATGGATGTTTTCTAAAAAAGAAAAATTTGATATACTCGTATATATTTTCTTAAAAGTAAACAAAGCGATTCATAGTTCCACCACAATGTAACTTCAAAATATGTGTATATATATATATATATTTATATACTTTATTTTGAATATTGTGGTGGTCCAGAGGATAAAAAGCTTGGCTCCTGATCCAGGGGACTTGGTGTCTTTTTAAAATAAAGGAAATCTTGTAAAAAATATTTTGCTAACACATCATTCAAGCATTGACTTGTTACTTTTTTTAAATGTCAATGGATAGAGTGTCAGAAACCTGTCCTTAAAAATTGTGCATTGGAAAAGGTAGTGACATAACTGAAATAAATAAAGCAGCAGTTATCTAAAGGACACTGTTTGGGACAATAATCATATGCTAGTGGAAAGCAAAGTTTGGATATATAAAACATGCATCAGGCCCAACCCTTCCTTCAATATCCCTCCCCACTCGCCCATCTCTTGTAAACATACTACCTAAATACTAGAACTCATCTACTTGCTCCAAATTTTCAATTAAAACAAAATTATTTTTTATTAGAACATGTGTTGTGTACGTGTGTACTATTTCAAGTAAATAAAAAAATACATTGTTTTTCCGCATATTCTTCTTAGTGAAGTAATTTTTACGGCATTTATCGTACTTTCATCCTTATTCTGCTAACTGCAAGCATAAAGGCAGAAACATACTATTAACACGCCACCCCACCCGATGCCACGTGATGCGTGTTGAGTCGAATCAAATTGTATTGTTTTCTATGGACAGAATCACACTATGAACACCCGACGCGACGCCATGCGCGCACACGCCACCCGATCCAGACGAGTTAGATCGACGTGTTGCCGATGGAGGGAGTGTAATAGTATGTTTCTGCCTTAAGGGTCGGCAATAAGAATAAGAGCGATGATAAAAGCCCCTCAGCATACGGCGCCGTATGTGTTGTGATTGTTAACGTTGATGGATGGTGTAGGCAGACAGTAGATTAACGCAAGCTTCGTCATTAGCAAGCGGGGCCGTGTCTCGGATCACCGGCTGACAAATAACCAAGATCGGGAATATTTCGCGTTCGGCGTTCCGGTTCTGATTACACAACGGATTTGATTGGTCCAGAAGGCAGTTCTCACTCGGGAAAAACAAGAATTCGATAATTATCTCGATACTAAATCACTCGTGATCATTATCACCCACTGATTAATTTTAATGGGTGTTTATCACGCCACCAAACGGCTGGCCGGTCGGCTGACGCGAGGTGGGATCGGAGTACCACTACGGTCACGCCACAGCCCCGCAGGAGTAGGCAGTTCATAACGATGAACAATGTAAAAATTTTTTTTACAACATTTTTTGAATGTATACAAATACTTATACACGAATACTAGATTTCTATTAAAAAAATGTTGTAAAAAAAAAAAAAACATAACTGGTCCAAGTTTGGCATATTGATAGGAGTGACATCTCCAGGCGGTTTCTAACAATGCGCTAATGGCGGTAGCCTTTCACATTGTGTTAAAAAGATATTCTGCTTAATGCTTAATAAACACAAAACTTTATAGATGGCGTTAGTATATGGATTGTAAAAACTACCACGTAAAGAGTAGTCTTACAGATTAACATATATACAACTTCCAAAAAGTTTATCAGACATGGTGGTCATAATAAAAAAATGTGGAATGGGGGAATGTTGTATTACATAAAGCGTGCGCTTAACCCAACCAATGATAGGTCAAAAGTCCTGTAAACACCTTGATCAACCATATTCTGTTTCCAATTTGCATCTTCGTCTCTATTGATATAGAATTAATTCTTGAATGTCAAATTTGTTTATAGATTTTCACAGTTAGTAGAAGTAAATTTTCTGGGATTTTAGGTGCGTCCTTGTCTCATGATATCCTTTTCGAGGGATGTTTCGGAGATCGTCCCAATCGTCATTAGGGTGTTTTTTTAAAGGTTTGGTTTTTAAACTGGCAACATTGTTTCTACAGAATGTCAATTTGACTGTTGACAGTTGATTTGTAGTCAATATGTTTTGCCATTTTACCTAACAGCTCGATAAAGGTGTCGAAAATTGGACTTCACGATTGCGCTTCATTTGAGCTAGCCGTGGCGCTCTTTTATATAACAATGTGTATAAGGGTGTTTTTTTAGACGTATACAAATTCACAATGAAATAAAACACATTAAAATAATGTTAATGTCTATGATATTCTTTTCTATATATAAGTTTCTTCCCTCGCTTTTCAATTGATACATAGGTATTAAAAAAAAAACTAAATTGAAGGCTGGACATTACAAAGGTGCTGAGTGGTTAATATTAGGTCCTTACATATGAAATTGGCGTTTTGTATGGGAGGAACATAAAGTTGATTTTTTTTTATATAATATATTTATTTAATCAAAGTATGTACCATTGCTATCTATGCACTTTTGCCATCTCATAGGTTGTTCATCGATCCCTTTACTAAAAAAAACATTCGGACGGGAATCAATAAAATCTTTGAAGTCAGTTTGGACTGCCCCATCGGAGTTGAATTTTTTCCCTTGCAAGAAGTTATCCAAATTTCGAAAAAAATAGTAATCTGTTGGAGCAAGGTCAGGAGAGTACGGTGGATGTCTTAGACATTCCAATTGAAGCTCTTCTAATTTGGTAGCCGTCTGTTGTGCAGTGTGTGGTCTAGCGTTATCATGAAGCAGCAGTGGCCTAGAACGATTAACCAGCCTCGGTTGTTTAGCAGCTAGCTTTTCCATGATGGTTTGCAGTTGCTGACAATAGACATCTGCCGTAATCGTCTGGCCAGATTTAAGAAAGCTGTAGTGAACGACACCAGCACTAGTCCACCAAACGCTCACAAGTAAATTTTTTGGAGTCAATTTTCGCTTGGGGCATGGTTTGGCTGGTTCGGCAGGGTTCAGCCATTGCGATGAGCACTTCCGATTATCATACAGGATCCACTTTTCATCACAGGTAATGATTCGATTCAAAGTCCCTTCATTATTGTGCCGCTTGAGTAATGCAACGCAGCAGTCAACGGGCGTTTGTTGATTTGCTTCACTCAATTCGTGAGGTACCCACCTTTCAAGCTTTTTCACCTTCCCAATTTGCTTCAAGTGGATTAAAACAGTTTTATCACTAACACCGCAGCCTGCAGCTAACTCGGACGTGGTTCGCGATGGATCCGCTTCCACAATAGCCTTCAATTCTTCATTATTAACTTTGGTCTCCGGCCGTCCACGGAGCTTGTTCTGCAGGTCGAAATTTCCAGAACGAAAACGTTGGAACCAAAAACGCATTGTGTTTTATTTTGCGGCACCGTCGCCATACACATTAATCCTTCCAGCCGTTTCTGCAGCACTGGTGCCACGGTGGAACTCGTACTCGTAAATAACGCGATATTTCAAGTTTTCCATTTTGTAAACTGAGTGACGCAAAGAAAAAAAAACAATTGAGGAAAAAACAAATGAATTATAATTTTCGAAACACAAATACTTGAGTAAACAGCTGTATAAATTTGAATTTGGAATTCCTAACGAAAGAGAAGATATTTGAGATCAAAGTTGCCAGTACGGCAAAACGCCAATTTCATATGTAAGGACCTAATACATAAACCAGAGAAAATAAGCAAAAATTTTGTTACATATGTTAAGTACCACGGTGGCTCTTAGGGTGACGTTTGAACTACATTATATTATTCAATCATTACGCACTTTTGCACAGTTATTGGCCTTTATGTTTAAGAACAATTGGCATCAAAAACTCATTTTTGAACTTGCCAGTACGGCAAAACGCCAATTTCATATGTAAGGACCTAATACATAAACCAGAGAAAATAAGCAAAAATTTTGTTACATATGTTAAGTACCACGGTGGCTCTTAGGGTGACGTTTGAACTACATTATATTATTCAATCATTACGCACTTTTGCACAGTTATTGGCCTTTATGTTTAAGAACAATTGGCATCAAAAACTCATTTTTGAACTTTTGTACGCTGGCGCTTTTGTGATGTCCAGTCTTCAATTGTTACATTAGCACTCATTCATAAAAAAATGTTTTGCGAATACAATGTTTCTTTAGTGATCATCTAAATGCCGTAAAAATGAGATCACTGAGAATAATATGGAGAGGAAACGATGTTTGATAGAATACCGAACGATGAATCAATTACATGGTTTGGACATATGGAACGAAGGAATGTGAGAAGTATATTTAAAAAGTTGTGTAGAAGCAGTATGAATGGTAAAAGAAGACAAGGTCCACCACATTACTCTATTCTGACACCTCTCTAGATTCCTCCACATTCACACAACGAGTTGCACGTCGATTCTTCCGACTTCTAACATGACCAACCTTTAAAATTCGATTACTTCGGTCATGCCATGTTTTCCTCGGTTTACCTCGACTCCGTACTCCATTTATTATTATTATTAATATTAATATTATTATTATTATTATTTTGTTGAATCTCTCTTTACATAATGACATCGACATAACCAGTGTGGCAGGCCATTTTTTCTGCTTACCCCTTCGGAGAGACAGCGTGATGTTTAATTCGTTATTTGTTACAAACGGTGGTGAAGTCGGATGAGAGAGGAAAGGGATATGCGAAAAAATGTTTACTTTTGAAATATTATTATTATTTCTTGTGATTAGATCCCACTAAATCTCGCAAAGTTTTATGATTTATTTGTCTTTTTCTTTTTTATATACTTTGTATATACTCGCACAACACTAACTTAAAAAAAATTAAATATCAGACATGTTTCGGACAACCCGGTCCTTCCTCAGTGATATTATAAATATATTTAAATATTAATAAAAATTGTTTACAAATATAATCAGTTTTGACAGATGTTATAAAAATTGATTTTGGAACGTTTATGCTTTTGTTATTACAAATATTATGAATCAATTAAAAAATTTAAATAATATTATAATTTTAAGTTCTTATTGGGGTTCAGGTAATTACTTACAACAAATGAAATCAATCAAAGATTGGACTTTTATTTGATTGTTTATAATATTTTCTATATTTTTTATTGATTTTTTAATTAAAAAAAATTCGATATTGCTCAAAGTTTTATTTCTATTATTAACATGCAAAATTTCTAAACCATTTTCTTTATTAAATAAATGATCTTTTTCAATGAGGTGGTTAGCAAATTCAGAAAAAATATTATCACAGAGACTGCTCTTTTATTCTTAATTTAAAATTACGCCATTTCTTTTAATAAATGAATGATCTTTTTCAATGAGGTGGTTAGCAAATTCAGAAAAATTATTATTAGAGAGACATCTTATGTGCTCTTTTATTCTTAATTTAAAATTACGCATTGTTTTACCTATAAAAAAGATGAGTAATCATTACATTTCAGTTTATAAATCCCTGATTGAGAAAATTTATCTTCTTTGTCTTTATTATTAATTATTAATTTACCTAAATTATTGTTTGTATAAAACGCTGGTCTAATGTCACAAATAAAACATCTACAACACAAAGTATGGCGAACATAGAAGAAATTTTATGATTTAGTTTCATTGGTGCCATCATCGTGTTTCCGTGGTTTCTCTTTTTTCCATTGGTTTATTTGATCTCTAATCTTGTAAGCACTGTCTACCTGATACCCAATGTATTTAGCACCTCGTTCGCTGACTACCCCTCCAATTCGCAATTTCCCCTTCCGTATAATCTCCTGTCTAAATGTCCATCGGGCTTACGAGTATATAGAATGTTTGTAGCTTTCCGTTATATATACGAGTAGTTCGAAATATTTTGTCTGAGAGTTTAGATGATCTAGTACTCGTAGATCTAGTGTACCAACATGGCAATTAAAATTTACTATTTATATATTTTGTTTTTTCGAGATTTCAATCTTCAGCCATCTGCTGTTTTCTTTAGACCCAAAATATTTCTTATAATTTTGCATACCACTTTAACAATAAGCATACGTATACAATATGCATTTTCGAGACATTGATGTTTTCCAATTGAACGACCGAAATTTAAGAAAAAGATCGAACCAACCTTTCGGCGTGGATGAGACCGTAATATTACATCACTTTTCTATTTTTATTTTTTCACTATCATTATTATAAGATAATCCATTGTTTTAGTGGAAACACTTATTAACTGTTTAAATAAAAAACTAGGTTACAAATATCCAATTTTGATATTTATAACAGAGTTTTTCTAATTTAATCAGTTAATCATTATTATTGTTAAATCTTAAGTATTTTGTTTAAATAGTCCATTGTTTTGGCCGAAACACTATGATAATTTAACAGTGTACAATGTTAAATTAAACAAAATTTTTTTTTATGTACCTATTACAATTGTATTTTTACTTTTCGCGACAGCCGTATTTTTATTTTTAGTATTTTTATTTTTCACGAAAATTTGACAGTTGATATATAATTGTAACACCTGATGATGTCAACATAGGTTGACGAAACAGCTGTCGCAAAAAATAAAAATACAATTGTGATACATAAAACAAAGGTTTTTTAATTCAACAGTGTATTTTGTTTATGCGAAATGATCTGATGATGAATGTTAATAAGTCCAAGGTAATGATTTTTGAAAAGGAAGAAACCATGACAGTCTGCAACATTAGCGTGAATGGTGAAAACTTGGAGCAAGTAGTTGAGTTTGTGTATTTAGGTAGTATGTTTACAAGAGATGGGAGAGTGGAGAGGGATATTGAAAGAAGGGTTGGGGCAGGCAACAAAGTGAATGGTGCACTTAAAGTTGTCATCGCAAACAAAAACCTATCCAAAAAAGCTAGAATGGCAGTGCACAATGGTGTTCTTCTACCGACCCTTATGTATGGAAGCGAAGCATGGAACTGGCAAAAGAAGGATGAAAGTAGAATAAATGCAGTAGAAATGCGATCTCTTAGACGAATGTGTGGATATTGTGTATGATAGAGTGTCGAATGAAAATATAAGAAGTGAATGCGGTGCGAATGATGGTGTTATGAACAAAATAATGAAAGGATCATTAAGATGGTTTGGACATATGGAAAGAATGTCGGCCATGTGAGTCAGAGAAATCGACGCGCGTGCATGACACGATGTATGAATGTTGAGGAAGCGAGAGAAATATGTCAGGAAAGAAAGGTGTGGCAGTCCATTCTTTCTGCCTACCCCTTCGGGGAGACGGCGTGATGGTTAGTTAGTTAGTTAGTTAGTTAGTTAGTTATATTACTGATATCGCTGTAAATAAATAAATTTATTTTTAAGGTGATGCTTTTTATGAAGTGTGAGTAAGATAAGTTAATGTATAATATCGTCGGTTCAAAGGTAAAACTCATTAAGTGATATTTTTTTTTTTTGCAATTTCTGTATCAGACTTGTGAATTCTACATCAGAAAATAATCATGTTTTTGTTCAAGAATAACTGTTATTCTTTAATAAATACACTTGGTGATTATTTTCTGACGTAGAATTCACAAGTCTGATACAGATTGCAAAAAAAAAAAAAAAATTAAATGTCACTTATTGAGTTTTACCTTTGAACCGACGATATAAGACCACAAAGTATATTCTAATAAAATAAAATATATAAATAATGTATTCAGCAAAATCTTCTTTTAGATATATTAGTTTAAATATTTATACGTAAACGAATCCCATTTAATGATGTATGTATTACTATGATGTGTGTCATTATCAAGAAATTGAATTAAAACTATCTAACTATTTTAAGCGACATAAATTATAGTCCTGGACATCTTTTATCTCTCGTTTGTCTTCAAAATTAGCATCATCCTGTTCACTTCTTTACGATGTGTCATTAATCAGAGTTACAAGTTGAACGTAAATACTGCCATTTATGACGGGGGAACCTTTATCTTCATGCGCGGCATAAGCTGAAGGGAAAGCAGAAAAATAGAACCTCACATCTAAAGTGATTTTCTGCTTAATGCACCGCCATACTCTTTGGTCATTTGCGTACAATTTGACTAGAAAATAGATGACAAGCTATGTTAACATTTATTAAAATGTAACCTTTAAATAAGTGACGTAAAACGATTTAAATACTAAAGGTCCCTCAGGCGAGTATAAAATACTTTGTTGTATCAAATGGAAATTTATTTATTTAATAATTTATAAATAGTTAACATTTGAAACATGGGGCACAGGACATAAAAGATTCTCTCCGTTTACCCGAAGCTGTTATAGGTGAACAGCGCTTTTCGTAAGCTTCGGGTATGCTAGGTCCGTTCCTCGTCCATGCGGGTCTAACGTTGGAAAAATAATAATGAAACAAAGTAAGATGTATCCGAAGTTATCAGGACAACCTTGAAAAGCCCATGAAAATAAGGACGGCTACAGAGCAGTGGCGGTACTCCCATAGAAGCCCAGAAATCCGGCTCACGTAAGAAATTTTGAATCAAAACCTCCAACTCTAAGTAATCATGCCCCCGCATAAACCAACAACCCACCTAACCTTCCAACAATGTTCCCATCAGACGTAAGAGGAATAGCCACAAGAGCTGAACTTCTGTAAGCCAGAAGAGGTTTTGATTCAAAATTTCTTACGCAAGCCGAGCTTCTGGGCTTCTATGGGAGTACCGCCACTGCTACAGAGCTGGTGCTCTGTAGCAGTGGTCCGATCAAATCAGGACGCTGAGTGACCTCTAAATAGCTGTAATCTGGAGACTGATCGGCAACAAGAACGCATGGTGAGCCATAGTGAATAGTTTACAGGATGGACACGACCCTCAGTCATGAGGAATGTGACTAAGGTGTACAACAAATTATCGAAAGTGATATAAAATTATATATTTCATCTTCAATAATAATCAAATACGGTTAAAAAAAATACATAAAACAACCAGAAGATGGCAGTGAGCTGCCGAAACCTCTTCTTCTTCTTCTTCCTCAGCCTATTCCAATCCATTCCTGGACAAAGGCCTCCTCCATTCGCTTCCATGTCGATCTGTCCTGTGCAGACTGCATCCAGGTTATTCCGACGTGTCTGTTCAGATCATCCTTCCACCGTAGTTGCGGTCGCCCTGCACTTCTCTTTGCCGTCCACGGTCTCCAAGTCAGCAGTCTTAAATTTAAGTAAATATATAGTATACATGAAAACAAAAACATTTAAATTTTTTTTTCATTATTTACAATAAACTTCTACCATAATTTTTCAAATTTATATTATCAAAAATTACATTATCAAAAAATAAATATCATTTAAAAAAATTGTATAAATAAACATATTAAATAATTTTACGAAGTGAGGATAATAAAATATTCAATAAATTATTGAAGAGAATAGGGAGCTCCTAATCATAATAAAATAATATTATTTAAATTTATTCAAAATGATAAGATATTTCTGTAAAATTCACAGCCCTATTAGAAACGACAGTTTTATAAAGATGTAATTTTTTTAGCGTAAATATAAAATTTAGTACACATTATATCACTCAATTAACGAAAATATTTTTTATTATCATTAAATCTTACGAAAAAAAGGATGCGTATATTTTTAATGAATATTATATAATTTATTTTACTGTATTAAGCATCCAATAAATTTACTTTATTGTTATTTGAAAAATGATGTAAAACTCCATATGAAATAATTAGTACAAATGAAAACGTCTGTTTTCTAGAAGTTTTATTGTAATTTATGTGAATGACATGTTTCGCTTGTCTAAAAAAGGCGGGCCACACTGTAATAAACAAGCTTTCCACCAACGGTTTAAATCTGTGTGGACACTGGTTTGAAACCAAAATTTGTATACTGAATGCGTTTGGATCAACAGTTGGTAAACACGACAAACACGCATTCCACAGTTTACAAACACGACAAACACGCATTCCACGTGTTTAGGCGGTTTGATTCAACCAATTTTGGTTTACAAACTGTTTTAAACTGTTTTAATAAACACGAATCCACAGCCGCGCGTGTTTATCCACAAGCTACGTCAAACGAATTTTGGTTTACAAACTGTTTTCAACTGTTTTAAACCGTTGGTGGAGACCGATGTTTATCACAGTGAGGCCCGCCTTTAAGGCATTATAATATCATATTTTAACGCTTTAGAAAGGCGACACATTTCATTCACATAAATTTTAATAAATTATCTAGAAAACAGACTTTTTCATTCAAATTAATTATTTAAGATGGAGTTTTAATCCAAAACCTTTTAATTTCATTTAGCAATAGTGTAAAACTGCATATCATATAAAATATTTTGAAAATTATAAATTTTTTCTTAATTTGTTTTTAATTTATGGCAGGTTTAAAGAAAATGTAATTTTTATATTATAAAATAATGCATATGAAAGCAACGGAAAATTTCCATATCACTATAAGATATACGAGTATATGGTATAATAGTTAGAAATAAAAAATATATATAAAAAAATATAACACTATTCATAAACATGTCTCGGATGGTACTAATCCTTGTTAAGTGTGCAAATTTTAACCTTACGAAATAAGTTTGTTAAGAGTACAAAAGTATTGTGAAAAAATAAATTTAAAAGATGTTATTCAAATATAAATCCACAGCACAAAGTGATTGCGAATGTATACATAAAGAAGTGGATTTAAATATTTTATTTAAATGTTATGTATTCGATTGGGATTATTAAAAAAAAACTGTTTCTCTTTGCCCAAATACGTAAAGCGGTAAACACAAGAAATTAAATAATTTTCTTGTAAAAGTGACATTATTTTTGCATCACCCGGTGCCGTTGAGTGCTGTTTTATGCGCATGCTCCATTAGGGTATCCTTCGAGACACCTACGCCAGAGATTTGCGAATAACTCCGTACTATAGACAATCGTTATAAAACCTTGCCAATAACCTGAATTTCTACATCGGCATGGCGAATGTTTACGATTCCCTGGTAATGAAGATAAAGGGTCCTCAATCTCATTATTTCACTAAGTTATGTTCTCTGATAAAGGTTATGCATCGCCGTCTATTTGCCAGAAGACTTAATGAAGATGAAAGCTAATGAAAGATGGAAGGTGGGGTAGAGAATTTTTTTGAAAGTAATGGTAATATTTCTTGGTACAATCTCACCCTTCTGAAATCGTCACTTTTAAACCTTTGATGCACAACGTGCTTTCCACTTTTCATATCTTATTTTTATTTGGAGTTTTTGTTAGAATCATGTTTTTTTTTTTCAATTAAGAAACTGTCACTAAGATGCTGCTGCCAGTTGAAACGCAAAATTATTACCGCAAATAGAAATATCAATAAATGATGCACGCAAAGTTATTACCGCAAATAGAAATATCAAATGAAGAAAATATGGCAGTGCACAATAGAGTTCTAGTGCCGACCCGTATGTATGGAAGTGAAGCTTGGAGTTTTGAAAGGAACGTGTTGGACATATCGTGCATGGATATTTGGACATGCGAAAGCTGTGTGCAAAGTGGGTGCTGCGCGGTTATTTTTTATTTTTTAAAAGGAACATAGAAGTTCCCGCCACATACCCGAGGCTGTTATAGGGCGTAGCGGCACCCTTTTATCAGCCTCGCTCGTAGACTCCCTGGGCCTGTCCCCGGTCCATCCGGGACTTACATTTAAAGACGGCAACAACAGGGGGGTGCCAGACCACATTTAATCTACTCCATCCTACTTCTACGCTGTACTTTATTGAATAAATAAACATAATATATAATACATGAACATTTATATAAAAGATAAAAAGAATGATACACCACAGGAATATACAGCGGGAAGAACAGGAGAGGCAGAGGAGACAAATGCGGGATGTAAAAAAAATTGTGGAGTACAGTTTTTGGCATGTAGAACAAAGGACGAGGTTTACGAAGCATTTCATAATATTAAATAAATAAATAAAACCACTGCACAATTTATTATAATGGCCAAGAGGGAGAGGAACGAGGCCCGTCACAGAGGAGCAACCTCCACCTCCCAGCTGGAAAACAGCGCACCCTCAGAGGGCAAGAAATAGCACAAATTACGGTGAATTCCGGTGGGGTAGACAACCGACAACCATATTCAACTGTAATAAAGACGATTTTTTCTTTCGATATATTATAATGGATGAAACATGGCTCCAGTACTACCCTCCAGAGTTCAATCGACAGTCAGCCGAGTGGACTCCACGCGATGAACCTATGGTATATACATATATAAGAGTTTTTTTTTCAGTGTCACATGATAAAATGTGTCCGGGAGTCCGTCTTACTAAACTCTATTAAAAAAAATATAAAGTAAACACAGTGAACCGTAAAAAAGCATTTGAAATGTGGCTCCATCGCAGAATATTGCGAATCCCATGGACTGACATGATCACCAACAATGTGGTGTTATATAGAGCTAGAGTAGAAATATAATTGTCTAATATAAAGTTCTGCCAGTGGGTACTTATGGTCTTGAAACTGTTACACTGTCCAAACAAAGTGCCGAGAAACTACGAGTGACCCAAAGAGCCATGGAAAGAGGCATGTTAGGAATAAGCCTAGATAGAAAAGACAGAGTCAGAAACGATACGGTGAGAGAAAAAACAAAGGTCACTGACATAATCCACCGGGTGGCGACTCTAAAATGGCAATGGCCAGGTTACGTAGCCAGAAGCCCGGACGAAAAGTGGACAAGAAGACTGCTGACTTGGAGACCATGGGCGGCAAAGATAAGTGCCGGGCGACCGCAGCTACGGTGGAAGGATGATCTGAACAGACACGTCGAAATAACCTGGATGCAGTCTGCACAAGACAGAGTGACATGGAAGCGAATGCAGGAGGCCTTTGTCCAGGATTGGAGGGAATAACCCGAGGAAGAAGAAGAATGTAAATACTAGACAAATGGCATATTTGGGACATACTTCGCAACGAAAAATACAGTCTGCTGCTCCTCATCATGAAATGGAAGTGCGAAAGGTGCGGTTTGGGAAGACCCCGGATGTCCTGGGCTGGAAAACATCAAATATTGAACCGGAATTCTTAAGGTCGGGGAGTTGTTACTAGCACAGGACAGAGAGGCCTACGCCGGAGTGATAGTCGACGTCGGGAGGACCTGACATAGCACTTTGAGAAGAATAAGATGAATATAAGTTAAATTTCGGTCCAGTATGGACGGGGGATGGGGTAGAAAGTGCAAGAGTCAAACTGACCCTACAAAGGGCGCTCCTGCGTTGAATAACAGATAAGGGTGTGTGGCATTCTGTCATCTTATATATTCGTTATCATGAAAACCGTTACACTATTATACTATAATTATTATTATTATTTTGTTGAATCGCTCTTTACATCATGACAGCGTGAGCCAAATCGATGTATAGGGTATTATAGCTATCATAGTGATTCTCGTGACATGTGATGGGTAGCTAATCTATCGTCATTTTATTGTCTTATGAATTCTATACCAGACCAATAACAGTGTGACAATCACATTGCCCTCGCCGGGAATCGAACCCGGAACCTTCGTGGGGGCAGTCAATGCACTTACCAGTCGGCCACGAAGGTCGCACTAAATGATAAACTAACCATGTTAACTTGTATATAAATTTGTCATGAAATAAAACGCTGGATTGATAAAACTGTAGATGCGGCTTCAATCATGAATACCTTATTGATAATTCCTTTCATTTTTGCTCATATTGGGTAACAACAAGAAACATAACAGTCGTTAAAGAACATTTATAACCTTTTAAAAACGCGAATTAACGATGTTGATTTTTTTACAAGTTTTTCATTGGTCAACAATGAAAAATATCTAATGTTTTGAACCTTGTTCCTCAATACCTACTCATCCCAATCTTCTCTGACGAAGTAAGATCAAAAAGTTGTCGACAATAATTTGAGATGGTTCTTACTTGTCCGTATTAAAATGAAAATATCACATCGAATTAATATATTGCTACGAGCGACTTGTGTGAAAGAGTGTGGAGTCTACGTACAATAAGGACTGATCACCGATGACGAGGATAAGGCTTAAAACATAAAATATATCTAAGAATTAATTGTATCACAATAGAGACGAAGATGTAAATTGTTTTTTTTTAAAACAGAATATTGTGGTCGAGGCGTTTACAGGACTTATGACCTGTCATTGGTTGGGTTAAGCGATCGCTTTATGTTAACAACATTCCCCATTCCGCGAAGTAAAGTGTTTCTCAACATAGTAGCATATATACATCTTTCAAAAAATTGTCAGACGTGGTGGTTGTAAGAAGGGCGCAATGGGGAATGTTGTTAACATAAAGCGATCGCTTAACCCAACCAATGACAGGTCATATGTCCTGTAAACGTCTCGACCACCATATTCTGTTTCAAAAAAAAAAAAAACAATTTGCATCTTCGTCTCTATTGAGATACAATTAATCCTTATAAATGATTAACCCGCAATGGGTAAAATCCAGTATTTGTATACACTCAAAATGTTATAAAATATATCATTGTGCACTCAAACAAAATGCAGTGGAAATCCTTCTTAATGATTGAGGTAACTATGCTACGTGAAACCGTGTACATTATTAAGAAAAATAATTTAGTAATATGTAGCCTCTAAGGGTCTGGTAGAATTAACGGCACAATAAAAATGGTGATTGACTAAGCAGTGGCGGTATTCCCATAGAAGCCCAGAAGCTCGGCTTGCGTAAGAAATTTTAAATCAAAACCTTTTCTGGCTTACAGAGGTTCAGCTCTTGTGGCTATTCCTCTTACGTCTGATGGGAACATTGTTGGAAGGTGATTTGGTGGGTTATTGGTTTATGCGGGGGCAGTGCCGAGAAATTACGAGTGACCCAAAGAGCCATGGAAAGAGCCATGTTAGGAATAAGCCTAAGAGACAGAGTCAGAAATGATACGGTGAGAGAAAAAACACAGGTGACTGACATCATCCACCGGGTGGCGACTCTAAAATGGCAATGGGCAGGTCACGTAGCTAGAAGCTCAGATGGAAAATGGACAAGAAGACCGCTGACTTGGAGACCGTGGACGGCAAAGAGAAGTGCAGGGCGACCGCAACTACGGTGGAAGGATGATCTGAACAGACACGTCGGAAAAAGTTAATGCAGTCTGCACACGACAGAGTGACATGGAAGCGAATGGAGGAGGCCTTTGCCCAAGAGTGGACGAGAATATGCCAAGGAAGAAGAAGAAGAATAGATAACTTAGATTTGGGGGTTTTGATTCAAAATTTCTTACGCAAGCCGGGCTTCTGGGCTTCTATGGGAGTACCGCCACTGACGACTAACCTACGTATCATAAGTCATGAGAATCAATAGCCACACATTTGTATATAGTAATTGGCTACAAATAACCTGTTGTATATACAACTGTGGAAAATAACTGGAAACTACCACATTAATGGCCCAAGTAGCATCCCAAGAACCTTGAAACAATATTAATAAATTTTAAATAATTATAAAAATAAAAACAACTTTGTATTTAACCACGATAGGGTTATTATATTGATGCCAACTGGTTTTGCTTGGACCCAAGCTTCACCAGGGTAGTATAACAACTTATATAACAACTTAGTTGTTATACTGCCCTGGTGAAGCTTGGGTCCAAGCGAAACTAGTTGGCATCAATATAATAACCCTACCGTGGTTAAATACAAAGTTGTTTTATTTATATAATTATTTAAAATGTCTAACCACAAAGTGAGTGTTTTATATGAAGAATTAATACATTTTGCTGCGAACTAATCATAATGATTGAAACTTTTAAAAAGTCCTCAGAGCCACCTCAGTCACCATGGTTTATTGTCGTGCTTGAGTGAGACTATTGGGTCTTACTTTGTATACACTTGTACAAAGTGTCTACACATAGGCATGCTCTTATGTACGAGTATAATATAATAGAATAGACTTCTCATATTTCCTACTTCAAGAGATATTGCGGCAACCACAATGTAAATATAATTTTAATGATATATTCGTGACCTTTACGATATGTTATGCACAATATGAGTGCTGTCAAAATACTCGGGTGTTTGATTGTTTTCTTTGGTGGGCCTATTGTTGTATGGCCACGACCGGTTTTAATTAATACAGACAGTCGAGACTTTCAAAAAATATTCCCGTCCATTAATTTTGTTTATTTGCAATGCATCATTACACACCTACTATCGGATGATTTTAGTTTTAATAAAAATTATTTGGCTTATAATCGGAACGTAATTGGTCCATAAATTATGATGAAGTCACGTATTGTTAATACACCCATTATTATATTGTGATTTAAGCATTCATAGCTAGTTAAAAAAACATATAAATTATCCCAATCCAAGTCTGTATAATTATTATTATTATTTTGATGAATCGCTCTTTACGTCATGACAGCGCAAGCCAAATCGATGTAATAATAATAATAATAATACATTTTTTAAATTATAGAGCGCCATTTTTTAAATTATAGAGCGTCATTTTTAAGAATTACTCATCTCAAGGGAGCTGTAGAAAATGCTCCATTTTATCAACTAGTTAAAAAAAAAAATGATAACAATAATTGTAAACATATATAGTATTAGGGCTGCACCTGACGTAGTCGATCAGCCCTTCCTGTCAGGGAATGATAATTTGAAAATGTGCGTTTTGAATCTCGATCTAAACTCTGATTGATTGATTCTCAATGCATTTAAGGTCTGCTAGAAGATTGTTCCAGGCTGAAGGGCCGGCTACCGTGAAGGCTCGGTCGCCAAAGTTTGTGCTTGGATAGCGTTTTGGTACAGTCAATCTACCGATCGCAATGTAGACTGTCTAGATTTCAGGTTCTCGTTGATGCAGAGTTCAGATATATAAGCTGGTGCCATTCCATGCAACGCCTTATAGATCGTCCAGCAGAGCTTGTATTGTATCCTTTCTGGACATTTCAGTCAATATATTGGGTTGTAAAGGGTATAACTATCAAATTGATTCTGATGACAAGTGATAGCTAGCTAATCTATGCCAATTTATTGTTATGTGAATTCTACATTTATTGTCGTGTGACAATCACACTGGCATCGCCGGGAATCGAACCTGGGACCTACAGTGTTGCAGTCTTAGCATTTACCACTCGGCCACGAAGGTTCACAGTATTATGAATAAGTATAAATATATGTATTTAACATGTTCACGTGTATGTATGTGTGTATGATTCAAATATTGAAATCAGAAAGGAATGTAGAATGGAAGAAAGTAGTATGATCAAAATTTTGAAAGCATCACCAGCATGGAAGCGTTGGTTTGGATACATGGAACGCATGGATGAAGAAAGAATGGTTAAGAAAGTATATTTTAACGATATGAATGGAGTATGGAGTGGAGGAATATAAAGGAAAGAAAACATGGCATCACCAATTTAATTCAATTTTGTAGGTCACCTATGTTAGAAGTTGAAAGAATCGACCTGCGTATATAACTCGCTGTATGAATGTGGAGGAAGCTAGAGTGGGGTTGCGTTCCTTTTCTCTGGCTTCCCTTTACGTGAAACGGCGTGATGGTTTGTTGTTGTTTAAAAAATTATATATTATATTTTTTTAGTGAAGTGACCCTGAAAAAATATCTAAATAATTTAGAAATATAATTTCTCGCTTAATGTACTCGTATTAAGGGTACGGCCACACCGTAGTGCCAAAGTAGGAGTCAAGATGAACACCCGGCGAACCAACGCATGGCGTACTATAGGACTGGCCACACTATACCCTCGGCGCCAAAGGGCGTGATCACAAGCGAACTGTGTCTTGACTCCTACCCAGGCACTCCAGTGTGGCCGTACCTTAAGTAAATTTAAAAAAATACTTCTGCAAGTGCATTTCATTGTATAAATATTTCCTTCAAGTTAACTTCAGCAAGTTTTGTGGCTTGCGAAACATATTGTAATTTACTCGTGTCGACTTGCTGGACGTGATGCCATTGGACATTCACTTTTACGATTACATTTTTCCAGACAGCGCTCTAGTAAATCGCTTGCTTATATCTAGGACCAATCGATCAAGCTAATCTTGTCAACTTTGCAGTAATGACAAATCATAACGTGTTATGAAGCTATAACTCAAACCTAGTTATTATTGTTATAATACCCTTTAAATGGTGAATTAATTATTTAAATTGCGACGAAAATTCTTCATTAATATTACTTCGCGAAGGTTTAAAACACGAATTTGATACAATCCGAGTAATAATGTGCATTTAAAATGTATTATATATAAATGAATTATAAGTGCGACAGGGAAATAAATCTTTTAACGGTAGGACGTTAGACTCTATACTGGGTTAAACTAAATTTGTTTGATGTCAGTATTTAATTGTGTATGATGTGATTCACCTAGAGATGGCGCTCAAGTCGGTTAAATTGACGGCTGTCAATCGTCAATGATCGCAATCCGAGTAATAATGTGCATTTAAAATGTATTATATATAAATGAATTATAAGTGCGACAGGGAAATAAATCTTTTCACGGTAGGACGTTAGACTCTATACTGGGTTAAACTAAATTTGTTTGATGTCAGTATTTAATTGTGTATGATGTGATTCACCTAGAGATGGCGCTCAAGTCGGTTAAATTGACGGCTGTCAATCGTCAATGATCGCGATGACCTTATTTCACGTGTATTCTTGCAAAAAATATTGTTAAACGTCATGTACTAAGAGAAACACGTTGTTGGATGGTATATATGAATGGAAAGCGAACTTCAATTGTACTTGTTTAATTCATTTATTGTGTACTCGAATATTATCATTATTATTTTGATGACTTATATTTTAAGTGCGCCGTTTTGTAAAATCAATTACTTCAAGGGCGCACTAGGAAATAACTGACCGAACATTGCAATCTTTAGAAGTTTCTTAAATTTAACGTCATCCTCCTCATACTTATACTAACATGGAGGCTATTCCACGCCAACGGACCCGCAACGCTGAAAGCACGATCATAGAAACTTGCTTTATTGGCTCTGACTGGAATTGTTATATGTTGTTTGCACTTGTTTCTGCTGATCGGAGTGAACGTTGCCTTTCCGTTGGCATCGGTGTCACGCAGAGGTCCGATATATGCGCTGGCGCTCTCTGGTGTCGAGCCTTAAACACTGTCAAACACAATTTGTATTTTACTCGCTCTCGGATTTTAAGCCAGTGAAGTTCCTTCAGGAGCGGCGTGATATGACAGTATTTTTGTTGCCCCATAATCAATCGGGCAGCAGCATTGAATACGCTTTGTATTCTGCTTTATTGATTAATACAGAATAAAGCAATAGCGACCCGGTGTCGGGTCCGTAAGTATACATACCTATTTTATCCACTGTGTTGCTGATTTAAATATCCCACTTTTATTAATAAAACATCTCAAAGGTGCTGTACGAATTGAAATCGGGAAAAATATATCAGATGGTAGTCTAGGGAAGAGCTAAGCGTTCTGGTTCCCGATCCAGAGGACATATTCCTTCTTCATGATAATGAGCTATTTTCTGCTTATATTGAAGATTGTAAAATAAATTATAATGCAATTGATTTAATTTTTAGAGTAAGTATTTATTTTATAACTAACCAACAAACTAACCATCACGCCGTCTCCCCAAGAGGGTAGGCAGAAAGAATGGACTGCCACACTTTAATCGATGCGGCAATCCATCCTTCTCTTTTCGCCCCCGCGAGAGACCCGTTGTGATGGGTTGCGAACCTCATCGCCACCAATAGGCATCTCCCGCGCACACATCGATCGTCCAACGTCTACAAAATAAATCTAAAACAAATTATATAAAAACAATGATATAAAATAAAATAACAAATGAAATAATTTAACACATAATGTTCTTTTAGATGGTGCACTTATCGTCAGCTGGACGATCCGGACTTTGTATTTATTTTATTAATAAAAAAATACTATATTTTATGTAATCTTGACATCAGGTCGGAAAAATACTTGTCACAGAAATCTCAATTTATGCTTAAGATAAAAACACAAATATATTATTAAATATCATATATTGTTGGTACCTACTTAAAATTAGAATATTTTTCTGTTCTGGCGCCTACTTTATAGCCATTAAATGCAACAATTTTATCGCATGGCAATGTCAATATAAATAATAACCACATTTTGTCGTTTGGCGCACCCGCATTCTTTATTTAAATTTGAGTTACGACTCCGCCGGTGACAGCTCGCGCCAATTTCGTTTCGAATTGCGAAGGTGGCGGCGGTTTCCATCGCAAATCCATAGACACAGCCATAGATTAAAGCTTACGATTAGGTACTTACCTGTCAATGATTTGTAATGACACCGTATTAATTTTATTAATCAGTAATGGATTTTTGATCTGAATTTATTAAAATATGTTTAATATTATATGGTAAATACCAATAAAATGTAAATGTATAAATCATGTTTCAAATTGACCAATCCGTATACATAAAATGAATTCATCATTAAAGGCATACTTTTGTGATAATTCAATGTGTTAGTTTTTTGAGTAAATATGAAGATAAAACACGAAGAAAAATAAAGACAAAACAAAGCTGCTGACTGTAGGCCGAACGCAACATCAGATGAGAGTAGTGATGTCAGGAGTTCCACTAAAGAACACCAAGGAGTTTGTCTACCTCGGGAGCAAAATAACATGGGACGGTCGATCTAAGAGCGAGGTCGACAGCCGTATACATCAGGCTAGGTTTGCATTTAATAAAAGGTCGAAAATAATCGAATCAAATAATATAGACCTAAAACGGAGAATACTCCTCATCAAGACCTATATATGGAGTATCTTGATGTACGGCTGCGAGACATGGTGCCTATCGGAAAGAGATAAACGGAGACTAGAGGCTTTTGAGATGTGGTCCTATAGAAGACTATTAGGAATTACCTGGAGAGACCACATCACGAATAAGGAGGTTCTTCAAAGAATCGAACGAGGAAGGCACCTGCTCAGGACTTTGTCCGAAAGGCGTGCAAGATGAATCTGCCAAGTAATACGTCAAGAAAGCCTCTTGCATGCCACGATGGAGGGTATAACCGAGGGGACAAACTCTAGGGGACGCCCACGCCAAGAGTACCTGGAGGACCTGTTGGTGGACGTGCGCTGCTCATCATATGCAGATTTCAAATGAGCCGCACAAGACAGGGAAGAATGGAAGAGAAGAATAGAAAAAAATACTGCAAACCAATTACAGGATTGAAACTTTCTAACTAATTAATTGAACACAAGCAATATTGAATGTTGCTGGAATTGAATAAAAAAGATTTTTTTTGTAATTCGAACAACGATTAGTAATGTTATTTTATTCCACTTTTATGAGAATAATTATAATTTATTTATTAAAAAAAACTTGTAAATTAAAATTTCATAACGAAATTTGAATTGAAATTAAAAGAGGTAGATAATTTTTTTGTCAATTCAAAAAAAAACATATGCATAGTTAAATTACATTGTTTTGACCGAAACACTATGATACTTCAATATTATTAATTGTTAAAATTTATAACACTGTTATGATATAAAAATATTTATTATTCACTTTTTGAGTGTCGCGACAGCTGTTACGCCAACCGATGTTGGGATCATGCTAACTGAGTTGTTTGTAGCACCTGATGATGCCTACGTCGGTTGATGAAACAGCAGTCGCGACACTCAAAAAGTGAATAATAAAAATTGTGATAAGGTGTTACAATAATATATCAAATGTCAAATTTTCGTGATCTTTCGAATCTTTATGTGTATTTGTTTCTATGTCAATTTGAATAATTTTCACATTATTAACTGTTATTAACTATTATTAATTTTTAACTGTCTTAAATTTTATTTTCACAACAGAATTCATTGTATAATAGATAATCAATTAAGTTTTCCACGGTTAGATCGTGCCTATTAAGACCTTTAAACAACCATAATTCTGTGCTTTCTGACATTTGTTAATAAACGAATTAATTAGATGTAATAAAAGCGTATGGTACGTTTAACGCCATTTTGTATTTCGCGGATGTCGGACTGATGTGGCTGCCTGATTAGACTGCGTAGGTGTTGCTTTGGCGCCTATTTGGCCTCAATACAATCTTTTCCCTTTCAAAACTGATTGACTGCATAGCAATGTAGTCATTATATTATTATGTGCATAAATACGTACGTAGATACGACTCGTGTGCGCAAGTCCATTATTAGATGCAATTTACAAACTTTAACCCTTCATAGCATTGTGTACCAAATTTGCTGCAAACAGAAATATCAACTAATATTTGTATCATCATCATCATCAGCCGTCTGTCATCCACTGCTGAATGTAGGCCTCTCCCAAAGCACACCACCGCCCCCTATATTTGTATAGAACATAGGTTTCCAATCTGTTCTGGGTCACCGCCTCCTTTACAAGAAAAATAAACGTTCAACGCCTCCTTCCCATAAAAGTTCTTTGAAATATGGAAAAATTATAACAATACATACAATAACAAAATAAATCAATATTTAAGTTTAATTTGCTTTATTAGTACCTACGTGATTAGCGTGTTTTTTTTTTGTCTTTTTAGACTATATTTTTTTATCTGCCCAAGCTCTCTTTTTTTCTGGGTCGTCTACTGCCCCACTGACAGTCTCAAACGCCCACAAGGGGGCGTTATCGCCCACTTTGAGGACCTAGAGTATAGAATATTTGAATTTCATAAATATTCTTATTGCATCAGTGATTCCTAAAATGGTCTTTATAGACTCCTAGGGGTCTACGACAACTTGCAAGGAGTCTACGACAATTGTAAAAGGGTAAAAAAAATGGGGGTCCACGAGATGGTTCAACTAAATTGAAGCCGACTATTGAAACGCAAAACGAATATCGAAATCATTGGCGACTTTTTTTTTAGCTCATTCGGAAAAGATCGCCAAACGTGTAGACCGGCAAAATTTTCCCAATGAGCTAAAAAAAATCGATAACGAATTCCGGCTTTTTTGTTTCCGATTTTTTTTTAGCCTGGAAAAAAAACTATTTTAGGAAAGCAGGGGGTCTACACAAATAAGAAATCGGCAAGGGGTTTACGGGACACAAAACAGTTTGAGAACCGCTACACAAACCATCGCGTTAGTTAAAAAAAACACATTTAAAAATTATTGTTCCCATGTTATATTTTACAATTGATAATTAAAAACATATTTTTTTTAAATTAAAAAATCATGCATAGAGGGTTAAATATATACACAAACAATTTTATCTACACGGAACGTTTCTCGAACTCGTAAAAGTATTATAACATTTTGCATTTATTATTTATGGTGTATCTTCGTACTTCTTTTTAACATTAGCTTAAAATAGCACATGTTAGGTTGGCAAAACAGCTGTCGCGACATTTTATAGAAAATAAATAAAACCATTATGATATTATAACATTGTTCCAAATTAAACATTTAATAATGTTGAAGTATCGTAGTATTTCCGCCAAAACAATGGATTATCTAATTTATTTTACACAACAGCTGTTTCACCAATCAATGTTGCCAACGCTAGGTTATTTAATAAATTTAGATTGATTGTATTTAGTCAACAAAGGCACGGCCATTAAGAATAAGATGAGAATCTATAAAGCATGCGTAAGACCAATAATAATATATGGCGTCGAAGCAAGGGCAGACACAGTAAGGACCAAACAAGTTTTGAAGGCTTCTGAAATGAAAACACTGAGGACGATAGCAGACAAGGCGTTAGGAACACCAGAATAAGAGAGATATGTGAGGTTGAGGATATTATAAGATGGAGTAGTCAGCGAAAAAGGGACTGGTACGGTCATGCTCAAAGAATGGACACCACCAGACTCCTCTATATTGCATTGCATAATCAGCCTCACGGGACTCGTCCTCGTGGAAGACCTCCTAAAAGATGGAAGGACAGCTGGGAATCTACTTCACAGGAGGAGCAACACTCTGGAGAACAGACCACATGGTCTACAATAAGGAAGAAGAAGTATTTATTTATTGTCGAATTCAAACAGCTATATTTTTCTATTATGGAAAACACAATCTATGAATAACACAATTATGTAGAATTGCATAATGAATCAATGCAAATCTTTGCCGGTAAACCAGTGTCTTCATATTTGTACAGTTATGATATTATCCATGTCAAATGAAGATATTTGACCAATATGGCAGCGAACGATTAAGGTTCAAAAGATACCAACATTTTCCGATTAAAAAATATACTTTATGTATAATATTACTTGAAACCTGTGTAGTAAAATTAAAATTTATTGATTTATTCATATCTTTTTAATGGATTTAATCAAATGCGCGCGCAATTAAATTCTGAGTTAATTCCACGGATTATCTCTTAATAATATTATTATTTTAATGTGCATTCTGGGATAAGTTTTGAACTGCTGGGAGGATAGCGAGAGAGAAGCGTACTGAGCAAATGCTCTTATTCTTGGGGTTCAATAAACTTAAAACGAAAATTTATTATGAAATATAATTTATATTCGAAAATGTGTCCGTACTAATTTAGATAAATCATTGAAATACTAGGATTCGGTATTCTATCACACATCATTTTTCGGTACGTTATTCTTAGTAATTGACAGAATTCTCAAAAATTCCATAAAGCATCTTGTTGTTTATCTTGACGCAAATCTGTCACTAAAATCATTAATTAACAACAGGGTTACTACCAGTTTCTTCCACCTATGACGAATAAAATTCCCCGAAAGAAGTATTCCCCATGACACTTTCAAAACTCTTGTAAATTCTCTATTTGTGTCACGACTTGACTATTGTAATGGAATTTATGCAAACATTCCAAAATTACGTTGCATTACATTACATTGCGTTTTATTATAGGCTATTATACTAAGGCTAAGGCTAACTGTGGAGGAGCTATTCCGGACAGTGCAGGATAGGGAAGAGTTTACCAGAGTGATCGCCAACGTCGGGGGGACCTGACAGGGCACTTTAAGAAGAAGAATACTAAGGCTTGTATGGACGCACCGCCACTGAGTGATAGTTAATATGACAATGATAGATAATATGACAGTGATAGTTAATATGACACTGATAGTTAATATGACAGTGATATCATCAAATCAAATCAAATCAAAACAGTTTATTAACTCAAAAGACATTTCTAAACAGGAAAATGTTTGAGGCATCTATTAAGTTTAGGTAAAATATTTTAAAAATACAACAAAGTACCAGGAACGCATTAAAGATGGTTCGACATTAGGAAGACAGGATACTTTCTAAAGTCAAGAGTATTTGTCCCCTGAACGTACCTTCACTAATATAAAAGATGTCAATCTCCGAGGAGACCGCGTTCAGCAGACTGATTGCTCTTCCCACCGGTGTCACCAGAGGCAGATTGGTTCTGGTGGCCGGTTGGAAAACAATCTGTGCTGTCGCTGTCGGAGAAATCTATCAGGGACAAAAAGACCAACACTCTCTAGCACGGCCGAGTTCTCGAAATATTCCCTGATTAATTGAAAGAAATGGGTTATGAGATGCCCATCTCTTCGAAGCTGTAAAGAATTGGTTCCGAGTATTCCTAAAAGAAATGCCGTGGGATAGAGCCACGGATAACTACCATACTCCCTCATGTAGAGATACCTCAGAATTTTTTTCTGAACTCTCTCCAGCATAACGGAATATCTCGCCTCGTGAGGACTCCATATCCATATCGCAGAACCACTTTCGAGTCTGCTCCGAACAAACGCGTTGTATAGGACTCTGAGCACATTGGGATTTAAGATTTTATGAAGCACAACATCCTAAGTGTAATGACACAAATGCTCTCGATATGTGCACGAAAAGTCAGCCTACTCTCATAAATGATCCCGAGATCCTTCATCGTAGATACGTGTGTTAGTTGCTGGTTGTTCGTTGTGTATCTATGATACACAGTTTTCAATGCTCTAGTTAATATCACAATTGTCTGACAGTGTACCACTGTGTGGTTTTATGACTACAGCACATGCGCCTTACTCCGGTGAGCACTGGTCCGGCAGCAGCGCCGACCAGAGGAGCAGTCTGCCCACATGATTAGAAGTAATGAAACGGAATAACATCGGGGGCTGGTGAACCGCACGCTCGTAAAATGCTCCCATGCCTTTACTTCGTACAGTAGCGGGTCGTTATTATGACAATGTATGACGGGCTGCCTCCATAAACATGAAACTTTTGTTTTTAAGGCCCGCTTAAATGTCAATGACTGGGAAGAAGCGATGATGCACAAATTTTAAATTTTAATATTTTCGGCAAGAGATACTTTTGTTGAATTTATTTGAATAACATTATATACAACTTAATAATAAAGTTTCACGTTTTTGGAAGGCATAATGATTTTTTTCTCATTCATTCGATGTCATCGGTATGCTTTGATCTACCCATGCAGCGTTAGTCATTTTTATATTTGTTATGTTGGTCCTGGTAACAATGTGAATGGAGCTTTAAAATAAGCTATTGGAAACAAGAATTTATCAATGAAAGTGAAAATGACCGTTCACAATAAAATTCTGGTTCCAACTCTTATGTATTGAATCGAAACCTGAAACTGGCAGAAGAAGGATGAGAGCAAAATAAATGCGGTAGAGCTGAGATCTCTTCGATGCATGTGTGGCAAAATGATGTATGACAGAATATAAAATGCTGATGTAATGAAGGAATAAAGCATCACGATAACATATGAGCGAAAGAAAGCATTATGAAAGGATTATGCGTTGGTTTGGACAAATGGGACGCATTTATGAATAAAAATATTCTAACTAAGTATGCTGTTTCGTTCTATATATAATACTACATACAATGAAACTACATACTTACAATTAGTTAATTATACTCGTAGTTTTTTGGTGTATTGTGCCTATTTAACTTTCAACAATTCAAATATATTTTAGCGTGTTATTTTTTTAATTTTGTTCAATTATTTCATTTTTAACGTTTCTATTTTTATATACTAAGTATACAACACTCACTTTATTAAAATAATAAAAAATAATTACCAAACATGTTTCGGACTAACAAGCCCTTCATGAGTGATATTATATAAATATTTAAAATATTATATATTTTTTAACATACTCGTATGTGGTCAGTTTTGACAGATGTTAAATTTTTTTTTTTTTTTAATATTTTCAACCGGTTTTGGCAGATCGCTGTCATCTTCTGGTCAGACCAGAAGATGGCAGCGAGCTGCCGAAACCGGACAAATTTAACTAAATACATACTATAAAGATTTTTTTTTTGTTTTCATTATTTATAACTAGGTTGTATTATAAAGCTTTTTCCTCAGCTTCGAGATTAATTTATAAACGTCGCTTTATAAATCATTATTATTATTTATAACTAAAAATGCATGTTTTGATGTTTGAATGAATATAGGATACTTTGTATAGTCTTTTGTGAGTAGCTTCGATGGTTTTCAAACGTAACTGAGATCCCCATATTAAAATAATTTTATGTTTCATTGTTTGGTCGGCTGTAAACTTTTGTAAGTTCAATAAAATTTATGTTTCAAGTACTCAAGAACACAAAATATTTTTATGAAAATAACATGGTATTATCGCAACCGTCTTTTAAGATATAGGTACTGGCAAATTAAAATCGAAGAACCATGAAAGGTCTTCAAACTTCTAAATGAACAATTGTTTCTATTGTTCATTTAGAAGTTCTATTCTACAAAGCTGCTAAGTTGTTTAAACATAAAACAATGAGAAATAGAAAAAAAGGATACTCGTTTGAAGCACTTGATTTGTTGTGTAGAATTATTAAACATAATTTAAAAAAACTCTTTAATATTTTATTTAAAGAACACTTTACTGTTTTAATGAGCTTCGTTAGGGTTACAGAAACATTCTAATTCATTCCAAACATTCACATGTCACGAGAATCAATATGATAGATATATTATATATACTCTATACATCGATTTCGCTCAAAATAACAATAAAAATAAAATAATTGATAGTAAAAAAAATGTGTTGGAGTGAAAACTTTGACTAGAAATAGAGGAAGACCGAGGAAAACGTGGCACGATCAAATAAATCAAATTTGGGGAGTCAGAGAAATCGACGCGCGTGCATGTCACAGTGTATGAATGTTGAGGAACCGAGAGAAATATGACAGGAAAGAAAAGTGTGGCAGTCCATTCTTTGTGCCTACCCCTTCGGTGAGACGGCGTGATGGTTAGTTAGTTAATTCGTTCTCAAGTAAGTTATGTAACCCTGACGAAGCTCAGGCGGGAGCCGTTACGATTGGTACATTAAAACAAATGAAGTGATGTAAAAACAAAATACTTTTAGTTATTGGCTTTTATGTTTAACACCAATTGGGATCAAAAACTCACTTAAGATTCTTTATGTACACAATTGGCACCTTTGTAGTCAGCACTCAATTGTATTTTAATTACCGCATCTTTTTTTTACATATTTTTATGTTATAAACCTAAAACACTTTGTATTAATGACTGTTTCCTTCCGCAGGTTGTTCAAGAATAAGCAGCATCAGCAACGATCCTCCGAGAAGACTCCCACTCCAGTATCTTGACCTGACGGACTGCTCCGGCATTGAGGATCTTGGACTGAAGGCCATTGTTAGAGGATGTCCACAACTAGTGTACCTGTATCTCAGGAGATGTGTCCAGATTACAGGTAAACTATTACACAGTTTAAAAAATGATATTTTATAATAACATTTATAATAGCGAATCTGTAATTCAAATGGTAATAACTTTCTTGTACATCGAATTCAGGTTTCCGCAAAATGACCATATGATTAGAATTTGTTATAACTGAGTTTTCTTTTCAATTAGAACACAATAATTTTATTGAAACTGTTGAAATAAGGTTATAGGCAAGTCGGGTGGTGGTATAATGCTGGTATTAGGTACACAACGCTGTGCCACAGACCGTTAGCTCTATTAAAAGAAGAAGAATAATTAGGTGGTGGTCTAGGGGTTAGAACGCTTGGCTCCTGATCCAGGGGACTTGGGTTCTAGCATGGACACGACCAGATTCCTTCACCATAATTACCAGATATTTCAGCTCAGTTTGGGTGGATTCGAATCCGTAGTGATAGTATATTATTAAAAAAAAAACACAATAAAGCTCATTTTGCGCCACTCTGTATATTTTGAATAATTTTTGTCTTAATTGCTTCACAATTAAAAAAAAAACTCTTGCTGGGCATAGTTAGTGTACACGCATACCATTGAAATAAGTCTGAATTATTTTGTTTTTAAATTTCAATTCCAAATACATGTCAAAAGTAATTTAAGATTTATAAAGATGCGCATTTAGCAATTATTGTAGTTAATTTTTGTGTATTTTTTGTAATTATTTAATAGACTTTTATAATTACAGATTAGTAATTAACAGGAAATATTGAAAAAACAAGTAAATAATGTATATCAGTTCTTCACAAAGAAAAATTGTTTGGAGAATTATTACCAGAGTGGTGAGAGTTTTGACTACAACACCGAAGGTTCTGGGTTCGATTCCCGGCGATAGTAGTTTGATTGTCACACTGACTTTGTTCTAGTGTAGAATTCACGTGATAATTAAATGGCGATAGATTAGCTATCTATCACAAATCATGAGAATCAAAATAATAGCTAAAAAAGGGTACATAGTATTGGGTTCAAACGACCTGTTCATAGACAACATAGTAGGCATTCAAACGAAAAGGTAGATAGTTTAGTGGTTAAGATTGAAAATAGGTGTATATTAACTTTATGTTTTAATTTAATAGTCCCTTGTTTTGGCCGAAACACTATGATACTTCAACATTATTACTGTTAAAATTTAAAGCACTTTTATAATATCACAATTTCTTTTTATTCACCGAGAGTGTCGCGACAGCTCTTTCGCCAACCGATGTTGGGGCCATCAGGTGTTACAATAAACTTTAAGTTTATTTAATCTTAAAAGTTTATTTACCTGTTTATTAATAACACCTGATGATGCCAAAATCGGTTGGCGAAAAAGCTGTCGCGACACTCTTAGTGAATAAAAAGAAATTATGATATTATTGCTGTGTTTTAAATAGTCCATTGTTTTGGCCGAAAAACTATGATATTTTAACGATTTATAACTGTTAATGCAAAAACTTTGTTTTATATCACAATTGTATTTATTTTACTTTACGACAAATGTTTCATCAACCAATGTTGACATCATTAGGTGTTACAAAAATATGTATGAAAGTGTCGCGACAGCTGTTTCGCCAACCGATGTTGGCATCATCAGGTGTTGCAATGAACTTTAATTGAATTTAATCTTAAAAGTTTATTGTAAAATTTGACAGAAGTTTTTGCATTAACAGTAATTGGGTTCGAGCCTGGACACGACCAGATTACTTCTTCATAATAATGAGCTATTTTCTGCTCACATTGAAGATTGTAAAATAAATTCTAATATCATTGATTTAAACCTTTGGTGTTAGTCTTTTTTTAAAAAAAAAAAAAGTGTTTTAAATTTTAATAGTTAATGTTTTTATTTTTTAATGTCTTTCCATGGGAGGCTTCCTTTATTAAGTATTTCATTACCAAAAAAATTGAGTTGTTTTACATTTGTTTTGTGTTAAATTTGGGAATTATTTAGACATTATTCAATACTATGAAATCCACAGCATAATAACTTAAAATAATAAATCACAACATATTCCTTGAACCTTATATTAACATGTAGTTAAAGATACTTGACAGACAGTAAATAATGTTGAGATTATTCAAGTTTACGGTAACGATTACGTTCTGATTTATTGCAGATGACGGTCTGAAATTCGTCCCTTCGTTTTGTTCCGGGCTCCGGGAACTGTCCGTCTCGGACTGCTCAAACATCACCGACTTCGGGCTTTACGAGCTTTCGAAGCTCGGGGCTACCCTCCGGTATCTCTCCGTGGCGAAATGCGATCAAATCAGCGACGCGGGACTCAAAGTCATCGCCAGGAGGTGCTACAAGCTGAGGTACCTGAACGCAAGAGGCTGCGAGGCGGTCAGCGATGACGCTATTACTGTCCTCGCCAGGTTTTGTCCGAGGTTAAGGGCTCTGGACATTGGCAAATGTGACGTGAGCGATGCAGGACTCAGGGCTTTGGCGGAGAGCTGTCCCAATCTGAAGAAGCTGAGTCTTAGGAACTGCGACTTAGTTACGGATAGGGGTGTGCAGTGCGTGGCTTACTACTGCAGAGGGTTACAGCAATTAAATATTCAAGATTGTCAGATTTCTTTAGAAGGATACAGAGCTGTTAAAAAATATTGTAAAAGATGTGTCATTGAACACACCAATCCAGGTTTTTACTAATTAACGTTATAAGGGTATACCTTGGGTAATTTCGTGATATAACGCACTTTTTCCAATAAACTTAAATTAAAGTGCATCAAAATTCAAAACTGTGAATGGAAATTCATTAAAAGAAAAAATATAACTAACTAACTAACTAACCATCACGCCGTCTATCCGAAGGGTAAGGCAGAAATAATGGACTGCCACACTTTTTTTCCTGACATATTTCTCTCGCTTTCTCAACATTCATGGCCGACATTCAATATTTGATGTATTTGATCGGGTCACGTTTTCCTCAGTCTTCCTCTATTTCTGGTTCCATTCACATCGTTAACATATATATTTTTAACCATTCTTTCTTCATTCATTCTTTCTATATGTCCAAACCATCTTAATGATTATTTCATCATTTTGTTCATAAAACCATCATTCGCACCGCATTCACTTCTTATATTTTCATTCGACACTCTATCATACACAGAGTATCTACACATTCGTCTAAGAGATCTCATTTCTACTGAACTTATTCTACTTTCATCCTTCTTTTTCCAGTTTAATTGTGCACTGCCATTCTAGCTTTTTTGGATAGGTTTTCATATGCGATGTCAACTTTAAGTGCAAAAGAAAAAAACGCAAAGAAAAAATATACACAAGCATATATGGATTGATCAATGTATAACTCCACAAAATTTTCATAAACATTTTATTTTAGAAGTGTTATATTGTATAAAACGTGAAATAAAAATATTTCATAATATATTATATTATAATAGAAATAGAAATCATGTTTATTTTATTACCACACCCAACATATTATTTTATTGCGGTCACACACAACATAACTCACACGTAAAACACAAGAACATTAGCTAATTAATAATAATATACATGTTTCTTTCAAATATTTCTGAATTACATCATCTAATAACGCTTAAACAGGGTATTAACGAGTCTCTGTTCTATACTCTCACTGACTTAGGATATATCACGAAGTTAGCATGGTTTACCATATTTTATAAACGAAATCTGTATGTTTTTTGATACGTGAGACGTCGTAAAGTATTCACGGTTTCCGGGTTGGATATCCAGCGACATAAATAATGAATGTATATTAAACACTTATATAAGAATTTCGAGATGACGTATTTTACCTAGCGGCGATTCCCGGAGATCAAATTTACAGTTCGTTAACATCAGCAAAGAGTTCATTCAGCGAGATGGTATTCGTTATTTCATTTTTTATAAAAGCCATAAATTCACCGACAGGTATATTACTTTCCCAAATTATCCCTGGATATTTTCGATAAGCTCGGTTTGTACGATTTTATATCTTGTAGGTACTTCTTCTTCTCTGGTTTGCAGCAATTTCTTCCATTATTCTCTTCCATTTTTCCCTGTCTTGTGCGGCTCTTTTGAAATCTGCATATGATGAGCAGCGTACGTCCACCAACAGGTCCTCCAGGTACTCTCGGCGTGGGCGTCCCCTAGAGTTTGTCCCCCTCGGTCATACCTTCCATTATGGCATGCAAGAGGCCTTCTTGTCGTATTACATATATAAAAATAATAGCATATATATTTATATATATATATATATATATATATATATATATATATATATATATATATATATATATATATATATATATATATATATATATATATATATATATATATATATATATATATATATATATATATATATATATATATATACTCTGCTATATATATATATATATATGCTGCTATGCTATATATACTGCTATATATATATATATATATATATATATATATATATATATATATATATATATGTATATATATATGTATATATATGTATATATATTTATATTTATATATACATATATATATATATACTCTTATATATATATATATATATATATATATATATATATGCTCTGCCATATATATATATATATATATATATATATATATATATATATATATATATATATATATATATATATATATATATATATATATATATATATATATATATATATATATATATACTTATATATATATATATATATATATATATATATATATATATATATATATATATATGCGCAATTTTAACGCATTAATGCTTTAATACTGTGAAATTCCGTAATGACGGTATTTTTATGAATTTAACCACTTTTTATTCCACTTTTGAGTTCGACATGTTTTAAAGATTTAATACCTTCATCATCGGGAGAACGATATAAACCTATAAAGGCGTAGAACCTTCGAAACACCTTGAGAAAAATAATATCATCTTGCATTTAATCTACTTTTATCTCTTCTTTCCCTTTGCCATTTCCCATTATCTGGGGTCGGCCCGCTCGTACGAAAACGCCAAACTTTCCTATTTCGACTCATTTCCACTGTCAGGTTCTCGCGTTGGAGCTCCTTTTCCATGTTGGCCCACCATGTTGCCATTGGGCGACCTCTTCTTCTTGGTTTTGTAGGAATGCTGAGGGCTTTTTGGACAATGTGACATGTGTGACTTTTTGGACAAATTGACTCTACTTTTATATCTTTTATTTTTTGTAGTTTAATGTTTTATTTTCGTATGAAATAAATTAAGCGATAACAAGCCTTATGAAAAAAATATACCAACGTCTATTTACCGCGTGATTAAGTATGATTAATTATTGTAATATAATGCTTTCTTTGTTTTCCCTATTCGCAGTGCCGAATTAGTAATATAGCAAAAGTACCAAGTGCTTCGGGCCCCGCGCTTATAGAAGGAAATGTTTAGCGTGCAAATTACAGTAAATAAAAAATCTGATGAAAAAGCAATTGTTTTACAGGTTTTACAGAGTTTATTAAAATTATTTATATATAAAAATAGTGAGTCGAGTTTGAGAATGCCCTTATAAAGTGAAACTGTTATAACAATCACGTTTTCATTATATTTTATAATGGAGTTTAACAAAATAAAAACTACATCCATCAATCGATAGCATGTTTAATAAATTCTTACATTTTATTTTTCTCGTGAATGTTGAGTAATCGAGAGAATTATGCCAAGAAACAATAGTGTGGCGATTTATTCTTTCTGCATACTCCTTTGGGGAGACGTTGTGACTGTTAGTTAATTAGTAAAAGTTGTGTTTTATATTATTATCATACAAAACCCACGACTTCTTGGTAACACTTGCTAAAGGCCCCGCACTTTAGCTTAAATGTTAACTGGATACCCTTTTGTTTGTGTTGGAAAGTTGCATTCCTCAGTTAAAGCCGTGCCACACTGTTTTAAACAAGCTCTCCACATCAGTCTCCATCGGCGGTTTAAAATTGTGCAAACACTTGTTTGAAACCAAAATTCGTTTGACCTTTAACAAACTTTGTGGACGGACGCGCATGGTATGCGTGTGGATCCACCGTTTAAACACGCATTCCACATGTAGATAGCTTGTTTACAACAGTATGTGGACGCTACACCAACCGTGGGCTCCACAGCTCTCCACCAAGGTTACCCCTGTGGAGAGCTTATTTCAAACAGTGTGGCACGGCCTTTAACGTAAGTCTCGCATGGGCGGGGGACGGGCCTAGGGATTGCATAAGCGAAGCTGACGAAAGGGCGCTGCTGCGTCCTATTACAGTTCGTTCACATGTATTACATAATGTAAAAATAATAAATTTAAAAAAAGGTCCGCATTGACTAAATCCAGCACTGGCTATACGATATTTTTAAAATACTGCTTCCCATGTAAGAGATATGTGAATGTTTCTAATATCTTGTTAGACAGTCTAACGCGCGGTATGAGCAGACCAGAGAGAGAGAGAGAGAGAGAGAGAGAGAGAGAGGAGAGAGAGACGTCACATCGATCAATTTAATCCAACAAGATACTAATTTGAATACTTCCCATGTCTGGACCCACATTACGGGTTAGTTTTATGTAAATATCCGAGATTCCACATCTCTGACAGACATCTCGTGATTATTTACGTCTTACTGATCATTTGAAATTTCCCGTATCGAGATTTAATCCAAAATTTTAAATTTCATTTCATACATTTGACGTGTCTCTCTATTCGTTTGCAACTTTAACAAAATACGAAAGTACTTTTTACAAATAATATTTTGGAATTTTTACAACATATATTACATAAATAACGTATTCAGATATTGGCATTTCGTCATTTATCCCAAGATCTTCGAGAATCGACCTGGTGTTGCAGCGGGAACTTAGAGACATACGAGGGTGGTCCCAGAGGTACCTGATCTGACAAAGAAATCATTTTTTAAATATTTATTTCTTTATAAATAGTAATGTCTAAAACAGCCTCCTTTTAATTAATGAAAATTAAAATGAAACAGTTAAAAAATCCCTTCTTCTTCTTCTTTTAATAGATCTAACGATCTGTGACATAGAAATCATGTCTCGTCGGATGATGAGATCCAGCTGTCCCTTCATCGGTCTTCCAGGTGGGCGGTGTCCGGAGGGGATTTCATGAGCGGCTGTATATGCAAGTCTGTCACCATCCATTCGGGCTACATGGTCCCTCCAGTATCTTCTTCTGGATCTACTCCACTGAACGATATCCTCTATTTCGCAAGATTTTCTTATGTCTACGTTGCGGACACGATCTCGGAGAGTTTTTCAAGTAATTGATCATAGGATCTTCATCTCCGATGTTTTTAGTAGTCCCTTGGTTCGCACAGTGTCGGCCTGCGTCTCTACGTATGTCATGATAGGTCGCACGTATGTTTTATAAATTCTGATCTTGCTGTCGATACGCATGTGCTTGTTCTTCTTATTATTACCAAGAAATTTCAATTAACAACATTAATAATATTCTCCTTTTAGATCAAAACACTTTTCCTTGCAATGTTCAATAGATTTGATACCCTGTTTATTGTGTAAACCGCCGAGTTTCTCAAAATAGACAAAACAGAAGACTCCACCTCGTCATCGGTGGCCAAATTTTTACCACCAAGCCATTCTTTTCAAGTTCGGAAAATGTAAATAATCCAAGGGAGATAACTCTTTGAATATGGTACACGAGGAAGCAATTCGAAAGTTAACTCTTTGATTTTGATCACGATAACAGATGTATGAGCTGGTGCATTGTTTTGATAAAACAGCGGTTTCTTTTTCTTCAAATCGCTGCAATAAGTTCGCAAAATACTTTACGTTGGTTGTTTTTCCTTCTTGAAGATAATCAATGAAAATCATCCCACGCTAATTCTAAAAAAAAACTGGTGCCATTACATTGCCAGTAGATGGAACTGTCTTCGCCTCCTTTGAATCTGATTTTTCTCTTTCAGTCCATTATTTTAACTGCTCCTTTATTTAAGAAGTGAACGAATTGACACATGTTTCATATCAAATCGGTTTTATTGTTGAGAAACATGGCTAATAAACAAACATAAATATTCTTAAATAATAATGTTTCATGTCGATGGGTTTCCAGGTGCTCCAGGATGCGTTTAATGGACCCATTCAAAATCTGGTTTATGAATGTAAAATGGTGTAAACGAATCTTATTACATTTTAATTATATTTATGTGCCTTACATTGTAAATAAAATTTGGTTAGGGTTAAACAATACATACAAAGATAGTCCTTATATGTAATGTAGTATATAGAAATAATAATTTAATTTTAGATAAATAAATAATTTTAAAATGTATATTCATCAGTGGTTCTACACCCCATTATGAACCTTGGCCGCCTCCAGATTTTTTGCTACTCTTCTCATCCATCGTCCGCAATTCTTCAATTTACAACTCCAAGCGCCCCTGAGATCTCTTCACTTATCAACCGTCTCAATTTGGGTATTCCAACACTTCTTCATCTTCTTCCATCTAGTCGGACGTCAAAAATCTTTCTAGTTCGTTTTATTTCCATTCGCTGGAGGTGTCACAACAATCTAAGGTGACATATTTTTAAAACCTTGCAATATTGGGTTCATTGTAAAATTTTACAATGCAAATGGAGTATTATTAATATTAATGAATAAATGGACCCTCTGGCGAAAATTAAAAAAAATATATAAATTGAAAAAAAAAAAAAACTCTAATACAAATTAAAAAGACCAGTTGAAACAGAAATAATAAAAAATTGATCACATGTAATGTCAAAAGATTAACGAAATGAATAAAATATTTGGCATTTTAAACGCAAATGAAAACGTCAATTATCTAGAAGCTTTATATTGTTTTATGGGAATGACGTGTTTTCCTTGCTAAGACATCATCAAAAGTCCATCAAGTGGTATTATCAAACATTTATCAAAAGACATTATCAAAAGTCCATCAAATGGTATTATCAAACATTTGATGATGCCTAAGCATGGCGAATGATGTTTTCACGATATAAGTTTTCATTCGCAATTTTTTTAAATATGGAGTTTTACAACGTTGCTCAAGAAAAATAAATAATATTAGCATCCAGCCAAATGTTGTGTGACAAAATTTATGTAACGAAAATTTATTTTTGTGTATTAAAAAAAAATACTCTTGTATAACAATTTTTTTCACTGTTTCTTGTTTTATAACGTGAAACTCCATTGGCAAATAATAAATATTGATGAAAACGTATTTTTATTGATGAAAAAAAAAATTCACTTAAAAATAATTCTAATTAAATCGATTGGTAATTTTTGGCCAGGGGGTTGTAATCTAATATAACCTAAGCTGTATAAAAATATTCCCACACTTACGTAATAATATCCAATGTAATATAATATTTTTTGTATAACTCACTGTTTATTTTTTACTAACTGAATTTGTATTAAAAATGTAAATAGCGTTTTGATTAATAGAAATAAATGTCTTAATGATAATTGTTCTTTGGCTTTATAAACAAACGAAAACTATTTATTTAAAAAAAATTGTTGTTGTTACATTTGATAAAAAACTCTATTTTCTATTTATATTTACTAAAATGTAAATTAAGTTTATGTGTCTTGAATTAAAATGTGATTTGCCATTTAATACTAAGGTAGGCCGTTCAATGTGTTCGATATTACGGAAATAAAAGTTATCTTTAAAATTTCTTGTGTTTTATTTATCTTAATCTATGATAATTATAGGTTTTGGCGATGTGTTTATTAATTTATGTGAGGGTTGCATCTAATAATACAGATCAATATTGACATTTAATGATGGAGTACATTTTTAAAATGTCCATTTTAAGGATTGATCAGATTTCTGCCAATTTATTCATGTAAGTATTATTTATCGCTGAAGGACCAGTAATGCGAAAGCCTGATCTGGTTAAGAAAACTTCCCAATAGAAGGTTTTACTATTGTTTCAAAGTTCAAACATCATAATGTTTCCACCAAATAAATTGAAAAGTGCAAATAAATATTGGAATCAGTATAGCGCACATTGTTCAGTTTATTTCATCAATAGACATTACAAAATTAATTTTGAAGACATCTATTGAGAACAGGTAAAATAATTTATTGTGTATAGTATAGGTACTACCAGAAACGCATGAGAGATGGTTCGACATTAGGAAGACAGGATACTCTCCAGAATTAAGAGTATTTGCCTTCTGAACGTATTTTTTACTAATATGAAAGACGTCGATCTCCGAGGAGGCCGCGTTCAGCAGATTAATTGCTCTTCCCACCGGTGTCACCAGAGGCAGGTTGGTTCTGGCGGTCTATTAGAGCCACAATAGGAGTGTCGGACATCATCGGAAGAGTGGCAGCGCTAGAATGGCACTGGGCAGGCCATATTACTCGCGGCTCTGGCGATAGATGGACAAAACGCCTCTTTTGCTGGTGTCCTAGAACTGAACGACCTGAAACCCAGGACGTCCCCAACTACGATGGAGGGACGACATTAAAAGACCACCGGTACGACATAGATGCGTGCTGCCCAGGATCGATAGACACGGAAGCGGTTGGAGGGGGCCTACGTCCAGAAGTAGACGGATATGGGTTGATAATGATGATAATAAAGATTGTTTTCGCCAAAATAATGGATTTTCTATATATGATTTTTGTTTGAAAAATCTTGCAGTTAGTGTATCGACTAATTTATGAATTATAAATTTTCATGTGGAAATATGTATCTTATATTTGTGACCTTACAGGTAACAACTGAAAAGGCTGGCCATTATTAAGGTGCTAAGTGATTTAAACATAAAACAAAGAAAAATAAAAAACAAAAACAGATTATTGTTGCATTTGTCGTGTATTACAAGGTGGCATCTTTAGGGTGACGTTTGGACTTCACTATATTATTCAATCACAAAAAATTAAAACACAAAACTGGAAAAAAAACAGTGTTTTAATTCATAAAAGTTTGTCATTTTCTTTTATGTTTAACACCGATTGTAACCAATTCATTTTTGTCTTCCTTGATCCATGACACCATTGAAATGAAGTTTAATATTTATCCAATATGCCTAACTGACCTGCCTTTGATGATTTCAGTGGGGAGTGTATCAATTTCGAAGATTGTCATTTTTCGAGAAGCAATATTCAAGTGGCCAATATTCTATGTTCCTATGCTAAACCAATTCATACCATTCGTCTTGTGGTTTTGTTATTTGCGTTGTCGATAATGCATATCTTTAATTTATTGTTTATGTCATCCATAGTTTGTAAAAATAAAGTTATACAATTATTAATGATTCGTAATGGAATTGCATAATTTAAAAGAAGGGTTGAACTTTGCATTGTACTTTTTACTTTATTCGTGTAATTAAAAAAATATAATAATTTATTAATGTTTGTATATTATAATCGTGTAAAAATAGATTTGAAAGGGTATGTATTAAATTTATTGTTTTTATTTTATTTTAAAATACTGCCATCTGTTGACATAACTTGAAAGTTTTATAGCCGGTTGTATGAATATTACTTACAGCCGAAAAAAGTTTATTCGGTTCATTTATAGGAACGCAAATTAATATTTTTTATACGTGCAGATTACTCTTATAAATAAAATGAGCTTAAATATTTTTATAACATAAATACAAATCGAATAATTTAATGTGGTTATTCCTCTTAGCCAGGAGAATTTTCAGATATAATGGACCGACAGATGTATGGACGTATCTTGCCTATGAGTGACACGTTTCGGCTTTTTTGGGTACTATCAAATTTCATGGCAAGGCGAAAGATGTCTCTCCTATAAAATATAATCAAACTTTTTCAAAACGGACTTTTTCATTAATATTCTATATTAAGTAGGAGTTAGTCAATATTCTGTATTTATTTTTGTTTAAGAATCCACTGATATCAATACTTTAGTTAGCTTTTATTTACAATTTTAATAATACTATACAATATAATATATTTATTAAAACATTTTATGGGACTGATATGTTTCATCCTACTTGGGATTAATCACACCTCCATTATCAATTGGCATTGACTTTAAAACTTTAATATTTCATTTTTTTATTATAAGTATTACATCATTGTTCAAAAAACAGTTAGTCTGTCGATGCTAGCGAGCCTGGTGAAACCGGTCGCTGTCGAAATAAAGACAAAAGTAGAAGTAGTTAAAAAACATCGTTTTATTTAATTATTATTAGATACAAAACGTGTAAAGTAAGTATTTTATATATTATAAAATTTTACACGATAATTTCATAGCAAGGCAAAACAAACCATTCTCAGAAAATATATTAGGTGTATAACTTTGCTTCCGCCGTTTTGCAATAAGTGGTAGTTGGAATAAATAAATCATAGATGTCATACAATAAGCTTAAGTATTTGTAAACATAACGCCATCGAAATATTAGTCGATTTGTGTCTGCATCATAAAGTTATTCCCGATTAAACATGTCAGCTTACGAGCCAAATTCTCGTCATTTGCGGGAGGTTTTAATTTTATGCTTTAATATGAAGTAATCTGCGGCTGAGGCTCATCGAATGCTCTCAAATACCTATGGTGAGGCCGTTATTAGTGAAAGAACGTGCCGAGAGTGGTTTCAACGCTTCAAGAACGGTGATTTTAACGTCGAAGACCAGCATGGCGGTGGAAGAGAGAAGGTTTTCGAAAATGCAGAATTGGAGGCATTACTTGATCAAGACTGATCCAGGGGACATGGGTTCAAGCCTGGACACGACCAGATTCCTTCTTCATAATAATGAGCTATTTTCTGCTCACATTGAAGACTGTAAAATAAATTCTAATATCATTGATGTAAATCCTTGATATTAGTCTTTTTAAAAAAAAAAAAAAAGACTCGTGTCAAACGCAACAAGAATTGGCAGGATCATTGGGGGTGACGCAACCAGCCATTTCAAAATGCCTGAAAGTCATGGGAATGATTCAGAAACAAGGAAATTGGGTGCCGTACGAGTTGAAGCCGAGAGATGTTGAACGGCGTTTGTGTGTTTGTGAACAGCTGCCTGCAAGGCAAAGACGGAAGGGATTTCTGCATCGCATTGTGACTGGGGACGAGAAATGGGTTCATTACGATAATCCCAAGCGTAGAAAATCATGGGGATATCCCGGCCATGCTTCCACGTCGACGGCCAAACCGAAAATTCACGGTTCCAAGGTTATGCTCAGTATTTGGTGGGACCAGCTCGGCGTAGTGTATTATGACTTGTTAAAACCGACTGAAACAATCACAGGCGATCGTTATCGAACGCAATTAATGCGTTTGAGCCGAGCATTGAAAGACAAACGGCCGCAATACAACGAGAGACATGATAAAGTGATTTTACAGCATGACAATGCTCGACCCCATGTTGCGAAAGTGGTCAAGACATACTTGGAAACTTTGAAATGGGAAGTCCTACCCCACCCGCCGTATTCTCCAGACGTTGCTCCCTCGGACTATCACTTGTTTCGATCAATGGCACACGGCCTAGCTGACCAGCACTTCCGGTCTTATGAAGAAGTAAAAAATTGGATCGATTCGTGGATCGCTTCAAAAGATGACCAGTTTTTTCAACGCGGGATTCGTATGCTGCTCGAAAGATGGGAGAAAGTAGTGGCCAGCGATGGACAATACTTTGAATCATAAATGTATAACCAGTTTTTTACGATAAAGCCTCGAATTTAGAAAAAAAAACGGCGGAAGCAAAGTTATACACCTAATAATTAAACTTTTAATAAATGATTTTTTTTCAACATTAGATACTCAATGGTATTTGATAACCCCGCGTTATATTTAATATATTTTCTTTACAATTCACGTTTTCCTTAATAATCATTTTACTTGTAAATTAAAATTGTTTTAATTTATTTATCATTTGCCAAGTACATGGTTTAAATACCTCCCAACTGGGGTAACCCGTTCTAGGGAAGAGATATTTGAAATTTTTTTAATTGTGACGAAAAAATGGTATTTTTAATCACGCTCAAAAGACCATATTAACACAAACTTAATCTTGCATAATACAAAATCACTGTTAATTGGGAGAATTTCCGAGATGATCACAAATATTCCTCTCAGTAGCTATAATAGAAAGATATGAAAATAAGTCCTGGGTATCCGAAAACGTCACAGAACTGAATTTCACATGAAGCTTTGGCAAATACCGGCTTATTGATGCGAAATAACAGTGACTCAATTAGCGATGACTTAATCAAGAAGGGACTATGGAGATGTTATCTTTATTGATTTTATATAGATAGTTAATAAAGTAGCTACGAGTGGCACATACGGTACTTGAGATATATTGTTTTGTTCTTACCCTGGATACGACGCCAATAAATATTAATTAAATATATTATTTTAGATTTTGTTCACATACTCGTGGTTTCTACTCATTCATTCTCATGGATGGGCAAGGAAAGTGAACCACCACATTGCTTTATCCTAATAAAACTCTTAAGTTCTTCCCATCTTCTTACAAGGGTCGTTAAGATGGTTTGGACACATGGAAATAATGAATGAAGGCATAGTGGTGAAGAATATGTAACATAACATATATCAACGACGTGAACGCAGCTAAAAATAGAGGAAGGCCGAGAAAAACGTGGTACGATCATCAATCAAATATTATATGTCGGTTACGTATCAGTATCACAATGGCTAAATATGGCTATATCAGTCAACAAAACAAAAAATCTCACTATATCTAGGCAACCTACAAGATGTAAGCTGACTGTTGATGATATACCTGTGGAGCAAGTAATGAGTTTCAGATATTTGGGAGTAGAGATCTACAGCCAAAATGACCTTTATACCGAAGTACGAGAACAAGTCGGTAATGCCTCTGCCGTGTCAGGATGTCTGAAGAATCTGGTTTGGAAGAACAAGCACGACACCAAGATCAGAATTTATAAAACATGCGTGCGAACTATCATGACGTACGCTGTAGAGACGCGGGCCGACACTGTGCGAGCCAAGGGACTACTAAGAACATTGGAGATGAAGATCCTAAGATCAATTACTGGAAAAACTCTCCGATATCGTGTCCGCAACGCAGATATAAGACAAACGCAGATAGAGGATATCGTTCAGTGGAGCTGATCCAGAAGAATATACTGGAGGGACCATGTAGCCCGAATATTGTGACAGACTTCCATATACAGCCGCTTATGAAATCCTCTCCGGACACCGCCCACATGGAAGACCGCCTAAGAGATGGAAGGACAGCTGGACCTCATCATCCGACGAGATATGATTTCTGTGTCACAGATCGTCAGATCTATTAAAAGAAGAAGAAGAAGAAGAGGTTACGTGAGTAATCGGAGAAATCGACGTGCGTGCATGACACGATGTATTAATGTAGAATAATCGAGCGGCAGAACAGTGTGGCGTACCATTCTTTCTGCATACCTCTCTGGAGAGACGGCGTGATGGTTAGTTAGTTAGTTTATCTTCTTACAACGACTCGCACACACAAAAGTAATTTTGTGGTTATTCTTAAAAAAAAGCAACAGCAACAAATCATCAAACCGTTTCCCCTAAAGAGTAAGTAGAGAGAATGGACCGCCACACTACTCTACTCTATCCTGACATACTCTTTAGGTTCCTCCACATTCATAGAGCAAGTCAAACGTGTACGTCGATTCTACCGACCTCAAAAATTTGATCAATTTGGTCATGCAATGGTTTCCTCGTCTTTTTCGGCTTCGTAATCCATTCGTATCATTAACATAACCTAGTTTTTCGTCATCTACACTTCTCGTATGTACATATCAACGCAGTGAGTCTTTCATAATGCTTTCTTCTACTTTTTATTCCTTCCTGTGATCATCATATCAGTGTAAGAACCCTTAGTGGGTCTTGGCTTCCTCCAAGAAACGTTTCCATTCTGTCCTGTTTCTGGCCGCCACCTCCCAGTTTTAATTCAATTCAATTTCAATTCCAATTAATTTATTTTTTTAAATCATAAACATCACAGTATATATCTGTACCTTAGAGCCAGACGGATGCAAAGACCATTTTTCGTAAAATGACTTTTTTATTGAATAATAATGACAAAAACGTTATCTTTTATTGGTAAAAAGATGAAAGAGCTACTTGCTATGGTTTAGAATTTAAAAAATCAAAAGGATGTAAAGACCAAAATGATCATAGAGCCAGAAGGATGCAACTCCATATACATGGATTTGCATCCATTTGTAATATCGGCGAAAAGACTCAAATCCATTTGCACCCTTCTGCCTCTAAAATCTGTGGATTTGCATCTTTTTTTGTCTATGGGTGACGCGCTTATACTCTATTCTCACGACGCTGCAATTATGTACCTTAGAGCCAGACGGATGCAAATCCAAATAGTAAGTTTTTCAGTAGAGCCAAAAACAAGAGCATGTTTTTATTTATGCCTTTTAATTCATTGAAATGAATTATTTGAGATGTGTTTTTTTATTTTATATTGTAGTTCACTTCAAGTACTTTCATTTTATGTAAAAAAAACATTATTTTATTTTATTATGGACCTTAAAAAATACAAATAAAAACAATCTTATGGATTTGCATCCTTCTGGCTCTAAAGTATGTGGGAGTTGGTGCCAAATTATAAAATTATACTTAACTTGATTTAAATTATTTGAATTGGGAAAATTATAAAAAATAGAGATTGGGTGTTTTTATTGTTTATTTTAATATTCTGTCTAAAAAAATAAAATAAAATTCATACATAGAGGGAAAAATGAGTTTTATTTGAAAAAATGATTGTCATTTATTTTTTAATTATTAGTTTTGTCTGTTTCTGGATCTTCTGGAGGATATTCAGGAACTGGTAAATTCAGGTGGGGTAAATTATTATAAAAAATGTGAAGAGGTTTCGGTATCCACTTCAATTTTTATCCACTTATTATTTTTGTAATTTCTAATGAATTGTTCCCAGTCATGGGGTATAGAGAAGGCATTCGACACGGTGGAATGGAGAGGGTTGTTCGGGATGATGGACAGAATTGGAGTCAAACACAGAGACAAACGAATTATCCAAGCGATATATAAGGAAGAAGCCGCCATCCTTAGACTGGGCAAGGATGAAAAGGAAGCAAGGATAAGACAAGGGGTGAGACAGGGCTGCTCTCTTTCCCCTGTACTCTTCAATGGTATATACAATGTGCGATAGATGAAATAAGAGAGGAAATGGAACATAGAAGAGGTGTAAGAATTCACGGACGGAAAGTAGATATGACAAGATTTGCAGACGATATCGCCATTGTTGCCAACGATGAAATTGAACTAAAAGATACCTTAGATACCATGGAAAAAATACTAAGTACAACGTATAACATGAAAATAAACAAAGGTAAAACTAAGGTAATGACTGTGGGTAGAGATGAGCGCCAAATAAATGTTGAGATGGCTGGAACTGCGATCAAGAATGTAAAGACTTTTGTTTACCTGGGGAGCAGTATTACATGGGATGGCCGATCCAAGAAAGACGTCGATAGTCGTATCCACCAAGCTAAACATGCCTTCAATAAAAAGTCTGAGATTTGGTGCCTGGGCGAAAGAGAGCGCAAAAGGCTAGAGGCATTTAAGAGGTGGACCTACCGACGAGTTGCCCATGTTTCATGGAGGGACCACATTACAAATGAAGAAGTTCTCAGCAGAGTTGAAGAGAGTAGACACGTGTTGAACACCATAGTGGAGAGGCGCGCAAGATGGATTGGTCATGTGTTGCGACATGAATGTTTCCTGCATAATGTGTTGGAGGGAATGGTCGAGGGATCGGTTGGCAGAGGACGACCTCGACAAGAGTACCTAGACCAGATTTACCGAGATATGGGCTGCACCTCTTATGCGGAGTTGAAGAGAGTTGCCGAGGATCGAGCCGAGTGGAAGAGGAGATGTTTCGCATTGCTGCAGACCAATCGCTAGATTGAAACCGGAGAGAGAGAATGTTTTAGGTATGGTTACTGATGCAAAACATTTCCAGTTTAAAATTTGTAAATCACAAATTTCTTCTTCGAGGTCACACTCATCTGGAAGTAGATTCTGAGCATTCAGTAATTGAACAGGCCAAGAAAAAGATTCGAAATTCATATGTAAAATTCATATAAAATGTTCATACCCCATGACTGGGAACAATTCGTTAGAAATTGCAAAAATAATAAGTGGATAAAAATTGAAGTGGATACCGAAACCTCTTCACATTTTTTATAATAATTTACCCCACCTGAATTTACCAGTTCCTGAATATCCTCCAGAAGATCCAGAAACAGATAAAACTAATAATTAAAAAATAAATCACAATCATTTTTTCAAGTAAAACTTATTTTTCCCTCTATGTATGAATTAAAAAAAAAATTATGACAGAATTTAAAAATAATCAATAAAAACACCCAATCTCTATTTATTTATAATTTTCCCAATTCAAATCATTAAAATCAAGTTAAGTATAATTTTATAATTTGGCACCAACTCCCACATACTTTAGAGCCAGAAGGATGCAAATCCACAAGACTGTTTTTATTTGTATTTTTTAAGGTCCAGAAATAAAATAAAATAATGTTTTTTTTACATAAAATGAAAGTACTTGAAGTGAACTACAATATAAAATAAAAAAAACACATCTCAAATATTTATTTCAATGAATTAAAAGGCATAAATTAAAACATACTTTTGTTTTTGGCTCTACTGAAAAACTCACTATTTGGATTTGCATCCGTCTGGCTCTAAGGTACAGATATTATATAACCAAAGCACTTATGACTATAGAATACAAAAAAAAAAACATTTTTAACACAATTATGACGGGGAAGACAGAGGAGACGCTACTGGAGAGATCATGTGGAAAAGGCATATTCTGAAAGAGTCATCAATATAGCCGCAAATAAAGTACCAACAGGAAATCGACTGGCAGGAAGACCACCTAAAAGATGGCGAGACAGTTGGACATCTGTATTCCAGGAACAGGCTCCGAGAAATAACAGGACACAGTCCTAAATAAAGCAGATGAATAAGAAGATACAATTATGAAATTTAAAAAATACAATATAAACAATAGACATAAACACAAGAAAATTATAAAAATAAGTAAAAAGTAACAATAAGAAGAACAAGAGAAGCAAATATCAAGTTTATACATTATATAATAGATATATGTTTTCTGAGGGTAGCCTTACTATCGTGGAAGATGTCCACATCCGAAGAGATGCGGTTTAGAAGGATTATTGCCCTGCCCACGGGCATTACCTTAGGTAAATTGGTTCTACACAATGGCGATCTATGTTGCCTTTGTCGCAGATAAGTGTCAGGGACAAATAAAGTCACTTTACAGTCAGTTTACTGCCCATGGACCTGACAAAAACAGATAATTAAAAAATGGATTAATTTAATTTATCTAATATCTAGCGGTAATTTTAAATTAGTAAAAAAAAATATCAGTTATTTAGCAAGGATTGTCAGTAAATTAGGATTCGCCAAGAATGTGCTTGGATGCCTGCAAAGATACTAAATTTAACTCTGTATTTTATCTTCGTCTCCTCTTTACCAAAAGTCGTTACCTTAACTAGGTACTTTGACATCCCAGACGACCCTTCTCGGGTGACTTCTCTATTCTCTTCTCTATCTTATAGCCTTATGAAGGACTGAAACTGGACCGTAAAATTATTATAACTGAATTTCATTAATATATGTTCCATAGTATAGATGAATATTTCAATTTATGTCAAATTTCCAATTATTCCAAAAAATTATAAACATTACAGAATAATATCACCAGAATATTACCAGAAAACCCATTAGGCATCCTTCTTCCTTGTTGTTCAATGAATATCTTCTTAGTATTCGACAACTTAACATTAAAATATCAGCCATCTTCTCCAAATTTAAAATTTCGAACTCGAGATCACAACAGAACCGTCCCACAAGTCCCTCTCACCTTAATTTTAAAGTTCCTCGCTGTCGCTCAGCTCTAGCCCAAAAACAATTTCCAATCCGCGCGCCCTATATTTTCAATCGTCTTCCTGAGAATCTCAAATCTATTAACGACATTAAAAAATGTAAACGTGCTCTAACCAAATATATGAAGGGGTCAACCATAGACATAGAAAATGTTTTTTTCTTTTAGATTTAGAAGAGTTTTATATATCCTAGTATGTAAATTTATTATCACAACTTTCCTAGCATTTAATTTTAATTATATCATCATGTTGCAATTACCAATGTTAGCATAAGATTACTAACAAATAATAACAAACCGCCATTTTACTAACAATGCTACTAACATGCTATTTTATGTATTATAGTTGCCACGATACAGGCTATGCCTAGTGTGACAACTACAGTCCATATTTTTTTTGTCAAATTAATATATAACATGTATAAGTAAAATAAAAAAAAATAAAAAAAAGAAGAAGAGAGGTAATTAGCAATTTTATACATAAGAGATAGATGCTTTCTGAGGGTATCGTGAAAAAAGTTCACATCCGAAGAGATGCGGTTTAATAGGATTATTGCCCTGCCCACGGGCATTACCGTAGGTAGATTGGTTCTACACAGTGGCAGGTGAAATAATCTATGTTGCCTTTGTCGCAGATAGGAAAAATAAGTATATCGACGACGGCCTTCGTGGCACAGTGGCAACAGCTATGACAGCCACATCGAAGATTCCGGGTTCGATCCTCGACGAAGACAGTGTGAAAAATATCACGCTTCTTCGGTCTGGTAGAATTCATGTGACAATATAAAAGGCGATAGACTGGCTATCGATCACATGTCATGAGAATCAATAAATAAAAAAATGTATATAGTGATTGGTTTATTAACACGTTGTATATAAAAATGTGGAAAACAACAGGAACTACCACATTAAAGGCCCAAGTAGCATCCCAAGAAGCAGCAAAGATGTTTGGCTTGCTGAAAACTAATCTCTAGGATTGAAATTTTAATAAAAAATATAAATATAGGAATGCGATCTAAAGCTCTTAGTGAGTTCAGAAGCTACGTGAAATTAATATCTATAGCATTGACAGCTCAATGCAATATTAATATTGGAGATAATTGATATTCGCTAATCCAACAAATCATTATCTGGGATATATTCTAATTAACTTTTGTGAAATATATTAATTTTATATTAATAATTATATATCGAAGGATATACTCGTATTATCGAAGGAAATCTAAAACGCCACCACGATATTATTGAAACTTGTGACGCTTCACTTACAGGGGGAATGCTCTTACCACGCCGAAATTGTATCCGTTAAGATTTTGAGTTCTATGTTCTGTGGTAGGTTGGTGGCAGCTACTATTTTTAATCCACTTTTTATTTTATTTTTACAGATGTCAAAGCATTGCGATTCTTTAAATAATTAAAATCATTGATCAGTTCGTTGAATTAACCCCTTACTGCACACTGGCTCATATATGATCCAAAATAATCTTTCGCCATAAAAAACAACAAAATAATAATATATGTCTTGTTTCTAGCAATAATACTAAAGTTTTATCTATGATCCGCGTTACTAGTTGTCAAACTTCTTGCTAGAGGTCTCTGGTTGTACTAGATGTGCGTTCGACTGTTTCCAACTGTCGGTTTATGATTTTCTGTACAAATGTGATATTAAAAGTGTTATTTTTTTAGTTTTTTGTTTGTAAAACGCTATAAATAATAATAATAATAATAATTATTATTTTTTATGTATACAACAGGTCGTTTGAACACAATTACTGTATACAATTTATTTTTTAGCTATTATATTGATTCTCGTGACATGTGATAGGTAGCCAATCTATCGCCATTTTATTGTCACGTGAATTCTACACCAGACCAAAGACAGTGTGACAATCACACTGCCATCGCCGGGAATCGAACCCGGAACCTTTGGTATGGAAGTCAGAGCTCTTACCACTCTGTCACGAAGGTTATCCTTAATTATATTGAAAAACACTGTCGGTTTATGATTTTCTGTACTAACGTGATATTAAAAGTGTTATTTTTTTTAGTTTTTTGTTTGTAAAACGCTATAAATAATTATATTTCACCGGTTTATTATAATATTATTTTCATTAGGTAAGTAATAAAATGATCACTTTCATATACCATTATGGATAATATTGTGAAAAATCTAGGGATAAAAAGGGGAAGACCTAGAAATATTTTTTTGTATTTTATATGGGAAATTTTTTTTTTTGAAAAATAAAAAAATACGTGTCTTTTTTTTTCATCATTTACACACCATATTTTTTTTTTACAAATTAAAAAAAAATCATGCAGTAAGGGGTTAAAAGTATGTTATCATTCATTCATTAAATAAAGGGGTACTTGTTTTAAAAATAGCTCTTCGACGATATCAATTAAATTCTAAATTTGAAATAATTTCTCATTCAACATTCTCTTAAATGTCACATCTTGTATTTGCGCGGGCTGTAATATAATAGTATAAAACAACATCCATATACAGGAATCCGTGAAGCCGAATGGAATATTATTATCAATGCGAGACAGGAATATCAAGCTGATGGCGTGAATCTGCGTTCCATTATATGTGTATCGGAATTATATTAAATTCTAGGCTTATTTCAGTAAGTTGATATGTCTGGTTTATATTTCATGTAAATTAATTTACTACCTATCTCTCTACCTTTGAAGACACCGCATGGTTTGGAAAGGCGATTGTAAAAGTGTGGGGAGCGACATTTAAAATAATAAAAATTAAAAACAATATTCAAGACACTCTTTCACCAAGTCGATTCAAATCACATCAAATCAGTTTATTTCCTCAACAGACATTACAAACAATATCAATGATTAAGGCATGTATTGAGTATGTATTGAGGGGGAGTAAGGGGGATCCTATTGACTCTTCGAGCGGTGCATGGCCATCAACATGGTGATGTCAATGCTACGCTGGAGGATTGATCTGATCCCAAGTACATATCCACACCTCTTCGACTTTGGTCTCCCCTGGAAACTATGTGAAATGTTAGAGATCGAGCAATTAACCAAGGTGGATAATATTGATTCATAGGCCAACGTGGAAGGACACCTCGCCAACCCGTCTGGCAAGCGTGGCGTTGTAATGCCAACCACCCCCCGTATGACATGTCATACGTGGAGAAGTATGGGGGAGGCCTATGTCCAGCAGTGGACGACAACGGCTGTTTAAGAAGAAGAAGAATTGAGTACAGGTAAAATATATCATAACATATATAAAAATTATTTAATAATACCAGGAACGCATGAGAGATGGTTCGACTTTAGAACAAGATACTCTCTAATGTTGAAAGTATTTGTCTTCTGAAAATATTTCAATAATACGAAATATGTCGATCTCCGAGGAGACCGGGTTTAGCAGACTAATTGCTCTTTTCACTGGTTTCACCAGAGGCAGGTTGGTTCTGGCGACCGGTAGGTAAAACAAATTATGCTGTCGCTGTATAAATAAGGTATAAAAAGGTATTTATAAAAAAGGTAGGTACAATAATCTGAAGCAAAACTACATTAAAAACAAAACAGTATAAACAAAAAAAAAATAAACAAAGAGGTAAGGTATTATATAAATAAATGTATTCTGAAATACATTATAACACATGTGTTGTTTTTTAAACAGTTTCGTTTCAATAAATATTTAATATTTTGTAAAATTGAAATCAAGAAACAATAAAAAATTGAGATCTATTAGCTACCATGTCATTACTAGGGCTCGGAATTGACATAAAAAGCTTATTTTTTCCCTGGGCTTCGCTTTAAAAAAGACGCCGTTTTTTGGTGTTTTGAGATCTACCTGTATATACCCCCTTAAGACCTATTATAGTTATTAGGGAATATAAAAGCATATTTCAGGGCTTAGTGTGTTCACTTCTTTCGACTGATAGGCGGTTGTATAAACAAATCAGAAATCCTGAGCGATGTAGGTCTGTTCGTCCCTGATATTTATCTTCGTCAAAGGGGGCATAGATTTTTTTTATCTACCACGATGCAGAACCAACCTGCCAATAGTTATGCCGGTAGTTAGAGCAATATCTTTGCTAAATCGTATCACCTCGGAGTTGGACGTATTTTGTGATATTTTGGCTCACCTGAGGGAATTGCTATTTTTATTATAATTGTATATTAATTTTATTATTTGTCATGCATCTTATGTTTCTCGCTCTTTTTATTATGTATCACTTATTATTTTGTATCTATAACTTGTATCTTGAGTGTATTGGAAAATTGTTCTGTAATGCTTTGTATATATTTAAGTAAATAAATGAAATCTTCTTTCCCTTTGCCATTTCCCATCATCTGGGGTCGGCCCTCCTCGTACGAAAACGCCAAACTTTCCTATTTTGACTCATCTCCACTCTCAGGTTCTCGTATTGTAGCTCCTTTTCCATGTTGGCCCACCAGGTTACCATTGGGCGACCTCTTCTTCTTGGCTTTGTGGGAATGCTGAGGGCTTTTTGGACAATATGCTGTCTCTTCGCATCATATGACCGTACCACCGGAGTCGAGATTCTCTTAATTTTTCCGTTATTGGGGCAACCTTAAAGCTACCCCTCACGTATTCCTTCCTTACGTGATCCAGCCTTGTGAAAAATGAAATGAAAATGAAATGAAATGTTGATTTCTGCAAGGCAGTCTTTAATAAAAAGTTTGGGAAGCACTGCTTAAGAGAAACCGAAATCAGAATAATAATATTTTGAAAGTAAACACTGAAAGCCGCATTGATGTGGGATAATATCGCTGACAATTTTGATAATTCCTGAAATACGTATTTCAGGGCCATACCACAACATTTTGGAATTATTACTTTTTGTGTGATCCCCAATTTCTCCCTCTCCTTTTTGTATTGTATTGTAAAGAGAGCCTTATTGGTCAAGAAACAAGAATATTTGGACCGAATCCTCAGGGATAAAAACCTCGATATAATCTACTCGAACAAATATTAGTGATACTTTACGATTTTTTTATATCATACTTTAATTTTGCTTTATAAAAAAATGTAAAATTATATGAATTTACAATATTATGTATTCATCCTTCTTCATAACATTTGGTGGTTTTGGACTGAAAGAAATAATCGAGAGAGTTTTTCCATTAAAAAATCTGTAAGGTACAGAAAAGGTGGTAATCTGTAGGTTCAAGATTTTTGGGGAGTAGGGTGGATGTGATAAAAGAGACCAGTTGAGCTCCAGAATTTTTTCATAGACTGTTTGCAGTACGAACGTATGTATCGACAGTAATCGTTTCATTGCGCTTCATTAGCTGGTGATGTTATTATTCCAAGTTTAGTAGTGCCATATTTGAATTCCCAAAGCATCACATGACGAATATGGCCTTTTTGATTCTCAATTTTCAAGGGATCGGAATAACACCATTGTAACGTTCGTCACAATAAATAGTTAAAGAATGACAGACATCTTACTTATTTATCTAGTGAAAACAAAAATCCCCTTCTCAGCTGATTCGCTGCGAGTAAATCCAAACAATCGAAACCATCTATCTGAATCAGAAGTTATTTACGACTCAGCCTAATATATATCCACAATAATATTTTTATTTTAACTTTATTTATATTTTTGCATATATTATTTTTGAGTAAATGTAAATGTCTTTGCATACATTTTTATTTCTTAAGTTACTATATAAAACTCCGAAATAAATAATTAACATAAATGCAAATGTCTGTTTTGTAGAAGTTTTACTATACCATATTTTATATGAATGGCATGTTTGCCATGGTAAGGCATTATCAAAAGCCTTAGAAAGGCAAAATATGTTGTAAAGAATTGAGATAACAATGATATTTTCTTCTTCTGCTTTATTTAGGACTGTGTCCTGTCATTTCTCGGAGCCTGTTTCTGGGATGCAGATGTCCAACTGTCTCGCCATCTTTTAGGAGGTCTTCCTGCAGGTCAATTTCCTGTTGGTACTTTATTTGCGGCTATATTTATCACTCTTTCAGAACTTGCTCTTACCACATGATCTTTCTTATATATACGAGTATAATATAATACAATTTTTAAAAAACAGACGTTTTCATTCGTATTAATTAAACATACTTATTTAGATTTATCTTGTTATTTCAGTTTGTGACAACAAGCTTTCTAAAGGTTTTGTTCTTTGTGGGCGATTTTGAGTTAGTTTATTTGTTTCAAAGGCGTCGTTAACTAAAGAAGGGTTGCTGCGGTTAATTAAGTGAAAATATTTTTATAAATTTTTTGTTAATTAAAGCTTAATGGATAATGGAAGAATGTTTAAAAAGATACATACAAGTAGTGCGAATGGAAAATTAGCCGAGGAAGGCCAAGGAAGACATGGCTAATAAATCAATTACTGAAAGGCGGCCATGTTCGAAGTAGAAACTATCGACGAGCGTGCGTGTCACTGTGTGTGAATGTAGAAGCGGTGCGAGAGTTATGTGAGTATCTGCCTACCCCTCCAGAGAAGCGAGGTGATGATAAGTTAGTTAGTTTATTTCCATTATTTATATTTGTCAAGATAATATTTTGTGGCGATCCATTCTCGCAGCCCATTCTTTCGCGGAAAAGCAATGGTGGTTTGTTTGTGTATTTGTTTAATTTTCCCACTGCAGGTGAGCGTTGCGAAAAATCGATGGAAGCTTAAAGCGTTTGGAGTTTCTGTATTTTTGCTATTTACCAAACTGATTAAAATGCTGAAAATTTTTCTGCTGCGTCCCTGAAACCCGAGGGAATAGGGCGGTAAAATAATGTGTGTGATACGCGATAAAATTAACAAATGGTAAATCATAACATTATGAGATTGTATTCTAAATACCATCCCTTACAAATGTCGCTTAGATAGTATATTGAAATATTGAAAACAGAAGTTTCGAGCAACTTTTTGAGTATTCCTATTTAAAGAGTTTTATTTTATTTTAATATAGATACAGAGAATTAATTTAATTTAAAAGGTATTTTTATTTTTATAATATGAGACAACAAACAAACGTCAAACAAAAAAACAATTATGAAATGAAATTCTACAAAATAATAAGAACAATACAATAAGAAGTTATAAGAAACTATATTTTTCATAAGGATCCTAAAGATGTCGATGACAGAAAGGAAGTAACTACTATTTCCAGAAGTGATAATATATTGTTTACGAACACTGCCTCACTGACACTAAAAATGTCCGAATTTAGAAGCGATAAAATTCAACGTCCCAATTGCCCATTCTACTGGCATCACTAAAAGTAGGTTGGTTTTGCGTGACGGAGTGTACAACGCAGGTAAGACCTTTTCATAAATGTTAGATGACTTAATTCAGCAGCACGCCTTCGATATATGCCATTACCTTAATTTAACCAATCGTGGAATGTAAAAATAATTTTACATTCTAAAAACAAAAGCTAGTAATTAATAATGTAAGTTGTGTTTTTTTTGCGATGAACTAGGTATATTTTCTACCTGAAGAGTAGGTAGAGAGGATGGACTGAAAAACTGCTCCCTCTTGACATACCTGTCGACTATTCTCTACATTCATACATCGTAACATGCTCACCGCCTAATGTGGCCGTGGCCGCCTTTTAGTATTTGATTAATTTGGATGAGAAATGTTTTCCTCGATTCCTCCACGGCTTCTCTTTCCACTTATACAGCGTGTATTAAAAATTTCAACCATTATTCTCTCATCCATCCGTTCTATATGTTCAAATCATCTCAGTGATCCCTTTTACCTCTCCCTCTCGGCCATTATAATAATTTGTGCAGTGATTTTTATTTAATACTATAATATATATTGAAATGTTCCCTAAACCTCGTCCTTTGTCCTAAATGTCACAAACTGTACTCCACCATTTTTTCCATTCCGCATTTGTCTCCTCGGCCTCTCCTGTGCTTCCTGCTGTATATACCTGTGGTGTATTTTTCTTTTAATCTTTTATATACAATAATATTTCTGAAATGTTCATGGATTGTATATTTTGCTTATTTATTCAATAAAGTAGGTACAGCGGAACATAGAAGTAAAATAGGATATTGTAAATGTGGTCTGGCACCCCCTTGTTGTTGCCGTCTTTAAATGTAAGTCCCGGATGAACCGGGGAATGTACGAGCGAGGCTGACAAAACAGCCTCGGGTATGTGGCGGGAACTTCTATGTTCCTTTAAAAATGTGATCTTTTTTAATTTTACTTATGATGCAATCATTTGCCTGACATTTCTTCTTTATTTCGTCATTCGGTATTCTATCATATCTCGTTTTCCCGCAAATTCTTCTAAGTAAACTCATTTCTGCGGCATTTTTCCTATTTTCATCCTTCTTTTGCCAGGTCCAAGCTTCCTTTCCATACATAATGGTTGGCACAAGGACTTCATTATGTACTGCCATCTTTGCTACAGTGTAAATATTTCTATTTGCAGTGATGCCTTTGAGAGCGACATTTATTTTGTCCCAGCACCGGCCCTTCATTCGATGTCTTTCTCCATTTTTCCATATCTTGTAAACATGCTTCCCAGATAAATAAATTCGGTGACTTGCTCAATTTATCTGTGAAATAATAAATCAGTATAAAGTTGAATATGTTGTATAGATAATAATACGAATGTAAACGTATCATTTCTACGACATTTATTCTACTTTTATCCTTCTTTAGCTAGCTCCAAGATCCTTCTTTACCATACATAATGGTTGGCACTAGAACTCCATTATGTACTGTCGTCTTTGCTTTAGTGGATATATAACAGTGGATTGAACAGTTTGTATTTACTATTGATATATTGATAACATATTTATTATTCTTCTCCTTCAAGTGCCCTGTCGGGTCCCCCCAACGTTTGGGATCACTTCGGCGAACCTGTCCCTGTCCTGTGCCGCTCGAAACAGCGCCTCTACACGAATGCCGGTCCACTCCCTCACATTTCGCAGCCAGGACATATGTCTCCTACTGGGCTCAATTTCCCCCTCCAATATCATTTAGAGAAGGTGGTACTTTTCTTCAAGCAGTACATGACCCAGATGTGAAATCTTCTGAACATTGATAGTTGACAACAGCTCCCTGTCAACTCTAGTTCACCTCAGAACTTCGGTGTTGGTAACCGTGTTTGTCCAGGGAATTCTGAGCATATGGCGATAGAGCCACATTTCAAATGCTTCCAGTCTGTTCATTGAGTTGACTTTTAAGGTCCACATTTCACATCCACGCAATAAAACAGACCACACATAGCATTTAATCATTCTCTGACGAAGTTTCATATTAATGTCATCAATGCAGAATAGTGATTTCATTTTATTAAATGTACATAGCAACATTTTGAATGTATACAAATTCTTGTAGACAAATAATGAATTTTACCTATTGCGGATAATTTTTATATGGATTAATTGTATCTCAACAGAGACGAAGATGTAAATTGTTTTTCTGGGAACAGAATGTGGTGGCCACGGCGCTTACAGGGCTTATGACCTGTCATTGGTTGGGTTGAGCGATCGCTTTATGTTTAACAACATTCCCCATTGCGCCCTTCTTATTCTCTTTCTGCCTCTTGCTGCCTCAATTCTGCATTTTATCTCTCCGAGCTCTTGCTGCCTCAATTTTGCATTTTATCTCTATATATTTATTAATGATATATAAAGGTTTTTTTCGACGTTCCTAAAAATTCGCGTCTAGCTCACGTGCCACTGGTATCTACGTATGTTTATGTAAATACTCAACAGTCATTCAAGGATCAGCTTCTGTGAGTATTTATTTACTCAGTTTATCCACAATAATGTTATCTTTTTAATGAACTACTTCATATTATCCGCCGAGGCGTCATCACTGAAATTGGGTACGATATACTTAATTAATTGAATGAACAAATGAAGCCATCCAATACTTCCATGAAATTTATTTTTCCTTGAAACGTTATACCGTATTGATATATAGTACAAAATAAAAATGACTAAGAGAATTTATTAATTTTATAAACCTCCATTATAACTTGGATTTAATTTATATAAATTGTGACAAATTTGCTTCACTTTGCAAAGTCATTCTCAAATAAGAGTTTGAGAATGCCCACGCAAGGCAAGACAAATTTGTCACAATTTATATAAATTAAATCCAAGCAAAACCACTAAACAATCGTGTTTACAATTATAAATGACAAAGAGAACTTACTCAGTAGTTTCTTAGGGGAAAAAATTAAAAATTAATTTAAAATACAACAATAATTGGCAGTATATAAAACGATACTTCAAAATTTAGAAATAATTTCTAGAAAATGTTAAGTAATTTTATGACCGTTGTCTCAAATAACACATTTTTCTTTAATATCGTGTTACATTATCCTTTATTTGAAAATGCTTTAAAAAGGTTAAAAGCTAGAAGTTTGTGTGGGATTTAAGAGATAAATGTTAAGATTTTGCTTCTAGTTTTAAATAACGCTCTTTTCCAGACTTCGAAACTAAAGTTTTCTGAAATTAATCTAAAATAAAGCATTTCCAAAATATTTTATATGAAACACAGATTTATCTATTGTTTCTTGAACAATGATGAAAAACTCCATATTAAATAATTAACGAGTTAATTAATCGTTAATTATCATATTCTGCTCCATTTACTAGTGTATATAAACTGCAACGAGTTGAAATTTCTTCACATTTGATAATGCCTTAGAAGGGCGAAAAATGTCATTCCCATAAAATATAATAAAACTTCTTGAAAACTGACAATTTCATTCGTATTGATTACAGATTTATCATCATCATCAGTTATTAGTCGTCCTGTGTTGGACATAGGTCTTCCTTCTCAACTTCCACAATTCTCTATACCTGTGTCATTGATCTTCTGTTACTTTTTATGTCATCAGAACATATTGCTTATGGTCTGCCCGCGTTTCTGTGGCAATTTCTCGGTAGCCACTTCAGGGTGCGTCTGGTCCACCGATTATCCATTATCCTCACTATATGTCCGGTTCAATTCCACTTCAACGAAGTTATTTTGCACGCTTCTTCGGCAACTTTGGTCATATCTCTGAACTATTCATTTCATTTTTTGTTTCCATTGCCCGCTGGGTTTCTCGGAGTTTCTGTTTCTTTCGAGGTCAATATGATAAGTATTGAGGCTGCCAGAGACAACTGCGATGGGCCGGTCATGTATTCGGTATGCCTGAGACAAGACTCCCAAGGAAGATTATGTACTCTCAGCATACCCAAGGGAAACGCTCACACGGTGGTCAGAGGAAACACTTTAAGGACTCCCTACAAAAGACTGACATCGACTGTGACTGTTGGAAAAAGACTGCAGAAAACAGATCTAGGTGGAGAACAACAGAACATAAAGGCTCGCAAGACTTTGAAGCACAGCGCAGAGACGACGTCGCAGAGAGGAGGAGGAGGAGAAAGGAGAGACCACTGGGAGACGGTGACGGTTGCATTACGAGCGCCTTCCCCTGCCCCAGCTGCCCCAGAATTTGTGGGTCCAGGATCGGGCTCTTCAGTCACATGCGGACCCACAACCGTGAAGTACAGTCTTCCTCGGACACAAGGGGCAGCCGATGATGATGACTCGGAGTTTCTGTATTGTTCTTTATTTGAACGTGATTGTTTATGAACCATATGTCGGTACTTGGAGGATTAATTAACTAACTAATTAACCATCACGCCGTCTCCCAGGATGGGTAGGCAGAAAGAATATACCGCCACACTGTTCAATTCTCACATACTTATCTCGATTCATCTACATTCATACATTTTGTCATGCACGCACGTCGATTTCTCAGACTACTCACGTGACCGACATTTAATATTTGATTAATTTGATCGTGCCACGTTTTCCTCGGCCTTCCTGTATTTCTAGCTCCATTCACGTCGTTAACATATACCTTCTTCATCATTCTGTCTTCACTCATTCTTTCCATGTATCCTAACCATCTTCACGACCCTTTCATTATTTTGTTCATAACACTTTATTGATATGATATACCACACATTCTCGTTTAGAGATCTCCTTTCTACTGCATTTATTCTACTTTCATCCTTCCTTTGCTAGTTCATATTCAAGGGTCGGCAGAATAACACCATTATGAACTGCATTCTTAGCTTTTTGGATAGGCTTTGGTTTGCGATGACAACTTTAAGTGCACCATTTACTCTGTTGCCTGCCCAGACCCTTCTTTCAATATCCTTCTTCACTCTCCCATCCTTTGTACATACTTCATAAATAAACAAATTCATTCACTTGTTCCAGATTTTCACCGTTTACACTAATGTTGCAGACTGTCATGTTTCCTTCTTTTTCGAAAATCATTACCTTGGACTTATTTACATTCATCATCAAATCATATCGCTTGTTTACCTCATACATACTAGACACAGCGCGTACTAGGAGGATGCAAATGTCAATTATATTTTATTCGGATGGTTTGCAAATGTATATTAAAAGAGAATAAATAGCAAGAAGAGAATAAGACTAAGGAAAACGTGACATGATTCCGGGCACATGAGCGCCACGGCTAGCTCGAATGAAGCGCAATCGTGAAATCCAATTTTCGACAACTTTATTAAGCAACTGGGTAAAATGGCAAAACGTACTGACTACAAATTGTTTAAAATAGTTTGTAGAAACAATGTTGCCAGTATAAAAACTAAATCTCTAAAAAAAACACCCAATAAAACGACAATTTTTATTGTTAATCGGTGTAACGAAATCTAACACAAAGATAATGTAATAATGTATGTTATAAAAAACTGTCATATACATGTTCGAAGTTTATATTTTATTTAAAAACATGATTAATCACTTGGTCCCATATTTGTGTCAACGCTTTGAAAACTTTTACGTAATTAAACAAAAGTTACTCTGTATGGTATGGTCTTTTGAAATTAATGGTGCTTTTCAAATTCTCGTGAATCTATTGATATTCATCAGAAAGGGTGGACCACCACACTGATATATTCTGACACGTTTTTCAAGATTCGTCGACATTCAAACATCGTGTCATGCACGCTCGTTGATTTTTTCGGCTCCACGCGTAAAAATACGTATGAACAAGTCTACAAAAATGCCTTTGCAGGGCCTAGTTTTCTTTTAAGTATTTTCCTTTATAACTGATACTATTGTTAATTTAATACGATGTTATACGAGTACACCGTCGTTTAAATATAAAAATAAATATTTTTATTGATGAAAAGCTTCTGTGTCCGGAAACATGTTTATTTGTAATTTTGATTTAAATAAAATGTAGTGATATAAAGTTTAAAAGATTATTCAATCGATAATAATGTTTTTTAAGAAAATCAAATGATTTAACTGATTTCTCTTGATGAAAGTTCATTTTCAATAGTAATTATGTAAAAAAAACGATGTTTATTTTTTATATAACTACTTCCACATTTGTCTTTTTTTCGACAGCAACCGGTTTCGCCAGGCTTGCTGGCATCGAAAGACGGGGTTCGCCAGTCTGTCGATGGTACGACGTATTAAGTACGTCCCAAAGTAAAACGAAATACGAGAAACACAGTGTTGCCACTTGACAAAATTAAGCGGTTAAATCGCGACCTGGCTATGCCAAGCGAACATGAACTCTAAAAATTGGACTTAGAGCTCGATTATTAAGGTCTATATTCGCCTGTACTACGAAAATTATCAATTAATTTATTAATTTACAAAGTTAATTAGAGCTCTATTCGTAACAAAGGTATGCATATAACCACCGCCGTATTCCATTTAATCAATCCTGAAAGAATCAACTCGACTTGCGACCTATTAACAGAGTAATTTGGCAACACAATAACACACTTTCACTTTTATATATATAGGTTGTTTGAAATTAATATTGACAATTAATTACTAGTAAGAAGTAACGTCACAGGTGGATAGGGCTGCAGCGGTTGCAGGGTGCCTGAAAGATGTCATATGGAGAAACAAGGACATGAGGACTGACAGCAAGGTACGCATCTATAAGACCTGTGTGCGACCAATCCTCACATATGGCATTGAATCGAGGGCAGACACTGTCAAGACAAAGAGCATGCCCAGGACAACCGAGATGAAAACACTCCGCGCTATAGCTGGCAAGACCCTACGTGATCGAGTTAGGAATACAGCAATCCGAGAAATCTGCGAGGACTCCTGAGTCTACCAAAAGTGAAGAAGAAGAAGAAGAAGAATTAATTACTGAAGTAGATCTGAGAGGCATTATTTAATTATAAAATTGATTGTAACTTACTAACTAACTAACGATTAACCTTACAAACCATCACGGCGTCTCTCCGAAGGAATTGGTAGAACTAATGGAAGTTAAAGAAATAATAAAAGTTTTCTTATTACCGAGGGTCGTGATCTATAGAGCTGCCCGTGGCTAAACCAAAACGCCACCGTATCCTCTTTGTTATCTGCAGCCCATATCGCCGATTAGATGTCTCCTTCAGTCATATCATTCAACGCATCGAAAGAGTCCAAAAAAATTTCATTAAACACATTAATTTCAAAATGTACAGGTCGTTTACAAATTATAATTCTGTCCTTCATTTTTATTCCTTGGACTCTCTCGAAAATAGGCGAACAATTATTGATTTGATGTTGCTTCACAAAATCATTCACTTCAAAATAGACAACTCCGAACTTCTTAGTAAATTATTACTGAATACCCCTATGCTTCGCACAAGACACACTACGAACCAAATATTCCACCTTCCTGCTTATCGGACTAACTACGCTCAGAGTGCGGCGGTGTACCGGACGTGCGACATGTACAATAAGTGCTTTAATAACATCGATGTGTTCCATCTTAATGAAAGTGATTTTAAAAAAATGGTTGGAGCAAACCTTGGAGCAAACGTTAGTGTGTGGATTATATAGATAAATCTTAAAAAGATTAACATATGTAATCAAATCTACATAGATGGCGTATTGAAACTGACATGTGAAGATAAACATAGATTTGTAAGATATACATAACCTCCAAAAAAATTGTCTTACATGGTCATAAAGAAATAGGTGGAATGGGGAATGTTGTAATTACATAAAGCGTGCGCTTAACCCAACCAATGACAGATCATAAGTCCTGTAAACACCTTGATCAACCATATTCAGTTTCCAGTTTGCATCTTCGTCTCTATTGAGATACAATTAAATTTCATGAATTAATCACCCACCATGGGTGAAATCCAGTATTCGTATACAAGTATAAGTATACATTCACAAAAAAAATGAGTAAACAGTTTATTAATCGTGTTTCTTAATTTGAGATTTATTTCAAATATATTTTTCCTAGATTCTTAATAATAACTCATTAAATAAACTTTTTGTAAATAATTCTTGTAATATTCTTTTTTGAAAAACTTGATATACTCGTATCTCAAAACTGTGAAATTCTATTATGTTGATTTTATTTCATGAATTAAAACACTGTTTATTCCACATTTATATTTATATTTCTCGACACGTTTCGGAGATTTCACATTTTCAACATCGGTAAAATGAAGGAAATATGGGATACATTCGAAAAATAAACTGAATAACAAAAAAAAAACAGCTTTTTAATTCACATATTTTTATCGAATCATTTCCCGGAAATTAGTATACTCGTATTTACCAAGAAGCAGGAATTTAGTTGTAATTAACAAGTTTGTTTGTTTAAACGTAAACTTGATAATTTAACTTAGAAATTGAGATGTTTACCAAATTGCCTTCAGTCACATGTTCCTATTAAATAAAGTATTATTAAAACATCCAAATATACGGGAAAATGTCTCTGATGACGCAAAGTTTTAAAATTAATTTTCTTAGGTATGTGAACTGTCAAAGCTTGTATGGAATATAGCAATTTGAAAACATTAGTCACTTAGTACGGGGAGTATTTTAAAATAAAAATAGGTTTTAAATATGAACGGTTTGAACATAATTTACAAAATACGGGTAAGAAAGAAGAAAATATAAAACGATAGTGGGGTAGCGGTGATACGGCTTGATGATTAGTTAGTTAGTTAGTATGATCTGATGTAATTAGGGGAAACCGCTTATTGTCTTCAGATATAAGTATAACACGAGTGTTAATTTACTTTAGACGAAGTATCATTGTTTTTTAATTAAGTCCTTTGCGTTGTAAAAGGATATAAATTTTCTACGCAATGTATAATAATAAAGAAATTTATTATTGGAGAATGCCGAGTTCGTTTTATTGCTTCAAATTTTTGAATTATTCAAGTGAGAAAATTAAGCCCCCGAAAGCAGGCTTTTATTTAGCTTTTCACTCAAGCGTGAGGTAATGACAAGCTTTGAAATATTGTTACTTCTAATATACGGTAGAATCCATTTACCAGAACTCGGCAAGAATTGAGGTTCACCGAATTTTTGAATCGATTTTTTTATACTTTATATTGCTTCGAAATTGTTAGGGGACACAGAAGATGAATGCTTAACGTAATTAATTAACATTTGTTGCTGCAACATATTTATCGTTTATTTTACAATAATGTAAAGCTCTGTATTAAATGATATAAATATTAATGGACTGCCACACTTTTCTTTCCTGATACTTCTCCCGCTTCCTCAACATTCATACATCGCGAACGCACGTCGATATCTCCGAATCATCACGTGGCCGACATTCAATATTTGATTTATTTGATCATGCCACGTTTTCCTCTATTTTTAGTTCCATTTATATCATTTACAAATAACATTTATAAACCATTCTTTCTTCATTCATTATTTCCATGTGTCTAAACCATCTGAATGTTCTTTTCATTCACAACACTTTCACTCTTATAGTTTCATTCGACACTCTATCATACGCAGATTTTCAACACTTATGTCTAAATGATCTAATTTCTGCTTTTATTTATTTGATCGTGCCACGTTTTCCTCTATTTCTAGCTCCATTTACATCATTAACACATAACTTTTTTAAACCATTATTTCTTCATTCTTCTTTCCATGTGTCTAAATCATCTTAATGTTCCTTTCATTCAAACCACTTTCATTCGCACTTCATTCACTTCTTATATCCTTATTCGACACAGATTTTACACAAATTCGTCCAACATATCTCATTTCTACTGCATTAATTTTCTTTCATCTATATTTTGTCAGTTTCATGGTTCGCTTCTATACAAAAGGGTCGGTACAAGAACACCATTGTTCACTGCCATTTTAGCTTTTAATCTGTTGTACTCAAATTTTACCGCATGAATAATTTTCATACAAAATATGTACAATATGTTGTGAAAATGTATCACATACACTCGTTGCTTTTCCTGAAATATATTTTTTATGTTATTTACGTTGCGAATCAAGTTATAGCTTTCAGTAACAGACATCTGAGAATAAACATTTCGTATAATACAAATAACATGTTTTTATACTTTCCTCAACCTATGCCTACCTACTACAACGGAAAGTTTTCATAAAAAAACATTCTAAAATCGGATTGCCGTAAATAAAAATACGGGTTTAGTAAGTTGTGAAACTTATTTATTGTTTCTTAAGCAATTATGTAAAAGAATAAGAACTTTATTGATTATGGGATTTTGGGAAGACCTACCGACCCTAATGTATGGAAGCGAAGCATAGAACAGATGAAAGTTGAATAAATGCGGTAGAAATGAGATCTCTTAGACGAATGTGGAGATACTCTGTGCACGATAGAGTGTCGAATGAAAATATAAGAAGTGAATGCGGTGCGAATGACGGTGTTATGAACAAAATAATGAAAGGATCATTAAGATGGTTTGGACATATGAAAATAATGAAAAAAGAAAGAATGGTAAAAATGTTATATGTTAACGATGTAAACGGAACCAGAAATAGAAGAAGACCGAGGAAAACGTGGCACGATCTAATAAATCAAATATTGAATGTCGGCCATGTGAGGAGTCAGAGTCATTCTTTCTTCATTCATTATTTCCATGTCTCCAAATCATCTTAATGATCCTTTCATTAATTTGTTCATAACACCGGAAAAAATAATAATAATAGAAGTTTTTAAAAAAGAAAAAAAATAATACTTAGATCAGGCACTAGAGTAACTATTAAAATAATATTCTATATTTATTTGAATGATTTAAGATGAACCTGTAACAAGTTAGAATGGTCACCGCATTATGGAAAGGGTCTAACAAATATGGCGATTACTTCATATATAATTTATATATTTTTTCAAATTTGGGTCAAATCAAGTAAAAAAAAACATAATATAATAATTTAATATTATTCGTTTTATAGAATAAATTAAAATACTAACAATTTTTATTTATTTAAAACACTAGTTTTTTTCATACCACTGACTGCCCCTAACCCATTAAAGAAAGGATACAATTTTGTTATATTCTAATTTAAATGCAAACCAACGGGAAATCGATCTGCAGGAATATAACCAAAAAGATGGCGAGACAGCTGGACATCTGCATCCCAGGAAAACATGCTCCAAAAATAACAGGACACAGTCCTTAATAAAACAGAAGAAGAATAAGAAATGCATACCATCGTAACATTTATGAACCTTTAAAATGATTGTGTACTACGGTCTTTACCTAAGCTCTGCTGTGGAGGATATATAAAACCATTTAAAATTTTGTGCTTTGCAAGTTAAATCATGTAAGGTTATTTTGTTCAAACAAAATAACTGTGTTTCAACTTAAAAAGGCACTGTACTAAATAAATTAAGTTTATTTTTTTACGTTTCAGGCTTCAAAAGGAAACAAAAATACTTTCGTAAGAAGTATTTATTAGAAATAATTTAAAATGGTAATTTACATTGTTTTAACACAAATTATTTATTTTTTAGTTACGACCGGTTTCGCTCCCACAGACGCTTGTAAGTATTACAATATAAACTAAAAAAACTCCATTTCGTCAGTTTATTTTTTCATTTATTTAGTTTCCTTTGTGACCTTGACGAAGGTCCGATGGTAGCGAAATCTGTTCGATTTAAAAAAAATTAAAAAAACATTGTTATAAAAGCTACCAATTTCTTTTCTTCGTAGTCTCAATCCTATGGATTGGTTCGGATTTGGATCACCTTCGTGGCCGAGTGGTAAGTGCATTGATTGCTACTCCGAAGGTCCAGGGTTCGATTCCCGGCGATGGAAGTGCGATTGTCATACTGTCTGGTACAGAATTTACGTGACAATAAAATGGCGATAGATAAGCTACCTATCACATGTCACGAGAATCAATTTCATCGATTTGGCTCGCGCTGTAATGTTGTAATGAGCGATTCAACAAAATCATAATAATAATAATGATAATAATAATAATAATAATAATAATAATAAAAACAATAACAAAGTCTTACTCCTCTACAACTGGGCTCGGTCTTCTGTAGTATTTTTTAGCTTAACATACAGGACGCAGTTTATGTCCTCATACACTGGTTTCAGCTATTCTTATCGAAGGTGCCCCCCGTAATTTATTCTCTCAACCATCCCCTGCGAAACCTGGACTCTGAAAGTAAATGAAAAGAACCGGTTGGAAGCGTCCGAGATGTGGATATACCGCAGAATGCTCCGTATACCGTGGACTGATAGGGTCAGTAATGCAGGCGTACGAGTACTACAGAGAGCCAGAGCTAAAAGAGAGCTGTTGTCGAGTGTGAAAATTAGAAAGGTCTCATATTTGGGTCATGTGCTAAAGGGAGAAAAATACCACCTCTTTCGACTGATATTAATGGGTAAAGTGGGTCGGTAAGTTAAGAAGGCAGCTGTCCTAACTGCGGAACATCAAAGAGTGGAGAGGAATTACAAGAGTTCAGAACCTGTTCCAAGTTGCGCAGGACAGAGATTAATTTGCTGCAGTGATCGCCAACGTTGGGGGTCCTGACACGGCCCCGAAAGAAGAAAAACCATCCCCTCTATTATGACGTGAAAGAGACCCTCATGGCGAATAATCTGGCCGATCCGTTGAGGTCTCACATCTCCAAGACCTCCAGAAAATAATCTTAAAAAAAAAAACTGAAGTGGTGATTGTAGGCAGTAGTGAACAAGAAATGAATGTAGTGATGTAATGAGTCACAAAGAATTATGCGAAAGAGTTTGTGTTCCTTGGAAGTAGACTCATATGGAATAATAAAAGAAAATGTAAAACTTGTGTTAAACTTTAATCTAAAGCTCTTTAAAACAAATTACCAAAATATATGCATCTTACCAAATCAAAGCATCTTAATATATGGCTGTTGACATAGTGCCTAACCGATAGATATAGAAACAGCTGTAATTACGATTAAGTAAAAAGGAAAAAACAATACCGAAACATCTCAATTTATAGAGAGTAAACGGTGTCAATTTTTGATGCATTATCTTTTCTTATCTTTAATATCAGATTCATAAGCGAGGATCTTTAGATAGCAAGAAAATGATAAAATAAAAAACGCGCGCAAACAGCAGAGTCCAATGTTTCTATAATCGCGGCTTATCAAGCGTGTACGTTTGGATCGGCTTTTCCACGAGTATCGGACACATCGCTGAATTTTCACCCGGGAAATACTCTACGTTATCTGTAGCAGGCACTTGCGGCACTCACTGAAAGTTGAAGTTCAGTAGCGTTTGAGGATTCGCGTCTCGAGGCGGTGTCCCGTGAATCGCGTTCGGGTGTTTCCGGTTCTATCCGTCGGCTTTCGCGAAAACTTTTACGTAGCTTTGAATTTGAGTGCTGTCAGTATTGTGTTTCGTGTTGACAAAAATGTGTGAATTTGAGTGAAAGTGGGTTTGACTCACGCGAATTAACTAGTCGTTACCAAATTCTACGTTTTATTTTTTAATGCGACAACAAATAACATTTGCGCGTTTTAATAAGTGTGATTATGAAATGCATTGTATGCTTTATTCATATATGATTAAATGTGATCGATATTGATTTTATTGATATCATTTACTTGGAATTCATTTCATTATCATTCGAAAAAACTGCAATTGATCTAAAGGTAAATTTATTTTATTAATGAATACCCCAAATTTAATCTATTAATTGACAAGGTTTCTTTTACAAAATTGTTGATTTTTTTATTTGTTTATACAGAAAAATAAGGTTTTTGTGGTTTTATAATTTTGAGATATTTTGTTAAATTATGAGCGGGAAAAATTATAAAATACGTCCCAAATATTTTCAATTGTCTTAAACTATCTTTGTACTACTGCCTCTATTTGCAGTTACTTTTTTTTGAACTGCAGCTAACTACATTAGCAGCTTAAACAGATGGACCAGTTCTTTATAATTTTACGTACAATTTAGTAGTAAGGAACTAAAGTAAAAAGCGCCACATGAAGTCTGCCGCAGTTCGAAACCAATTTTTTGAACTGCTAATGTAGCCAGCCGCACTATAGGGGTTTATGTTAATATTTTTGTAAGATGTTTTATTTTCTAAGTCTGTGTTTTGATGTTTCCGTTTACAATTATTGTATATTTATATGGAATTATTAAGTATGTACAACTGTACAACTGTATTGTACAACTATCATTCGCAAGACTTTCACTTCTTACGTTTGATTTGACACTTTATCATGTACAGATTAACTACACATTCGTCTAAGAGATCTCATTTCTATTTCATTTTATTAAATTTTATTTTCATCCTTCTTTTGCTAGTTTCATGCTTCACTTGTAATCATTAGGGTCGGAACAATAATACTATTGAGCACTGCCAACTTAGATTTTTTTGGAAAGGCTTATTGTTTGCGATGACAACTTTAGAAATTTAAACATGAACGTAAACATCTGTTTTCTAGAAGTTTTATTATATTTTATGTGAATTACATGTTTCGCCCGTCTAAAACATTATCAAATGTAGCGAGCGAGAGCGATTTTATTTACATTATTTATTTTAGATTTATTTTTTGGATGTTGGGCAATCAAAGTACGTGCGGGAGATGCCTATTGGTGGCGATGAGGTTCGCAACCCATCACACCGCGTCTCTCGCGGGGGCGAAAAGAGAAGGATGGAGTGCCGCATCGATCAAAGTGTTGCAGTCCATTCTTTCTGCCAACCCTTTCGGGGAGACGGCGTAATAGTTAGTTAGTTAGTTAGTTAGTTATAAAATAAATACTAACTCTAAGAATTTATATCAATTGTATTATAATTTATTTTACAATCTTCAATATAAGCAGAAAATAGCTCACTATTATGAAGAAGGAATCTGTCCTCTGGATCGGAAACCAGAACGCTTGGCTCTTCCCTAGACTACTATCCGATATATTTTTTCCGATTTCGATTCGTGCAGCACCTTTCAGATGTTTTATTTATATCCTATCAGATGGTTTCCAATAACAAACCGTCATCCAAATAACAAATACGGAAGGCTTCCTAATATAGCATGTTCACAGCGGATGGCAGAACGGATAGTGACGTCGAAAGAAGGGTTGGTGCGGGTAACAAAGTGAATCGAGCTTTAAAAATAGTTATTGGAACCAAGAATTTATGAATGAAAGCGAAAACGACCATTCACAATAGAGTTCTGGTTGCAACCCTAATGTATGAAAGCGAAGCATAGAACTGGCAGAAGAAGGATGAGAGCAGAATAAATACGGTAGAGATGAGATCCCTAAGACGTACGTGTGTTAGAAAGATATACGACATAATCATAAATGCTGATATAAGAAAATAATGTAGAGCGGAAGAAGGTATTATGAACAAAATTATGAAAGGATCGCTGCGTTGATTTGAACATACGGAGCACATGGATGAAGAAAGAATGGTTAAGAAAGTATACGTAAAGAATCGACGTGCGTGTATGACTCGCTGTACGAATGTGGAGGAATCTTGAGAGGTGTGCCAGGATAGAGTAGTGTGGCGGTCCATTCTCTCAGCCTACCCTTTCGGCGAAACGGCGTGATGGTTTGATGTTGTCTTAATATAGAATAAAAAATATTACACGAAAATTTTTTCCTATCTTCTAAAATGTTCTTTCTCATTATTTTATGTATTGAATTATGGTAAAAATCAAATAATGATATTACGATAAATCGAATACCAGGTATTATGCTGTATCTCTGAAATGTGAAGTAGGTTTGTATCGAAGATAATATGTGAAGTGTCTACCTAGACGATACGAGTTATATACAATATCAACACACCTTAAAAAATTAAAACAATTTGTTGAAAGGTGATGAACTCTTATAAACAGATTATTGTTAATAAATATTTTCTTCAATATTATTTTAAAGTTCTTGCTGGTTAAGTGCCTAATTACAGCTAATTTAAAAAAACGGTGGATACGTGTAACATAAATTAAATAAACACAAAAGTCCGGATCGTCCATGTCAACATGTGCAACATCGAAAAAAACATTATGTGTTATTACATTACGTGCTAAATTAAAAAAACCCCGGTGGATTCGTTGAACATAAATAGACAATATGTGCACCATCTAAAAAGAACATTTTGTGTTAAATTATTATTATTTTGTTATTTTATTTTATATCATTGTATTTTATATTATTTGTTTTAGATTTATTTTGTGGGTGTTGGAAGATCAAAGTGTGCGCGGGAGATGCCTATTGGTGGTGATGAGGTTCGCAACCCATCACACCGCGTCTCCCGCGGGGCGAAAAGAGAAGGATGGAGTGCCGCAACAGTAAATGTGTGACAGTCCATTCTTTCTGCCTACCCTTTCGGGGAGACGGCGTGATGGTTAGCTAGTTAGTTAGTTAATATTTTCTTTTAATAATTGTTTTATACTTTTAAAGTCTGTTTTTTTTTCTTTTTAGAGTATATTTTCAGGGATCCTTTTTTAATTTTACTTATGATGCAATCATCTGCCCTATATTTCTGTTTTATTTCGTAGTTTAGTGTTCTATCATACTATACTCGTATATCGTTTTCCTGCACATTCTAAGTGATCCACTGCTTGTATCCAACATTTGAGCTATTCTTCTCTCGTCCATTCGTTCCATATGTTCAAACCATCCATATGCTCCAAACCACTGGAGTAAGTTACCGAATTTATTTTTTGACTAGGAAACATGTTTACAAGAGAAAAATGGAGTAATACATTGAAAGATAGGTCGGTGCTGGGAACAAAATTGCAGATGGAACATTACTGCAAATATGAATATTTCCAATAAACGAAAGATGGCAATACATGATAAAGTTCAAGTGTCAACCCTTATTTGTGGAAGTGAAGCTTGGATCTGAAAAAAGAAGAATGAAAGTAGGATAAATTCCATAGAAATGAGATCACTTAGAAGAATGTTCTATAAAAAAACAATGTATGGTATATAATATAATAAATAATATAATAATAATATGGATAATTTATAGAGCACTATTTTTATGAATTACTCATCTCAAGGGAGCTGTATAATATAATACCAAATAAAGAAGTTAGAATGGAATGTGAGGCGGATGAATGCGTCCTTTATAAAATTAAAAAATGATCACTAAGATGGTTTGAACATATGGAACGAATGGATGAGGGAAGAATGATTAAAATATATAAAAGTGGTGTGAATAGAAAAAGAAGTCGAGTAAGGCCAAGGAAAACATGGCATGATCAAATACTGAAAGGCGGCCATGTTCGAAGTAGGAATAATCGACGAGCGTGCGTGTCATGGTGTGTGAATGTAGAACAGGCGCGATAGCTATGTCAGGATAAAACAGTTTGGCGGTTCATTCTCTCTGCCTATCCCTCCGTGGAAACCGCGTGATACTTATTTAGTTAGTTATTTAGTTTTGATTAAATTTTGAAGACTAATCGTTGAAAAGACACATTCGATTCGAAGAGTCGCTTTTGGCTTGCGAACCGCAGTTTGTCTATCACTGGCTAAGATATGTTTTTTTTTAAATCCAACATCTAGACACTTATGAACAGTGCGAAGTGCTGGAAATGGGAAATTGTTTTCTTCTTTTTAAAAGAAAACTTCTAAATTGCTTAAAAATTTTACATTAAATTTTATTTTAGGTTACAGTATTTGTCCATTAATGATATCCTCACAAGGAAACCCGTGTTCAAAAGGGCCTTTAAGAATTGGAGTTTTTTGTTGTTGATATTTTAAGATATTAATAAACAAAAAACATCCTACATACATCCTACAATGGTTGAGATTTTGGGTAATAAAAACAATATTTAATGAATACGAGTGAAAACGTCTGTTTTCTAGAATACTTATCATATTTTATCAGATTTTTTTTTAGAATAATGTGCAGATAAACGATATATAATAGATTGAAATGTAAAGCAGATGGTTGCATCATTAGTAAAATTAAAAAAGGATCCAAAAGATTGCTGGGACATATGAAACGAATGGACGAGAAAAGAACGGTTCAAAAGTTGAAAACAAGCAGTGTAAGTGGAAATAGAAGCCGCGAAAGACCAAGGAAAGCGTGGCTTGACAAAATTAATAAAATACTGAAAGGCGGCCACAATCGAAGTCAGAAAAATTGACGAGCGTGCATATGAGTTTGGAGGAAGCTAGAGAGGTATGTCAGAACCGACAGTATGGTGGTCCAGCCTCTCTGCCTACTCCTCCGAGGAAACGGCTTGATGGTTAGTTAGTTAGTTCATGTTTTTTTTATATCGGAATCACATATTTTGGCCTTGCTTAGCCTCAAACCCTTTCATTTAGTATTTATAAGTAACGATTTCGTTTTGTTTGAATTTTTTTAAATGGTGTTCTTCTATCGACCCTTATGTATGGAAGCGAAGCATGGAACTGGTACAAGAAGGATAATAAATGCAGTAGAAATGAGATCTCTTAGACGAATGTGTATTAAAGATGGTTAAGACATGTGGAAAGAATGAATGAAGAAAGAATGGTAAAAAAAATATGTTCACGGTGTAAATGGAACCAGAAATAGAGGAAGAACGAAGAAAACGTGGCACGATCAAATAAATCAAATATTTAATGTCGGCCATGTGAGGAGTCAGAAAAATCGACGTGCGTGCATGACACGACGTATGAATGTTGAGGAATCGAGAGAAATATATAAGGAAAGGAAAGTATGGCAGTCCATTCTTTCTGCCTACCCCTTCGGCAAGACGGCGTGATGGTTAGTAAGTTATTTTTTTTTACAGTGAGGGTGGACGTCAGCGTTGCGAAATATGTTTATGAAAAGTGAAAAAAAGTGTTATGAAAACACGATATTTTTAGAAAGTTATTCACATAAAAAAAACATTGTATCACAAGGTCACCTGCTATGAAAATAATTTCCCCTTGATTAGCGATAATTTATTGATGTTCATGAATATGCAAATCGTGTATTGTCTCTATGTGACAAAATTTCCTCAGTTCCCTTTTCGATCATATTCGTTCCTCTTTGGGCAGAAGGGAAATTTTTTTTTACATTTAGGCAGACAGAGGAAAACATTATCCAACCAATCAAATGATGACCTTCGTGGCAGAGTGGAAAGAGCTATGACTACCACACCGAAGGTCCCAAGAGTGTGACAGTGACCTTATCTTTGGTCTGGTCTAGATTTCAAGTGACAATAAAATAGCGATTGATTAGCTACCTGTCACATATCATGAGAATCAATAGAGAAAAAAAAAGCAATAGTGGCAAAAGAAGGATGAAAGTAGAATAAATGAATTACAAATGAGATCTTTTAGTCAAATGTGTCGAAAATCTGTGTATGATATAGTGTCGAGTAAAAATTAAGAAGTGAATGAGGTGCGAAGGAAAGTGTTATGAACAAAATAATGAAAACGGGAAATGGTTTGAACACATGGAAATAATGAATGAAGATAGAATCGTAAAAAAGTATATGTTAACAATGTAAATGGAACAACAAATAGAAAAAGGCCGAGAAAAACGTGACACTCTGAAAATAAATCAAATATTGAATGTCGGCCACGTGAGGAGACGGATTAATCTATATGTGTGTGCATCACACGATGTATGAATGTTGAAGAAGCGAGAAAGCCATGTCTGGAAAGAAAAGTGTGGCAGTCCATTCTTTCTGCCTACCCCTTCGGGGAGACGGCGTGATAGTTAGTTAGTTAAAAATAAATAAATTATGACTGAATTTGTTCCATCTGGTTTTTGTAAAGTATTCGAAGTAACTAAGTTAAATTTTGAAACGGGGTAGTACTACTTTGTTTTTGGCATTCCATTTAAATTTTCATTATAATTTTCCATTAATTTTGTTAAAAGCTCTGTTTCAATATTTAACAATGAGGCCAGCAACCTGTTTAAATTTTCGTTCATCTCCCTTTCTTCCAAATTGCTTTACACAAATTTAAAGTCAGGAGCGATCTATCAGGCAGTACCATCATCGATTTCATAGAAATTTCACGTAATATGAGACGGCACAAGAATATTTTCTACCAAGAATTTGCTAGGAATTTCCATCCCCAAAGAATTTGGTAGCCGCAATGGAACACCTGAGTTATAATGATGAATTGATGGGTGCCAATTTTGATAATGAACCCTGTTTTACGTCATTCACGATTATAAAATTTCAGCAATAAATTGTATTGAAAAAGTTGGGTAAAAAGCCTTTTAAAGAGACTATAATTTTTAAGAAGCTTATCGAATATCGCATAAAAATTCAGTGTACAATTTTTTTTGGTATAAACAATCAAAATCATTTGAATTTTGACGTGGGTTTAACTCAACAATTCATTTAAGGGTTGATATTTAAATAGTTAGTATTTTACATAATTTATCCATTTTAAACCAACTGTTATGCATAATATATAAAAAGGTTATTTATTATTTCTTGAACAATGATGTAAAACTCCACATTAAACAATTAATACGAATGAAAACGTCAGTTTTCTAGATGTTTTATTATATTTTATGGGAATGACATTTTTCGCCCTTCTAAGGCATTATAAAATGTTTGATATAAAATGTTTGATAATGCCTTAGAAGGGCGAAACATGTCATTTCCATAAAATATAATAAAACTTCTAGAAAACTGACGTTTTCATTCGTATGAATTATAAAAAGGTTGATAGCTAAAACTAGCCTAACGATACTAAAATCGGTGAACGAAACAGCTGTCACGACACAATATAATCGATTGTGATATTTATAACAAAGTTTTTATTTATTTATTTAAAGCTAATAATGTTGAAATATCAAAGTGTTTCCGCCAAAACAATAGATTATGTAAAAATGTTAATATTACATTGAAACTGACCCCAATATGACACACCTTTACATTGTAAGTCAGTTTGGATACTATAATTGATGGGAAAATTTTCTCTAAAGACGAAGCATTCCAATAAATATTTTTGTGACCTTCTTCTTCGTTTCCTAATTGCTGAAGGTCGTGATCTGGCCGTGAACTGGCTGTGAACTGGCCGTGGCTAAAACAAAACTCATCCAATCCTCTCTGTTCTCCGCAGTCTACACCGCTGAGAAGAGGTTTCCTCCGGTCATCTCCTTAATCTGGTCATACCACCATGCAGGGGAGGTGTCTCTACTTCTTTTGCCTGGAACGTTTCCTGCGACAAAACTTTTTTCAGGTTAATAAGCTTTCTTCTGGTAATGTGACCAAAGAAACTCAACCTTCGACAAGTCGACCTTCGTGGCTGAATGGTAAGAGTTCCGACTTCCATTCTTAAGGTCCCGGGTTCGATTCCCGGCGATGGCAGTGTGATTGTCACCTGTCATTGGTCTGGTGTAGAATTCACGTGACAATAAAATGGCGATAGATTGGCTACCTATCACATGTCATGAGAATCAATATAATAGCTAAAATAAAATTGTATACATAAATTGGGTTCAAGCGACCTGTTGTATACAAGGAGAAAAAAAAAACTTACTCGCCGACTGCATATTACAATGTCCTCCTGTTATTTTGAGTTCATTAAAGACATTAGAGTCGTTCGTCTTTTTTTCAGTCCAAAGAACCCTCAGCATGCGACGCCAACACAACATTTCAAAGGTCTGGGGCGTCATGGGATTTCTGTGAGCAGGTTATCTATAATCATGCTATACATATCGTACCTTCGGTAAGACAAGGGCATAATTATAATTTTTCATTAGAGACATTTTTAAATTTTTGAAGAATAATATCGTGTTATTCTGGCTAAATTGATCATACATTATCGCCCTCAAAATGAGACTGAACTTGATGAGCGACTTTGTTCATCCAGATAAAGCGATGGCGATGGCGCTTAGAGTTTTCATCTCCGAAGTTCTGAGAAGATTTTTTGATCGAGTTGTATCTGTTCTTTTCTTCTTACCGTAAGTTATTATGGGTCTGATACAGGTATTGTATATACAATAACTGAAATAAATACTAGTTAACTATTTTTCGAAAAATTTGTGTGATAGAATAAATATACGATTTACATACTAATGTGATAATATATGAAACTGTGTATATAGAATTTGGAATATTTTAAAATAGTAATGTCAACGAATGATTAATAATTATTTGTTTTATCCATCGATAATGTTTCAAGTGGGTAAAAAAATATATACCGCTCGTTGAATTCGTGTAAACCAAATGAAGTGATTGTAGGCAATTAAACCGTAATTTGAATATCAAAGATAAATGTTGGTTTTACGGAGTGATAATCACGAATTGTGCGTGAAGATAGCACCCAGTATAAATATTCGAGATAGCCAGATGGAGTGTGAGAATGTTGGGTTCGTTTTTAGTTTTGTATTTCGAATAACGGTCGAGGTAGTTACTTAACAGAGATAATCGAATAATCTAAGATGAGCGAGGTTTAAACATTGTTTATGCCTATATTTTAGTTAAAGTCAATTTGGTTCAAAGGATGAGTAGCTCCAAGCATGAATCAAGCGAAGGAATTTTTATATTTAGGAAATGTAATCTTAAACGATAGACGCATAGAACGGATGTACACTAAGTGAAGGCGAATACAGAAGAAATGAAAAATTAATATTATAAAAAAATAAATTATAAACTGTTCATTTAAATAATTTTTTATTTTTGTACTACAATTGTTTTTATTTTACGCGACAGCTGTTTTGTCAACCTCTTTTGACATCATTAGGTGTTACAATAATATATCAAATGTCAAATTTTCGTGATTTCTCGAATCTTTATGAGTATTTGTTCCTATGTCAATTTGAATAATTTCTTTGATATAATTTTGAAGTTCTTGCTGAAATTGAGTTAGGCAAATAAATATTTCAATTAAATGAACGCTTAGTTACTATTTATAGGAGTATATATTAAATGTGGAACATACAATAATAAAATAATAATAATAATAAAACAGTCATTAGAAGGAACAATAACATATAGTATAGAGTCAAAAAACGTGAAACATAATAAATTAAAAACGATAAACAATAACAGGAAGTAGATTACATTAATAGGAAATGTGCCAAAAGTTGAAGGTAGTATTATTATTTTTTAGCTAGATTGTAAGGGGCAAAAGTTTTTAATGTTCTTTATACTAATGGGGAATAACCTGGAATTTGGTTATTTAAAACATTTAGTTTACATTTTTTTGCCTTTAAAATTTCAAAATTTTCTAATTTCCTTAATTTTTGAGGATTATTTTCTATATGCAAAAATTTTGTGTTTTTGGTCTCGAAATGGTGGTCAAAATTCACACAATGATTCACACAATACAGCTGTCGCGTAAAATGAAATACAATTGTGATACAAAAAACAAAGTTAATTAATTTAACAGTTTAAAATGTTAAGGTATCATAGTGTTTCGGTCAAAACAATAGACTATTTACAAAAATTAAATATATCGTTCCAGCCATGTCGCGTTACGATATGTTGATCTGTTGCTTCTTAAATCGGGTAAGGTCACGCGAGGTGTATGCTCTGTGGCACGCTATAAATAACACACTTTACCAATGAGACCTTATCAGCTACCTTGTAGGTGAGTAAAAATAAAACAGATATATTGATTACATCGTAATTATCATTGTGGAAAGATAAAAACTAAACTTTATCATTTGAAATATCAGCTAACCGCGCATCACAGTTTGATAAACGCTGTGTTCGTGATACGAGCACTTCCACGGAAATAATGTCCTATTATACATACTTATGCTTTCATTAAAATACCCAAACTTTGTTCAATGAAAACTTTTTATTGTCAATATAAAGATAAATGTGTAACTTCTATAAACAACGTATAAAATATAATTATTAATAAAAAAAAACAACTCATTTCTAGAAGTTTCATTGTTTCTTAAGGGAATGATATATTTCGCTTTAACAAGTCGTTTGAAACTAATTAATGTATACAATTTGTTTGTAGCTATTATATTGTATCACATGACTTGTGATAGGTAGCTTATCTATCGCCATTTCATTTTCACGTGATTCTACACTAGACCAGAGCCAGTGTGACAATCACACTGGCATTGCCAGGAATCGAACCCGTGACTTTCGGTATGTCAGTCAGAGGTCTAACCAACCATCAACTGGCTGACATTGAATTATTAATATTTTTTTTCGGTCTTCTTCGGTCTACCCCTATTTCTAAATCCGTTTACATAATTTATTTTAGTACTTTCTTTACCATTTTTTATTCATTCAATCTGTCCATGCGTCCAAACCATCCTAATGATCCTTTAATTGATTAATACGAATGAAAACGTCTGTTTTCAAGAAGTTTTATTATATTATGAATGATATGTTTCACCTGTCTAAGGCATTATCAAATGACATTATCATTTGATAATGCCTTAGACAGACGAAATATGTCATTCTCATAAAAGTAATATAACTTTTAGAAAACAGACGTTTTCATTCGTATTTAGTATTTAATATGGAGTTTTGCACCGTTGTTCATGAAATGGTAAATAAGATCCTTTCATTATTCTGTTCATAATGCTTATATTCGCACTGCGTTTACTTCATTTATAGTAAGTTTAAAAAATCATGACAAAATCATCTGTTTAGCTAATTGTTCAATCCAAATTCTTTGTAAGTTTGTAAAAAATTTTCTTTATGGCATAACAATCATCAAGATTTTGAGTTTTCTTCTTCTTTAGCCTATTTCCGTCCACTCTTGGACAAAGGCCTCTTCCATTTGCTTCCACGTCACTCTGTTTTGTGCAGACTGAATCCAGGTTATTCCGACATGTCGGTTCAGGTCATCCTTCCACCCTAGTTGTGGTTGCCCTGCACTTCTTTTTGCCGTCCACGGTCTCCAAGTCAGCAGTCTTCTTGTCCATTTTTCGTCCGAGCTTCTGACTATGTGACCTGCCCATTGAATTTTATAGTCGCTACCCGGTGGATGATGTCAGAGACCTTTGTTTTTTCTCTCACCGTATCGTTTCTGACTCTTAGGCTTATTCCTAATATGACTCTTTCCACGGCTCTTTGGGTCACTTGTAGTTTGAGGCCATAAGTAGCAACTGGCAGAACACACGCTTCATAAACTTTTCATTTCAGGTCGATCGGTATTTTCCAGTTTTTTAAGATGTAACCCATTTTTTCCGAAAGCTGCTCAGCTAAGTCTAAATGAGCTTTGCGGTTTGGTTTTTTCTTGACATTTTTAATTCTGCTGCAATCCACATTGATTTGAAGCCTTTCCTTGCTCACCTTGTTCTTTGCCAGGTCTATACTTAAACCTACAGATTTGGATACATCGTTTAGTTCTTTGGACGGATCGGCTTTCTGGTATGGCACGAATTTTAGGAATTGTGTCATTGTGCGTTTGGCCTCGCCGTGTTTTACCAAACTGATTTAAAATTATGAAAAAAGTTCTATCATATTACTAAATGTTATTAGATTGTGATTTTATCATCAATATAATACTTTTGTTTTGTTATTTATGTGTTAGATGAAATTTAAGTGCAGAATTACCATCAAAATGACGCTCTCCATAAAATAAGCACTCACAGAATCTTTATTCATTTTCCAACCGTAAAAATTCTTTATCTCACATTAAGAATATACTTTTATAAACAAACTTTCGTTTATACAACAACATTTTGAATGTATACAAATTCTTGTAGACAAATACTGGATTTCACCCATTGCGGATAAATTATTTTTTAATGCTTTCTAACCTTAATAGATGACGCTAGTGTAGAGTGAACTTAAAAATGTAAAGATAGGCGTAGAAACCTACAATATATACAAGTTCCAAAAATTTGTCAGACGTGGTGGTCATAAGGAGGAATGGGGAATTTTGTTAAACGTGAAGCAACCAATGACAGGTCATAAGTCCTGTAAGCGCCTCGGCCACCACCTTCTTTTCCCAGAAAACAATTTACATCTTCGTCTCTATTGAGATACAATTTCGTTTAGTTCTTTAAGCATTTCGGCTAGTTCCTCCGGAGTGTTGCTCACGAGTACGAAGTCATCGGTAAAACGTAGATAGTTTAAATATTTTCCATCAATACGGATTCCTTTATCAATTCTCTTATTATTTGTTTAATAAATAATAGTGTGAATTATCGTGAGTTGATGTGTAGCATATATTATATAATACAATATTATTGGGTATGTTTCACGTTGCATCAATTTCGAAGTATCGTGTTCTGTAATTTGCCATTATAGAGTGCCACATAAGCCGTGTGCATAACTAAGCTTGTTAATTGGTTAATTTAGTTGAAACAATTTGATCTCATCAGATTTAACGTACTAACTATGCCCGGAGTAATAATTAATAAATATGCAATGCACGTGCTAATGAAATTCTCTACAAATACGAGCGAACATTAGTTTTACACAAAATTTTATTAGTAATCAAATGAAATGAAATGAAATACTTTGTCTACATTTAATCTCCCAAGCTCCCCAATCCGAATCAAATGCAAATTAATCATTTATTTATTTCTAATTATATCTTTTCAAAAGTATGCTTTTTCTAAATTACAATTTAATATTTTTTTAATTTTATATTTTTATATATATTTTTTATGTTATCATCGTGTATTATTATTATTTAATATTACTTATTCGTTCTTACTGTTAAAAAATAATTGTAAGTACCTACTTATAACAAATAGCACAGGTTAATTTTTAAATTTGAATTATTGTATCGAATTTGAAATGCGTTTTTTATGAGTCTTTCTTTGTTTGATTTTTATTATATTTTTACACCCGAAGATGGAGGTATCCTCCGAAACATGCAGTGTTTTTTAATATTTTTTTATTAATCAGTGGTAAAACAAAGTTTTTCAATTTCCAAAGTATAATGATCCTTTCCTTTTTTTCATAACACCATCATTCGCACCGCATTCACTTCTTATATTTTCATTCGACACTCTATTATACACAGAGTATCCACACATTCAAGGTATATTATCTATCATTATTAGGTTAATTAACTATTGGTGTTTTAGGTGTAGGCTGAGGATCTGTAAGGTACATAAATGATGGATTCACCATCCCACGGTCTCATCGATCAGTTATTATCAAAGTAAAGGTATATTTGGCTACATAATGTACTATATAGGTATATTTACTATGTAAATCTGATCCAATTGTTGTGTTATCGGTATTTAGATATTTAAGCCTAATTAAAGATTACAGATGATATTCACGGTGAAGTTCGTATAACTATTGTAATTAATATATTTAATAATAACAAGTAACATTTTTTCACTAAGTATAAACCACTTTATTTGAATAAGTAGGGCCAACCGGTTTCATTCTATAGCGAGCTTCCTCAGAGCTATACATAAACAGTTTGATAACTTATTGAGCGCTAAGACATTAACACTGTGGAATTCCATGGAAATATACTTAGGAAATGAAAAATAAACTAATTATTAAAAAAAATAAAAAAATAAGATGGAGGTATCCTCTAAAACAAGTCGTGTTTTTTAAAATATTTTTTTAATAATTAGTGAATTATACAAAGTTATTTTCAATTTTCTAAGTATAAACAGTTTGTGTATAGTCCTTAGAAAGCTCGCTATAGAGTGAAACCGGTTGGCGCTACTAACTCTAGAAAGCAGACTTTTTCATCCGTGAATAATGAAAATATTTTAAATTTAAAAAAATATGCATTAAGAAATGAGGTCACTAAGAAGAATGTGCGGAAAAACAACGTATGATAGAATATCTAATGATGAAGTAAGAAAGAAATGTAAGGCGGATGAATGCGTGATAAATAAAATTAAGAAAAGGTCATTAAGATGGTTTGGACATATGGAACGAAGGGATGAGGGAAGAATGGTTAAAAATATATATTCAAGTAGTATGAATGGGAAAAGAAGTCGAGGAAGGCCACGGAAGATATTGCATGACCAAATTATTCAATTACTGAAAGGCGGCCCCATGTTCGGAGTAGGAAACATCGACGAGCGTGCATGTCACGATGTGTGAATGTAGAAGAGGCGCGAAAATTATGCCAGGATAGAACAATGTGGCGATCCATCCTCTCTGCCTACTCCTCCAAGGAAACGACGTGATGGTTAGATAGTTAGTTAGTTGTTAAATTTACAAGTATTATAATTAAAATCGATAAATGTTTTACCTTCGACCGGTTTCGGCTGCTAGCTGCCAACTTCTGGTGGCAGCGAGCTTCTGAAATCGGTCGAAGACACAAACATTAGTGGTTTTTATCTAAACATAAATTTAAAAAAATGTACAATAAACAATCCTTTTATTTTTATTATTTATAATGAACATCTGCTATGAAATTCCAAATAACAAAATTAGTTTTCTTCTATGTTTGCCATACTTTGTGTTGTAGACGTTTTATTTGACTTTTTCTTTTTTATATACTTTGTATATACAATTCTAACTTTAAAAATATTATAATTACATATCAGACATGTTTCCGTTATAAATTTGTATAACATCTGTCAAAACTGATAATATTTGTAAACGATTTTTATAATATTTTAAATATGTATCTTTATAATATGTATGACTGAAGAAGGACAGGTTGTCCGAAACATGTCTGATATGTAATTTTATCTGATATGTAAGTTAGTATTGTATATAAAAAGTACTCGTATATATAAAAGAAAAATACAAATAAATTATTATAGTTTTCAGTCTTATTAATAATTTAATATCGAGATTTACATCATTGTTCAAGAAACAATAAATATCTAATTTCACTTAGAAAATCATTTTAAACAAAAACGTTACGTTCATCGAAAGCTTTCCCAAAATCTATTATAATTTAGGCTTAATCCGCTTATAGTTATCTGAAACGTTGCTCAAACAAAATAATCTCAATACAAAATGTCTCCAACTCAGTCAACTTCCATTGTAAAACATTTAACAGAAACAGATTATACTTAACGAGACTGAAAACAGGATTCCTTCTTGTTTTGCGTGTCCAATTTCAGTCAGGTAAAATTTAATTAAATCTACTTATATTTTAATTTTTACTTGCATTTTAATTTAGATAATGTCTAATCCACCTCTTTCATACATTAAAAAAAATATATTTTAATGGATAGAGTAATACAAGTTTTTTTGTGATATTTTGAATACATTGTTTTGTCCGTGTATTCCTAGTTTAAATGCAGATTTTCGCGCAGAGAAAATTTATATGAAAAAACGATTAAAAACAAACGAAAACATGAAAAAAACAGAAATTGAATTTGTTCGTATAAAAAAGTCTTTTATATAAAATTCATCGTATTTTTTCCTGTTTGGAATTTATTTACGTTGAAAAGATTTTGTGAACAAACAAACTAACACACCTTCACGCCGTTTCCCCAAGGGTAGACAGAGAGAATTGACCGCCATACTACTCTACTCTGACACATTTATCTAGCTTTCTCTACATTTATATAGTGAGGCAAAAACGCGAGTCGTTTTATGATATAGAAAAAAGTCGTTTTGACAATCTTAAAAGATGGCGCTAGTGTAGATTGAACTAAAAAATGTGAAGTGTTGCGCAGCATTCTAGCAAATATACATCTTCCAAAGATTTGTCAGACGTGGTGGTCATAAGAAGTGGGAATGTTGTTAAATATAAAGCGATCGCTTAACCCAACTAATGACAGGTCATAAGTTCTGTAAGCGCCTCGACCACCATATTCTGTTCCCAGAAAACAAATAACAATTTCGTCTCTAGTGAGATACAATCAATCCTTATAAAATAATAATTTATCCGCAATGGGTTAAATCCAGTATTTGTCTACAAGTATTTGTATACATTCAAAATGTTGTACAAATCATTAGATTAATTTCGATTTTTTTAGATTTATGTAGCTAGTGTATCTATGAAATGGATAATTTTTGCAACAACATTTAGAATGTATACAAATTCTTGTAGACAAATACTGGATTTCACCCATGGCGGATGTTTTCCACTTCTTCCATCGTATGTTGATCTTGCAGTCTGTTTATACAGGATATTAAATTTGGTCCTTTACTGCAAAACTTTTCCCAGGATAGAAATGAAAGCAGAAGCCTTCATAATTTTAGAAAAATACTCGAACAGTTAGCGAAAATACTATTTCTTTTGTGACGAACTAGATATCGAAATCGATTAATCTTTAAAAATTCCGTAATTTGAATACAATAATTATTTAATAAATTTCGTATGAAGCACTTAATTTGTGGTGTTACATTATTAAATATTATAATTATACACTTGTAAAAGTTGTATATAAACCTCTTTATTCGTTTTAAACACCAACCGGTTTCGCTCCCGCCGGAGCTTCGTCAAGGTAACAGAATATACTGAAGCTTCGGCGGGAGCGAAACCGGTTGGTGTTTAAAACAAATAAAGTGGTTTATATACAAATTATACAAGTGTATTGTTATTATTTAATTAGTGTTGTTTCCTGTTACCAAAATCCAGGTTTATGTGACCATAAAGTTAATGTAAACAAAATCCAAAATTAGAAAATGACTCACGGAATCGAAGCATGACCGGACACTGTCAGAACGAAACATCTCCTAAAAACAACAGAAATTAAAACATTTCTACCTATCGTGGGTAGAACACTTAGAGATAGGATACTCATCGAAGAGATTCGCAGATCCCGCAAAACTTGACGACAGAGAGATGGAGTAGGCGGAGAAGACGATTCCGGAGGGACCACATCGAGAGGATGAATCTAGCAAGGATTTCAAAAATCGTGATGAATGAGGCTCCCGAGGGCTGTCGATCACCAGGACGACCACTTACGAGATAGAGAGAAAGCTGGACGTCTTTATTACAGGACGAAATCACATCTAAACAGATCGTAAGATCTACATTAACCCCTTTAGTGCGGCTTACAACATTTGCAGTCCAAAAAAATGGTTTAGAACTACGGAACAATATATTTGCAGCTCATATTTAAATGTATCAAATAATGAGTTCAACAACAACAACAAACCATCACGCCTTAGATAGAGAGAATGGACCGCCACACTACACGTTCCTTACACAACTCTCCTAGTATAGTGGTTCCCAAAGTGGTCCGTACGGGCTCCAGGGGTCCCTAGATCTCAGGGGGTCCGTGGAAAATTAAAATTGATTTGGAGGTCCCTGAACAACGTCAGGGGGTCCGCGGTCTTAGACAGGCGAAACATGTTATTTACATAAAATATAAAAATTTCTAGAAAACAGACGTTTTCATTCGTAATAATTATTAAATATGGAGTTTTACATCATTGTTCAAGAAACAATAAATAAATTAAAATATTGCTTTCTCCACATCAGAGTTTATTTTTCTTTACATATTTCAAAGGTTTTATGCCTTTTTCTGTGGGTAAACGATATATTAACTTATATCTTTATCACTAATATAAAGGTTTAATACTTCTGAAACATATACGAGTATACTCGTATGTTGTGAACAATGAATACAAAAGTGGAAGAAACATTATTTTTATCCATAAAAAATCCCAATCATTAATATCACAATGGACAATAATGACACAACGACCATAAACCATCAAGCCATTTCAATGAAAGGGCAGGCAGATAAAGTAGACTGCCACAGTACTCTATCCTGTTATCATTTATTATAATCAAAATTATGAAAGGATCACTGCGTTGGTTTAGATGTTCCCAAAGTGCTTTGTTCGGACCCCCAGGTCCTTGCGATCATTCAGGAGGCCCGTGGAAAATTAAAATTGATTTGGGGGTCCCTGAACAACGTCAGGGGGTCCGCGCAAGGTTAACGGCGACTTTTTTTTAGCTCATTCTCATTCAGGGGGTCTGCACAAAATAAAAGAAATCAGCAGGGGGTCCATGGGACAAACAAGTTTGGGAACCACTGCTCTAGCATATCGATTCTTCCGACATCTTACATGGCCGACTTTTAAATTTGGTTAATTTGATCATGCCAAGTTTTCCATGGTCTCTCACGACTCTGTACTCTGTTCACATTGTAAATGTATAGTTTATTAACCATCCTTTTTTCATCTATGCGTTCCATATATAATATAATAAACAATGCAGCAATCCTTTCATAATTTTGTTCATAATACTTTCTTCCGCTTTATTTTCCTTCCTGATAACAGCATTTGAATTTCTGTCGTTCTTCGTTTTACCGTATATACGTCTAAGGGATCTCATCTCTACTGCGTTTATTCTCCGCATATCTGAACAGTTTCCTCGAAATCCCCGTTATCCCCGAAACCTCGGCTGATGAAATGTCCGCATATCTGAACAGTTTGTGTGAGGCATCATATACGGTGCATAAGATTAAGCCCAAGGAAGGAAGTTCCTATGCATCGTTTAAAGTCGGAATACCGAGTTCGGTTATCTCGGAGGTTCTAGAGCCTAAGCACTGGCCTCGCCGTTCCTTCATCAAGGAGTGGCAGACCGCTGTTTCGGCTCCGCGACTTCCGAGAGCCAGCTGACTCGGTTCGCCAAATCACGTATCCTTCCTGTATCAGAATGTTCGTGGATTGAGAACGAAATGCGCGAAATTTTTCTCCAATGTTTCGGTGAGTGATGCTAACGTAATCGCTCTCACCGAGACTTGGCTGAATTCGAGCGTCATCTCCTCGGAGCTTTTTGATACAGAGAACTACTATGTGTTTCGTAGAGATCGGGAAAACAGTGGCAGCCGCACTCGCGGTGGCGGTTGCTTATTGGCGATTGAGAGGAGGGATGCGCTGAGGGCTGAGCGTGTCTCAAATCTTGAATCAATCAATGAGGACCTATGGGTAAAACTGACTGGACTTATTTGTGTAACATACATTCCTCCGGGGTCTAATTGGGTAGTCTATAAACATTTCTTTGATGCGATGCATACAAATTTCAATCTGGTCGGAGGTAAAAATGTCATCGTGATGGGCGACTTTAACCTACACTCCGCTCATGGGATCGACAATGTCCAGCAAGACTTGGAGTACCTATGCGCGGTCTTTGGGCTTGCGCAGCACAATGGCATTTTGAATTCTGATTTCAGAACCTTGGACTTGATTTTGAGCAATATCAAATTGCAAGTTTCTAGATCAGTGTCTCCATTAGTACCTGAGGATAATGATCATCCCGCATTGGAGTTTGAGTGCTCTGGTAAAAATAATCCTAATATAACCAGAGTACCGCGGCATGATGAAACCTTCAGGGGATGGAACTTCAGTCGGGGTGATTTTCTGAAGCTATACCAGCTGATGACTCAACTTGACTGGAGTGACCTGTACAACTTGTCCTCCGTAAATGATGCCTTACAATATTTTTATAGTGTGATTTACAGTTTATTTGATATGTGCTTTCCCAGAAAACGCGTGAGCAATGGTGGACGGAGATATCCGAGGTGGTTTTCTAGGGAAATCATCGCGGAAATTAAGATCAAACATGCACATCATGTGAAGTGGAAGGCCACTGGCTCTCGGGATGAGTATGAACTTTTCAGTAAGCACCGCTCGGTGGTGAGACGGAATGTTCGGTCAGCCTTTCGAGCATATGTAAGCACCATTGAGGGCGATCTTATGAATGACCCCGGGACTTTCTGGAACTACATAAAAAGCCTACGTAAAGACGGTGGCATCCTAAATACCATGATGCATGGGGATAGAGAGGTTGAGGGCGCAAACATAGCGAACGCATTCGCTAAGCACTTTCAATCTGTCTATAGCAATATTCCCCCGCGGCTTAATTTCAATTCAGCGACCGGTTCGAATACCAGTAAGTGCGCTCATAGCTTTGACATATCTAACATAGACACAAATGATATTAAATCATCCATCAAAGCAATGAAGAATTCGCACTCGGTTGGTCCGGATTTTCTTCCCATCTTCTTCTTTAAAGGCTGCTCTGAGCTCTTAATATATCCGCTGTACTTTTTATTTAACCTATCGTTAAGTACAAATACTTTTCCTGATCTCTGGAAAGTTTCTAGGATCAGTCCTATCTTCAAGAGCGGAACAAAAGAGTCAGTCGAAAACTACAGACCTGTAGCAATACTGTCGGCTCCAGCCAAGCTATTCGAATCTATTCTACATAAATTGATATTTCCCAGAGTTGACCCATATATTATAACAGAACAACATGGGTTCAGGAAGGGGCGCTCTACTGAAACAAATCTCATGGTCTTCACAGAATACATAACAAGGGCCTTGGACAATGGTCACCAAGTTGACTGTTCATATAATGACTTCTCAAAGGCATTTGATACTGTGAACCATGACATTCTTATAGCAAAGCTATCTCAAATTGGTTTCTCTTCTCAACTTATTATGCTTTTCACTAGTTACCTTGAGGGGAGGAAACAATTCGTCTCGTACGGAATTTTTCAATCGGAACCTTTTTTTGTTTATTCAGGGGTGCCACAGGGTTCGAACCTTGGCCCACTCCTCTTCACTATATTCATAAACGATATTGCGAAGGTAATAAACTTCTCGCGATTTCTTTTATTTGCCGATGACCTGAAATTATTCCTAGACATAAATAATCCTGACGACTGTCTACGCCTTCAGTCGGATATTAATAATATTGTTACCTGGAGTCACAGTAATCATATGAAATTCAATGTCTCTAAGTGCTTAATGTTATCTTTTACGAGAGCACGGAGAACTATATATCATAGATACACGATGAATAACCAGCAGTTGGCACATGTATCCACTATGAGAGATCTCGGGGTCATCTATGAGAGTAGATTAACCTTTCATGCTCATGTTGAGAGAATTTGTGGCATTGCGCTGAAGATGTTGGGCTTCATAATTCGGACCGGAAGGGTTTTCAGAGATCCCAATGTGCTCAGAGTACTATACAATTCATTGGTTTGGAGCAGACTCGAAAGTGGTTCTGTGATATGGAGTCCGCACGAGGCGAGATATTCCCTTATGCTGGAGAGGGTTCAGAAAAAATTTCTGAGGTATCTCTACATGAAGGAGTATGGTAGCTATCCATGGCTCTATCCCACAGCGTTTCTTTTGGGAATGTTGGGGTCTAATTCTCTGCAGCTTCGAAGAGACGGGTTTCTCATAACCCATTTCTTTAGGCTTATTAGGGGATATTTTGAAAACTCAGCCGTGCTGGAGGGTGTAGGTCTTTTTGTTCCCGACAGATATCTCCGACAGCGCCAGCATAGATTGTTTTACCTATCCGCCGCTAGAACCAACCTGGCTCTGGTGACACCGGTGGGAAGAGCAATCAATCTGCTGAACGCGGTCTCCTCGGAAATCGACGTCTTTCATATCAGTGAAAGTACAGAAGGTACTCTTAATTCTGGAGGGTATCCTGTCTTCCTAATGTTCAACCATCTCTCATGCGTTTCTGGTAGTATATTATTATTTTAACAATATATTATTTTACCTGTTCTCAATAGATGCCTTAAAAATTAATTTTGTAATGTCTATTGATGAAATGAAATAAACTGATTCTGCTTTCATCTTTCTTATAGCCAGTTCCATACCTCGCTTCCATACATAAAGGTTGGAACCAGAACTCCATTGGGATTTCATTCACTTGTGTTCGCGGTCCCGACTTTTGCGTCTACTGTAGTTTTCAAACATTTTATTATCAAAAATTTAATAAATGATATTTAATAATTTATATTGTTAGGGGTTTCTTCCGTACCCCCAAAAATACCTTCCCGCTCCCTCCCGGACACCCTAGGTTAAGAACCACTGCAATAGAAATTAAAAAATAAGTAAAAAAAAAAAAAACAAAAAAACCACCGCACGCCGCCGGTGTCTGGGTACTAACAGTATTGTCTGTGTATTTTCGTCTGCCGCCAGTTTTAGGATGTCTGTTTAACGTCTTTTTGATCTAATCTTAAGAAGTGATGGCGGCCTTGCGACTCTATCATTACTTTGTCATACGTAATAATTTTTATAGCGTTCCTGTAGTTTGATTTTGTAAGGAAATAGCTATTTTTAGGCGTTAAAATTGCGTTTATTTATAGATTCGGAGCAGACCTTCCACTCTTACGACCTTCGTGGCAGAGTAGTAAGAACTCTGACTACCATACCGAAGGTCCTGGGTTCGATTCCCGACGATTGCAGTGTGATTGTAAAAATTTATTATTTGGCCAGGTGTGTAATTTACGTAACCATAAAATGGCGATACATTAGCTACTTATATCATTTAATGAGAATCAAATTAATAGCTTGAAACAAATTGTTTTCAACGAAAACGACCCTCTGAATTAAAAAAAAAAAAAGAAAAAGAAAATTAAAAGAAGATAAAATTGAAAAAGAAAAAGAAAAAAAATGAAAAAGAAAAAGAAAAAGAAAAGAAAAAGAAAAAGAAAAAGAAAAAGAAAAAGAAAAAGAAAAAGAAAAAGAAAAAGAAAAAGAAAAAGAAAAAGAAAAAGAAAAAGAAAAAGAAAAAGATAATAAAAAGAAAAGCAACAGAAAAGAAGAAAAAAAAAATTAACGAAAAATAAAGAAAAAGAAAAAAAAAATAAGAAGAGAAAAATTAATGAAAAAGAAATAAAAGAAATTGAAAAAAAAATGTAAAAAAATGAAAAGAAAAAGAGAATAAAAAAGAGAAAATGAAAGTAAAAAGACACGAAAAAGATGAAAAAAAAAGGATAAGAAAAGAAAATAAAAGAAAAGAAAAACTTCTAGAATTACTCCGCCGCAAAAAAATAATAAACTAAATTGAAGGAGGCTAAAACAGAGTTCATGAATGCTGGAATTTAAAAGAAAAATACCTATCGCACCAATAGAGACGATAAATAGTGAAATGAAAAATGAAAATTTACAATCTATTCTATATTCACTATCACTTTGTGCTGTGGATTCATAATTAAATAATCTTTAAAACGTTGTATTACTATATTATAAATATAACACAAATAAGTTTTGGGACATAAAAGGCCTTCATCCGTGTAAATATTGACACTTACATATAATATATACCTGTATATAATATATACCTGTAGAGTCAGAAAACAAGTTTACTGTAAATTTTTTAACGGATTTGAAAAAATCGATTTACATCAAAAGCTTACTTATTACTAATTTGAGGTTTTTAAGAGTAGAAAATAGAGAGCCGTTCGTGGAGCACTAACCTCATATTAATTATTAGATTTTGAAAGATAGAAATAAAGCAACGAAATATTGTAATGCACATACTTTGTATTACGAAGATATAAGAGGTGGGAAATATTGATTTATTATAATAATGTCACAAATCTCTCCTGTAAAATTACAACTCAGATCACGATTGTACAAGTGGAAAACCTCGTAAAAGGAGAGCTGTAATTATCATAAATTGAAAAACAGAAAGGTGACTTCCTCACGATGTCGGAAACGCGAAAACATTGAAGTGAATATAATGAAAACTTAATCGTATATTTTAATTGAACAACCGTTATGTTTATGCACACAATATCGTTAATAAAAAGATTTTTGAAAATTCTTTAAACTAATCAAATGATTTTAATGAAATCTCTTGATGGAAGCTCGTTTTAAATAATAATGAAATAAAACGATGTTTTTTAACTACTTCCACTTTTGTCTTTATTTCGACAGCGACCTATTTCGGCCGGGCTCGCTGGCATCGACAGACTGGTGACATTATTGCAAACCGAGTCCTTTATATACATACAGATCAGGGGTGGTAAACATGATTCTATACAAAAATAATCTTCAAATGATAGATGACGAGATTCAAAACGAGATTCAAATAATAAATGACGCTAGTGTAGAGCGAACTTAAAAATGTAAAGATAGGCGTAGAAACCTACCATATATACAAGTTCCAAAAATTTGTCAGACGTGGTGGTCATAAGGCGGAATGGGGAATGTTGTTAAACGTGAAGCGATCGCTCAACCCAACCAATGACAGGTCATAAGTCCTGTAAGCGCCTCGGCCACCACCTTCTGTTACCAGAAAACAATTTACATCTTCGTCTCTATTGAGATACAATTAATCCTTATAAAATAAAAATAATTTATCCGCAATGGGTGAAATCCAGTATTTGTCTACAAGCATTTGTATACATTCAAAATGTTGTTGTACTTCAAATATTTATGTAAAATTTACTGAATTTAAATATTGGTACTACAGGTATTCAGGAAGATTCGTATTTAATACAATGGATTTTCAATTTTATTATAGCTTACATATTTATATTATATATAACGTTTGAAAAAACTGTCCTTTTGTTTTAACTATTACTGAATTTAAATATAATATGTTATAATTCTTGGTCCATAAGGTTGGCAACGTCTTATTCGGTTTTCCCCATCCATATACATAGCTGCTTAGCTCTTTAAACATTAATGAACCTAAATATGTTTAAGTCGATCTTGTTCCATTCGATATTTCAAAAATGTAGAATTTAGTTTACATATGTGATACTTCATGGATTGCAACTAGTTTAATATCAATGGACATTCATTTCGTATTTTATATTCGAGTTCGTTTTCTTAAAACAGTAAATTGAATTCAATTCAACAAGATTTGAATGAAATAATTGAATTCGCTTTTATGTTATTAAAGTCTTTGTCATATAAACTAATCATATTACGAAAATCTCTCAAAGATGATAAGATACTAGGGAAATAAGCCTAGACCCTTTTACATCAAGGTTGAATTCATATTCATAATCAAATAAATTTTGAAATAATTTATATAATATTTAAGATAAGTAAACTCGAATTTGAACAATGTTTTTTTTTAACTTTGTGTATAATACGAACTTTATTAAAAAATATAATTCAAAATTAAAAAAGCAAACATGTTCCGGACACAGAATTATATTTTTTTAAATAAAGTTCGTGTTGTATACAAAGTATAAAAAAACATTGTTCATGAACCCACAACACAAAGTTATCGCGAAAATAAAAAAAAGGATTTGTTAAATTTGTTGTGTTTATATAGTTGTATTATCGTGGTAGAATGGCAAGAGCTATGACTTGATTCCCAGCGATGGCAGTGTTATTGTCACACTGCTTTTGTCTGGTGTAGGTCTTTTGTAATTCACGTGACAATACAATGGCGACAGTTTAGCCACCTATCACATATCATGAGAATCAACAGCTAAACTGCTAAATATAGTAATTGGGTTCAAATAACCTGCTATTTACAAATGTGGAAAGCAACGGCTAACTACCAAGTTAAAAAGACTTCAGTGGCATCCGAAGATCCGGCAAAAAATATTGATAAACTTTCATGCAAACCAATCCCTAGGATAAAAATGAAAAAGGAAATAGTTTCAAAAATACCAAATTTTTAAACTATTTTACTTGTAAAGCACTTTCTGAAAAAACTGATGAATTCTTACATGCTGTAAGTATTAGGTGTGAGGATTGCTGATAATAATTCGGCAGATGAACGTTGGTTTGCACCCTTTCCCACCCTTTTCAGACAAAAAGTAAGGGTAGGCATAGAATACAGATAAGTATGAACTATGAAAGCTAATGAACCCCAGAATATTTTTGAAGTTTTGGCGCATTTCCAAAGGACATTGCCGTGATTTTTTTTCGTGTTTCTATAGAAATGAATTTCAAGTTTTCGCGAACTCGGTATTTCGTTTTGTATAATATTAATTAAGAAATTTCAAAATTGATCGGGACTTAAAAAAAAAAAATTAAATATAAGATTTCATAAATAAGTAGACCCAAGAAAATTCAGGATTAACTTGGAATACCATGGTTAAGTACTCCAAACCTAAATAAGTTGCTTTAAATGTAAATGGAACTAGAAATAAAGGAAGACCAAGGAAAACGTGGCACGATCAAATTAATCAAATATTGAACGTCGGCCACGTGAGGAGTCAAAGAAATCGACGCGCGTGCATGACACGATGTATGAATGTTGAGGAAGCGAGGGAAATATGTCAGGAAAGAAAATTGTGGCAGTCCATTCTTTCTGCCTACCCCTTCGGAGAGACGACGTGCTGGTTAGTTAGTTTTTTTTTCTCGACATATTTCGAAGGTTTTACAACTTCATCATCGGGAAAACGACGATCGACGACCTTCGTGGCAGAGTGGTTACGATCTTTGACTTCCATTCCCGGGTTCGATTCCCGGCGATGGCAGTGTGATTGTCACACTGTCTTTGGTCTGGTGTAGAATTCACGTGACAATAAAATGGCGATAGATTGGCTACCTATCACATGTCACAAGAATCAATATAATAGCTAAAATATATATAAAAAAATGTATACAGTAATTGGGTCGAAACGACCTGTTGTGTACATAATAAAAAAAAAAAAAAAAAAAAACGATAACAGATTATATTGTTCTCCCGATGATGAGGTTGTAAATCCTTCGAAACATGCCGAGAAAAATAATTGGAATTTTTTTTGTTTTAATTCATAAATAATCGTCATTGTGGAATACCTCTGTGAAAACGCCTAAAGTTTCATAAAAATATGGTATTTGTCGTATTTGAAAGCGGCAATACATTCTAGGAGTTGCATTTTACAATCAATCAGGAAGTAGGGCAAATTGGAAGCAGCAAGTATATTGATTTTCGCAGTTTAATAAAGGACATGGACTATTCTGGCAAAGCTACATATATTTCTTTGAATCGTTCCATGGTTTGTCCGAGCGTCGGTCTCGTCCTTTGAGATTGGCCATATTTCCACTTTACGTTCAATGTATTGAGTCGCGTTGGGCATATATATTTAGCTTCTATCTATTTTTTATTGCTATGAAGCCAACCATCTGAATACGAACTACAATAATACAACACATGACGTCTCTGGAAACGACATAACTTCGGCAAAACTTTCCGCCATATTCGGAAGTTTAATAAAAAATATGAGTCTGTATTAAGGCTACAAAACAAAGTTGCTATCAATACGAAGAAAAAAAGGTTCCCTCGACGTTGACTATCACTTGAGATTAGGCGTCCCTACCCCTACCCCTGGAAGCTCGAAACAGCTCCTCAACGTTTTAAGCTAGTTCAGTCTCTTATGTTCTGGAGTCAGGAAATTCGTCTTCAGCCAATATCTCGTCGACCGCTTATTTTGCTCTCATTATCAGGTGCAGTAATTCATGCAAAATATTTTAAGGCTACCAAAAAGATATTTTTTTAAGAATAATAATAATATTGTTTCAGAATATAAACATGAAACCTAGAATAATTCTTATATAAATTCTCACATAAAAAAACATACATAATTTCATTTCATTTTCAATGTTTCATCATAATAAAAAGCAAAAATTCTAGATTGTTTGCAATTAAGAAATTAGAATTTATAAGAGAAACATAAAAAACCTTAAGAGTAAGAATTAGAAAGAATCATAACATTGATATTGTCCCTGGCGCAACTCACACTATTACTGAAAATTAGAAAGCTCTCATATTTGTAATTAATACGAATGAAAACGTCAGTTTTCTAGAAGTTTTATTACATTTTATGGGAATGATATGTTTCGCCCTTCTCAGGCATCAAAATGTCCTTAGAAGGATGAAACATGTCATTCCCATAAAACATAATAAAACTTCTAGAGATCTGACGTTTTCATTCGTATTAATTATTTAATATGGAGTTCTACATCATTGTTCAAGAAACAATAGATAAATCTCATATTTGGGTCATGTGCTAAGGGGAGAAAATACCATCTCCTCCGGCTGATATTTATTGGGAGGTCCGGGAGTTGGTAGAAGGTAGCAGTACTGGCTGCTCAATATAAGAGAATAGACAAGAAAGAGTTCAGTACCTGTTCCAAGTGTCGCCGGACAGAGATGCCTTCGCTGTAGTGATCGCCAACGTTGCGGGGACCTGACACGGCTCCAGAAGAAGAAGAAGAAGAATAACTGAAATTTAGAATAATTCTTGCTTTTAAAAATGTAGGTTAATTGTAAATATATGTAAGTAATTATGAATTTATATACATAGTTTCTTTATTGTATTTTTTTAAGTAAATTTTATTTATAATTTGTGAAATTAATTAATGCTTATATTATTACTCTTGAATAACGGCTTATATTTTCAAAAACAAATAGTTTAAACTTGATGTGACGGTCCAACATAGATAAAGGCTACTTGAAATAATTTCTCTCGAAATATCACTACAAGTAAGTTATACGTTCCGACCGAAAACAAAGGCATTTTTGTGAGCTGCGTTAGCAAAATTTCAGTATCAGATTCTAGGATGTTTACTCTTTAACCAAGCTTACTTTTTTGCATAAATTGAATAAATTTTAATACTAAGCATTTGACAAAGTATATTTTGACTGATTGTTTCGATATTCGAAAATTCATCGAAGACGTTTTTTAAAAAAAATAATTTCAATTTGATGAACAGGTATTTAGCCATATTTTGTTGTTGCAATTTGATTTAAAATTCATCTAACTTATAGATTTCTAACCTTTTGTCGACCATCGACCTTCAGTTATCACATATTGATTGATTGTATAAAAAAAAGGATGCCTGTGATGGTTTAGACATATGGAACGAATGGACTAGAGAATAATGGTTAAAATGTTGTATATAAGCAGTGTGAGTGGAAAGAGAAGCCATGGAAGACCAAGGAAAGGATGGTATTACCAAATTAATTAAATTTGAAAAAGCGGCCACATTCGATGTCGGAAAAATCGACGAGCGTATGAATGTAGTGGAAATACCACTTTGGGAACCACTGTTCTAGAGCTATGAGGTATTAAATTGGCTTATGAGATTCTTCCATTGTGGCAAATTTTAACCTTACGTTTATTCATCTCAAGTTCTGCCAGTTATTATACCGCGAGGCAGTGAAGAGAGGGGGTGGAATCCCTCAGTTTACATTCTATAGGGGTGGGATGGCTCAGGGATCTCAAGAGCTTGACGGTAATTCCACGTGAAGGGCAATTATATTTCAGATTGTAACTACGTCTATGGAATGGTGAAAGATTTGAGATAAAATTACTGTTCCTTTGTATATGAAGTACAAAGAGCCGACATTAAATAATTTAACGCACGGTTTGATGTTAATTTTATCGAAATATTTTCATTTGGTAGTTTAGAAGTTTGTTAAATGTTTCTTCTTTGTATAGTGCCGTATCAGCCCCTTTCCCCTCCCAGACGTTAGCCAACATTGTGGTGAGTGATTTATCACCACAGTGATTTCCTGGGATGTGTAACTGGAGTGGTTTCCTTCCTTTAGCTGGTGAGGTCTCGGTTTGGAAGTCCCAAAAATACGCCATACGCCTTGTCATTGTCTGCTATGATCCTGATGGACAGTGCTCACATTGTCCGGAACTCGCGGGATCATGAGGACCATTCTAGGATGCCTGGGAGTCGGACTTACTCAAAGTTGACGACCTTCGTGGCAGAGTGGGAAGAACTCTGACTGCTTTGAAGGTCTCGGGCTCGATTCCCGGCGATGGCAGTGTGATTGTCACACTGTATTTTGTCTGGTATAGAATTCACGTGACAATAGATTAGCTAACTATCGCATGTCATGAGAATCAATGTAAACCAAAAAAAACTGTATACAGTAAATGGGTTCAAATGACCTGTTGTATAAAAAAAAATGTTGCGTTTGGGTCATGTGCTAAGGGGAGAAAAATACAACCTCCTTCGACTGATATTAATGGGTAAGGTAGAGGGACGTCGGGGAGTTGATAAAAGGTAGTTGTTCTGACTGCGGAACTTAAAATATTGGACAGGAATGATCAGAGTCCAGAACCTGTTTTGAGTGGCACAGGACAGATATGCCTTTGTTGCAGTGATCGCCAACGTTGAGGGGACCTGACATTGCACAAAACGATGAAGAAGTTGTCATTGAAGGTGGCGTTTTAAGCATTTTAAAGTTACATGCTTTTCAGCAGGGTATCTCCTGCTGCAGCATTTCCAGTCATTCAAATTTCCGATATATGCTAGACGTAATAAAAAATTCTTTTCAATTTCAATGCAATTTACGATTAATTCAAAATAATTGCTATATTCAATTCTGATACAATAAAAAGAAATAATGTGAGGTTTTTCATGAATAAACTTTTTTATTAAACATTTTATAACTGTGTTTTATATTAAATCTAGTATAATGATAAAAATATATATTTATTTGTCTTTGCTGGTCATTCTATTTTCATCATAGCTGTATCGAGAACAATATTTTGCCTAACATTTAATCACAATAATGCTTTTATATTTCTCCTGTATTCGTCATAACTTTGTGTTGCGGATTCATTCAGGTTTCTTTCTTTTTCAAAGCATTTAACACAGAACCCCTTCATCAGTGATAAATGATAAATATTATATACTCGTATATTACAAACATTAAAAAAAATTCATGAATGTGGTCAGTTTTGATAGATATTAAAATATCTGTCAAATATTTTAATATCTGTCAAAGCTGACCACATTTATGAAAATTAAAATTTTTAATATTGTAATATTTATCATATATCACTGATGAAGGGTTTTTGTATGCGAAACATGTTGGATCTTTAATTTTTGTAATAAAGTGTGTTGTGTACAAAGTAAAAAATATAAATCATTAGTGATTTTATATTTAAAAAACAATAAAAGGAACAAAAAAACATAATAAGATAATTTTAGCACCACGGGGATACATAAAAACGCTCCTAAGATATTTGATAAAACTAAAATTTGAATGTAATGTTTATATTAAAATATAACTCAATAATGGAAAGAAATATTGAAATTGTAAAAAAAACACAAGATCACTTCATTGGTTTTGAAATATGTAACGAATGGGTGAAGAAAAAATGATTTTGAAAGTTTGCGTTAACAATGTTAATGGATTACGCAGTCGAGGAAGACCGAGGAAAACATGACATGACCATATTAATCAATTTTCAAAAGTCTGCCATGCTAGATGTTGGATGAATAGACTATGTAATGTGGAGAAAGCTAGGCAGGTATGTCATGGACTTTTTTCTTTCTAGCCTTTCGGGGAAACGGCGTGATGGTTTATTTTGTTTATAAAATAAACAAATAAGATGCAGATTAATGTAGTTCTGGAAGAAAGTTGTGTTTTTTACCTATAATAATACGTTACAGGCCTATCTGAAAACATCAAAATGCTTGCCTTGACCAAGTTAGAAATAATGTTATTGGAAGACAAAAGCTATTAATAGCAGCATTAAGTGGGCGAAAATTCACTACAGGGGAACATTTAAATGCGTATACAGGGTGGATCGCGGCCATTATAATTGAAATAATACACAATAACACAATAATCATAAAATGAACAATAGATTATTTACAGGTATATTCACGTTTAAAATAGGTTTCTGTCACTTAAACAAGATATGCTGGAAGTAATGAATAATGATGGCTCTTACAATTATATATAGGGAAAGCAGAGCTTCGTACCGTCGATACTATCTACAAGTTTGCCGTGATAACATTAATAAAACATTCATAGTCTAGTTGTCTAGTAATGTGTGATAATTGGGTAGATAACCTTTCACATTACATTAATAAAGATTTTCTGCTTAATGCTTACATCTAATCTCAATAGATGGCGCTAGTGTAGATTGAACTAAAATATGTGAAATGTTTCTCAACATGTAGCATATGTACAACTTTCAAAAAAATGATTGTCAGACGTGGTTTTCGTAAGAAGGGCGGAATGGGGAATGTTGTATTACACAAAGCGATCGCTTAACCCATACAGTTCATAAGTCATGTAAACGCCTCGACAACCATATTGTGTTTCCAAATAATTTACATCTTCGTCTCTATTAAGAGACAATTAATTCTTCATTCATATACTATCTGAACACCAAAAACAACAAATTGTTTCAAAGTTAAACATTTCATAATGTAATAATGAAATAAAACGATATTCTTAAAGTTTCTTCAACTTTTGTTTCTATTTCGACAGTGACCGGTTTCAGCAGGCTCGCTGGAGTCGATAGACTGGTGAGATTATTATAAATGTTTGAAATTGATATAAACATTTCATATAAATATGTCAACTGAAATCAATTTAAATAAAAAAAAAACAGTTGGCTCATAAATAACTTTGGTAGCTAACTAACTAACCATCACGCCATTTCCCCGGAGGGGTAGGCAGAGAGGATGGATCGCCACAAAGCTCTGTCCTGGCATACCTCTCTGGATTCCTCTACATGCATACATCACTAAGCACGCACGTCGATTATTCCGACTTCGAATGTGACCGACCCTGTTAATGTAACTTTGGTAGCAATATTTAAATTCAGTAAATTTTACAGTATTATTTTCGTATAGAATCATGTTTACCACACCTGATCTGTATGTATAATACATAAAGGAGTAAGTTTATAACAGTGTCACCAGTCTGTCAATGCCTGAGCCTGGCGAAACCAGTCGCATTCGAAAGAACGACAAAAGTGGAAGTAGTAAAGAACATCGTTTTATTTTATTATTGTTTAAAATGAACTTCCATCAAGAGATTTCAGTAAAATCATTTGATTATTTAATAAACCGTATTTTTTTAACTATTGCAAAACATAATGAGTAGTGCAAATGAATGCAAATTCATCGTTATAAAGTTGTGTAAAATAACAGTCTTGTATAAATATATTAAATTCCATTCTTGGAATACTTGTTAAGATTTTCTTCAGCATTTCTATGAATTCCCTTATTAGAAAATGTTGAAGACTTAAATGGAAAGCAACTACGTTATATACTCGTAAATATAATATAGAAAGTTCAATGTTTTCTATGCCGTTTTTCTCCAAGTGTTATTTTAAAGATATTTTTTTAACTGTTTGATTAAAACACTGTTATAGAATCCCACAATTGATTTTATGTCTTTTGTAATTGTTTCGCCCTTTTGTCATTATTTAATAAGGCATTATTAAATGACGAAACATGTCTTCCCCATAAAACATAATAAAATTTCTAGAAAATAGGTTTTTTCATTCGTATTTATTATTTAATAAGGAGTTTAACATCATTATTCGATAAGCAAAAGTAAAAAAAATAGTAATTTCTATCACGGGATGGCTGTTTTGAGGGAACACTTCTCAGAGCGCAATTAGGGGCGATTTGGAGTGGCCGGCCCGCTCTCCCGATCTGTCCCCTTGTGATTTTTTTGTATGGAATTTTTTGAAATCCCGTATTTATGTGAACTGTCCAGGGACCCTAAAAGATTTAAAGACCAACATCCAGGAAGAAATTGCCAAGATAACGCCTGATATGCTGGCAAGACTCATGACAAACGCCAGAAATCGGTTTACTCAGTGTATGGAGAATAGAGGAAGTCACCTACATGATTTGATTTTCAAAAACTAAATTAAACAAAAACTTTAGGTATGTGCCTACATTGTAAAAAAACAGTGAAAATTTTCTGAATCATACAATGGGTTTTATTAAGTTTTGAAAAAATGAAGTTATGCTGCCGCACTCTTGTACATCCGTTCGAAATGTAGGCCCCAACGGCAAACGCACGCTTCTCACTGTTCCAACGCATGATGCCGGGACAAAACTTTATAGTTTCGCCTATCGAACGAGATCGCTCCGCTACGACATCAACCGATTAAATGGCGCTGTATAATTGTCTTCATCAAAGATTTTTACATTAAACAAAAATACAATATTGGATATATCGCACGCTTAATAGTAAACTGACCGATTATGGTTTAGGTCATAATTGAGTAAACATAAGACAGAGGCTTGTGTTAACTCTATCCATCGTTTCGCGTTAAAATTAAGTCAAAATTCCGTCAATTGACCTCCATTACACTTTATCGGTCTTTTTCATTCGTACGTGTTTTTCGACTGTTTTTGTTAAAACACCGAATCATGTCAGATTGAGCAAAACTTGCTTTTTTGAGTTAAGCCAGTGTGCTTTTAAGCTTGCGATATGTACTTTATTTACACAGATTAATTATAATATTTGTCTATTATGTTTCAACTAATGATCAAATGGCAAAACAAAGATCTCGAATTCGTTACAGCTACATTGTTTTTTGAGTTAATTTTAACAATATCCACAAAATAACTAAAGCTTTTAACATGCTAAACCTGCTTTTGTGTATAAACAGCAGAAGTATCAAATATATTCACGTGGTCATGTTTAATAATAGACACAAGAATCCGATTGATTATTTATGAAATGATGTAGATTTATAACTTTATCCGTGTACGTGTTTAGCTGCTTACAAGTTGCAGCATCACAGCAGCAGGTACTGCAAATAAACATAAAACGTCCAACTCATAGAATAATATTTACACAAAATATTCATAATATTAAGGTTACCCGATTCCTTATAAATAGATTTACAAATCATTAAGTAACGCGTTTCATTGAAAATGTTCAAATGATAGATTCACGCTGTTTATCGATTTCAAATTTTTTATGAGATTCAAATGATTTTCTTACAATAACAACAAACCATCACGCCGTTTCGCCGCAGGGGTAGGCAGAGAGTGGATACCCATACTACTCTATCCTGACATACCTCTCTAGCTCTCTCCACATTCATACAACGATTGCACGTCGATTCTTCCGACTTCAACCATGACCAACCTTTGAAATTTGATTCATTTGGTCATGACACGTTTTCCCCGGTCTACCTCGACTCCGTACTCCATTTACATCGTTAACGTATACTTTCTTCACCAATCTTTCTTCATCCATGTGCTGCATATGTCCGAACCAACGCAGCAATATGTTTATAATACTTTCTTTCTACAATCCTTTCTTTTATCAGCATTTGAAATTAGGTCGTACAACGTTCTACCACACACACGTCTTACGGACCTCATCACTACGGCATTTATTCTGCTCTCATTCTTCTTTTGCCAGTTCTATGCTTCGCTTCCGTACATAATGGTTGGGACCATTTTCCATTTTCGCTTTCATTGATAAATTCTTGTTTCCAATAACTATTTTTAAAGCTCCATTCACTTTGTTACTCGCACCAATCTTTCTTTCGACGTCGCTAATGCTACCTAAATACACAAATTTCCTCACCTGTCTCAAGTTCTCTTCGTTCACACTTATATTGCAAACTGTCATTTGCTCTTCCCTTTCGAAAACTAACACCTTTGACTTTCCGACATTCATCATTGAATCGTTTGATATGCATACCTCATACATTCTCGATACCAAGACTTGTAATTCGTCCGCACTATCCGCAACGAGAACGGCGTCGTCTGCGTAAAGCAGACAATTTGAAGACAAATCACTCATCTTAGCACCAGCATTTATACCTTTAAGTTCTTTCATACACTTGTCCATATACAGATTAAACAACCATGGAGACATCACGCAGCCCTGCTTAACACCCTTTGTGATATCAAACCAGGGCGTGATGTCCCCATTTACCCTAACACTGGAAGTGCTTCCTTCATAGAGAGAAGCAACCGCCCGTATCAGTTTTGTGCTCACTCCGTATTCGGACAAGATTGACCACAGTTTATCTCTGTTCACTCGATCATAGACTTTTTGCAAATCGACAAACGCACAGAAAAGCTTACGGCTTTTGGCCATAAACTTCTCCGCAAGCGTTGATTTTCTTCTTCTTATTCAGCCTGCTTCCCTACACTTCCTCTTATTCTTCTTCTTTTCAGACAATTTTACTTCACTGCTGGATCTAAACATTTTCTATCTTGGCCTATTTGTTACCACCTACGACCCGCAAGTTGGATAACATTATCCGTCTACCGTTTTTCAGTCTTCTTATGCCTCCACTTCAGAATTCTAGGTGACCACGTGAGGTCACCCTGTCTCGCCACATGCCCACGCGTGACCAAAAGATATTGTAATGTTTGGATTTTGATTTTTTTATTATTAACAATGTGAACTTTTTGATAAAATTGAGGCTTGTGGAATTTCATAATAAAGAATTTGTTTATCAATTAAAAATTTTTTTTCGGAGAACACCTTAATCATCGGGAGAACGAACCAACTAACTAAGCATCACGCCGTCTCACCGAAGGGCTAGGCAGAAAGAATGGACTGCCACACTTTTCTTTCCTGACATATTTCTCTCGGTTCCTCAACAGTCATACATCGTGTCATGCACGCTCGTCGATTTCTCTGACTCTTCGCGTGGCCGACATTAAATATTTGATGATTTTCAACCTTCGAAACAATTTGGGAAAAATAAATCCAAGTGGTAAAAACAGTGTTTTAATTCATAAACAAATTCGTCATTGCGAAAAATTTATTTTATTTTATTTGTATTTTTTTCGGCTTTCAATATGTTTAAAATCCATTATAATATTTGCGTGTATGTTTTTTTCACTAGTACATACTGTATTTTTCAATATATTCAATTTTTTTTTTAAATAAATTTCACTTTGGGTGTATAAAATTGTTTCGACGGGGAATGGATTATCATTCTAAAGAAGTTGGAAAGTCTTCCAAATACACTTGTTCCTTTAAAGCACCATATTGCAATATCCAGTTAAATCTCGACCGTTACTTTTTTGCTCAGTTTAATACATACAATATTACATTATCGAACAATAGTAACGAGTGACGCAATACTGTTTGAAATTCGAAATAAATTCTCCCTTCCAATTTCGAAACAGATTCAAAATAATCCGAAACTTTAAACTATTGACGAGATATGATTATGACGTTAGACATCTCGTTGTTGTTAGATTGATTAAGATGTTCTTTATTTGAATTAGGAGAATCTAGAGAGTTGCGTATCTTGTTTTTGACAGGTATCATTTACCATTTCATTGAAATATATATTAATGAATTTCAATTGTAATTACAAGTAGATTATTGTATACAAGTACATATTATTGCAAACAATGGCTCTGTATATTAAAGTAAAATAATAATAATAATTCAGTGTGAAAAGAGTAATTTAAATTATTTATTTTAACCGATAGTGAAAGTGATAGTGAAAGTAAACTGTATAATCTAAACAACTACACAGGAGTGTAGGAATGGTAGAGGTGGAGGGGTGGCTATTTACATCAGAACACAGATAGACTTTAAAACTATAAAAGAAGAAACATACCTAAGCAACAACAACCTCCTGAAAGTACATATTAATGAAATAGATCTTACAATAAATGCAATATACAGACAACCAGGAACCAGCAACAAAAAGGAATACATAGAATATTTAGACAGAATGTTAACGGGAGAACAGAGGAGTGCAAAATGTGAGATCATAATGGGGGACCTTAAATTCAACCTGCTTTCCCGTGACAAACTCACAAAGGACTATATTAATACAATTAAAGAAAATAATCTTGGATTTATCAACTCAATAAAAGAAAATGATTATACACGGAAAAATGACAAAGGAAAAAATACTATAATTGACCATGTAATGACAAACCAGGAATTAGCTGATTCAACGACACTTGAACTATTCGACACACCACTGAGCGATCACAGAGGAATAAATATTGAACTAAAAACCATACCCAGACAGAGAATAAAACATCAACAATATACCACAAAGAAAATTAACTACAACAAACTTAAAGAAAGCCTAGGAGAAACAATACAGAAAGAAGAACCAGGAACCTTCAAAGCGCTTCAAGACATAATAAGGGAGGAACTGAAGAGACACACTACGAGCAGGAACAAGGACACTCCATCGCTTCAAGAGGGCTGGATGACGAAGGATATTTACATTAAAATAGAGAAAAGAAATTACCTTTACAAAAAAAATGAGCGACCAGCATAATCACAAGGAAACTCACTTCAACTCAATATAAAAAATATCTGAAACAATACATAATTAATAGTAAGATCTAAAAATGTAACCATATAACCCAATCGGGTTTTTAAAAAAATAAATCAAATAAAAAAAAAAAATAATAAAAACCGGAAAATACCGATCAACCTGAAACGAAAAGTCTATGAAGCCTGCGTTCTGCCAGTTGGTACTTTTGGTTTTGAAACTTACTTATGGTCCAAACAAAGTGCCGAGAAACTACGAGTGACCCAAAGAGCCATGGAAAGAGCCATGTTTGGAATAAACCTAAGAGACAGAGTCAGAAACGATACGGTGAGAGAAAAAACAAAGTTCACTGACATCATCCACCGGGTGGCGACTCTAAAATGGCAATGGGCAGGAAGCTAGAAGCTCAGATGAAAAGTGGACAAGAAGACTGCTGACTTGGAGACCGTGGACGGCGAAGAGAAGTGCAGGGCGACCTCAACTGCGGTGGAAGGATGATCTAAACAGACACGTCGAAATAACCTGGATGCAGTCTTCACAGGACATAATGACATGGAAGCAAATGGAGGAGGCCTTTGTCCAGGAGTGGACGGGAATAGGCTGAGAAAGAAGAAAAAGATGAAGAACCGATGAAAAGTATGAAAGAAAAATATGAAGAAAATAATATAAATTTAATTTTGTGAATGTTTGTTATTTATATATATTATAAAAAAATATTCTCGTGCCAGGAAGAAAGTGCTTGAGAAATAAATATCTTTTACACAAATTACATTCAACTAAGAATGTGGTAGTCTAATTGAAAAAAAAACAAAGATGATGTTTTGTTATTTTTCAATCTAAATTTCGATTTGCTCGAGTAATAATATGAAATTAATAATAAAAATAATAATAACAGTATTAAAAACGAAATTTAACAATATAATACTCGTATTTAAAAAAAGAAAAGAATATTGAATAAAAAAAAACTTTTAACATGTTTTTCCAGTTAAAATCCACTTATGTGATAAATTATTATCCATTCCCGTGATATTTTGACGAAATATAAATTTTAAAAAGATCAAAATATTTTTTGTTGTATTATTTACGATTAATGACTACCATTATCATCAGCCGTCTGCCATCCACTGCTGAATGTAGGCCTCTCCCAAAGCACGCCACCGCCCCCTATCCATTTCCGCTCCCATCCATCTATGTCCAGCAATCCTCTTCAGATCGTCGGCCCATCGGGCAGGGGGACGTCCAACTCTACGGAATCCTGTAATTACTACCATGAAATATCAAAAAACAACAAAATTAAAATGAAATGTTTTTTGATTAAAACAATGCGTTAATACTGTGGAATTCTATGAAGAATTTTTAAATAATTAAAACACTGGTTTTTCTATATTCGAATTTGTTTTTCTCGACACGTTTCGAAGGCTTCACCCCTTCATCATCGGGAGAACGATATAATCAAAACGTTATTCGATGATTAAAATGTATTACTTGTATAAGGTGTATAATTATTTAAAAGGGGGTAAGGGTGTAAGAGGAAAATGATTTACATTATTAAGGACATTTTATACGGAAGAAGATACGTGAGATGCATATTTATTAAATGTTTGCTTAATTGAATTTTCTTTTAAGCTCGATCGATAAAGCACTGCCCGTGCGCAAACTTCATCGCTAACCACTCCGTTAGAATCGCTTCATGTTTTTTTTATATTTAAAATGCACTCCTCACAGAATTCAATTAGCATTTTTAATGATGTTCGGTTTTACAAGATTCTCAAACTAATTTGAATAAATTTTCTTACTTCAATCAATTCGATATATTTTTACAAATATTCTTTGAAAAAACTCGATTTACTCCCAAATGAATACCCCAAGTTATATCTTTGGATAGCTTCCTTAATCCAGCCGCCGAATTACATTATACTTTGCAATTTGTTTCACGTTTTGTATTTACGGGAAATGCCGGACACGTTTCCGGTTAACTTATAGATAACGATCCGTTATACGCATCGTTATAACGAGTCAGGAACCTTTATCAAACGTCACGGTAGAAGTTCAGTTCAGATAAAGTCTACTAACTTCTAAAATACCTAATTTTCATGAAAGCTCTCGAATTTCATGTCGTTAGAGGACATAAGCATATAAGAATATAAAGCACGTGGAAAATAAAGGTGTATTCTGTATGATGTAAATAATATATTATGTAACTATCTAACAAAAGATAACGTCATCTCTCCGAAGGGGGTGGGCAGAAAGAATGGATCGCCACACTGTTCATTCCTAAAATAATTTTATTATTATTATTTCGTTGAATCGCTCTTTACATCATGAAGCATGAGCCAAATCGATGTAAAGGGTATTATAGCTATCATAGTGATTCTCGTGACATGTGATAGTTAGCTAATATTTTTTATTGTCACGTGAATTCTATACCAGATCAAAGACAGTGTGATAATCACAATGCCCTCATCGAGAATCGAACCCGGAACCTTCGGGGTGGCAGTCAGTGCACTTACGAGCCACGAAGGTCGTTTTCTTGATTTCTCAATATTCATACTTCGTGGGATGCACACACGTCGATTTCTCAGACTCCATTATATTTGAATCTTTGTCAGAAAGTTGTCTATTGTATGCGGATGCCTAAGTCCTACTTGCAGACAATGAGCATGAATTACAAGTCCTGGTGACTAGTATGTTTGAGGTATGAATGCGATATGATGAATTTTATGTGAGAATGAAAATATTTGAGGTTTGACTGAGATATTATAAATACTTTCTTTTTGGCAATACTCGGATTTGATTTATTTTTGATTATTATGTTTCGGCGGGTATTCCATATTTTTCTAAATTAATAAACATTTTTTAATAATATTGTAAACGTGGTATGATTTGGTAATGGTAGAGACTAATTATTATTGTTTTATGTAACACAAATGTAATTATACGATGGAAAAAAGAAAAAGAATAAAATGATTATGGGAATGACAAATTTCGTTTTGCTAAGGCAATGTCAATTATTTTAAAAGGCGACACACGTATCGAATCGTTTACCGTATACTTTTTTAATACTTTTTTCTTTATTCATTTTTCTATGTTATGTTATTTTTCGTCAGAAAAAATATGAAAAAATATGAGAATATTTTGAATACAAGAGAGAGAGAGAGAGAGAGAGAGAGAGAGAGAGAGAGAGAGAGAGAGAGAGAGAGAGAGAGAGAGAGAGAGAGAGAGAGAGAGAGAGAGAAATAACAAGGAAAGTTAGAACTTATTACTGATTACAGTGAACTGAGTTTTTAAAGGGTAGAGAATCTTTACTTCCGTGAATATTTCACGAGTTGCAACTAGTACATAGGTATAACTAATACTCATTAAGAACAGAGTAATATAAGGTTTTGTATAGGTATGTATTGGTCCGTGGGTCTATTTACCGGTCTACTACGGTGAGCAAAGCGGGTTAAAATAACCAAAATACAAAATGGTTGCCTTATTTTTACAACGTTAAGTAGGGTATGAAGGCATTAGGAAATAGTGGTTAACAAATATCTGTTCGGATAAAAACCACAGCTAAAGTGAGGGGTAGATTTAAAATAAAGTTCAATGGTGCTGTCCATTGGGTTGTTCGACAAACAAATTTAAAAACAATTACAGTTTTAAAGTATAACTATCATTTAAAAAAGTGATACGATTCGTACTGCTAGGGGATTATCAAATGATATAGCAAGAAAAAATATTTTCAAGCGTATTATCCACAGGTTAATTTGAAAACTTTCATATATAAAAGTTTCCGATAAAGGCAAATCAAACTGGAAAACGGATCCAATACAAATTTAGTGGCCTTGTTATGAGATGTTGATAAATGCAATTTTGTCAATATGATACTTGAGACAATCAGTGGATGAAGTTTTGTTAAGTTATGAACATTGCAGAATTCTGAAACAGAAGTTTCTCGAAAGCTGATAACGTATTGCATAGTTTCGTAAATAGTGGCATCATACCGAGATATTTTATAGTAAAATCAAATCAAATTAGTTTATTAACTCAAAAGACATTACAAATCATTACAAGGAACGCATCAGAGATGGTTCGACATTAGGAAGACACGATACTTTCTAAAGTCAAGAGTATTTGTCCCCTGAACGTACCTTTACTAATATGAAAGAATAATCTCCGAAGAGACCGCGTTCAGCAGACTAATTGCTCTTCCCACCGTTGTCACCAGAGGCAGTTGGTTCTGGTGGCCGGTAGGTAAAACAATCTTTGCTTATCATAGTTAATTATAATAGTGTTTCGTCCAAAACAATGGATTGTATAATTTTTTTACTACTATAAGCACTATTTATGTGGAAACTACAGTGAGTGTTGTTGGTACTTTGAGTGTTGTTGGTAAAATCTATGGCAGAATTTTAATAGAAAGAGTAAGAAAGACGACGAGTGATAGAGTTTGGGATGTGCAAGGCGCTTTTATGAATGGCAGAGGATGCATGGATCAAATTTTTGCACTTCGTACAATGACAGAGAAGTTTATGGCCAAAAACCGTAAACTCTTCTGTGCGTTTGTCGATTTGCAAAAAGCATATGATCGCGTAGATAGAGGTAAACTGTGCGAAATATTGTCGGAATATGGAATAAGCAAAAACTGATCACGGCAATTACATCGCTGTACACAGAAAGCACTGCTAGTGTCAGAGTAAATGGGGATCTTACAGCCTGGTTTGATATCAATAAAGGTGTCAAACAGGGGTGTGGAATGTCTCCATGGTTGTTTAATCTATATATGGACAAGTGTATGAAAGAGCTGAAAGGGTTGGAAGCAGGTGCAAAAATGGAAAGTGTGTCAGTAAGCTGTTTGTTGTATGCGGACGACGCTGTGCTACTTGCAGACAACGAGCATGAACTGCAAGCCCTGGTGTCTAGTATGTATGAGGTATGCAAGCGATACGATTTGATGATGAATTTGAATAAGACTAAGGTAATGATTTTCGAAAAAGAAGGAAGCATGACAGTCTGCAACATTAGTGTAAACGGTGAAAATCTGGAACAAGTGGATGAATTTGTTTATTTAGGAAGTATGTTTACAAAGGATGGGAGGGTGGAGAAGGATATTGAAAGAAGGGTTGGGGCAGGCTACAGAATAAATGGTGCACTTAAAGTTGTCATCGCAAACAAAAGCCTATCCAAAAAAGCTGAGATGGCAGTGCATAACGGTGTCCTTGTGCCGACCCTTATGTATGGAAGTGAAGCATGGAACTGGCGAAAGAAGGATGAAAGTAGAATAAATGCAGTAGAAATGAGATCTCTAAGACGAATGTGTGACAAATCTGTATATGATAGAGTGACAAATGCAAGTATAAGAAGTGAATGTGGTGCGAATGAAAGTGTTATGAACAAAATAGGGAAAGGGTCATTAAGATGGTTTGTACACATGGAAAGAATGAGTGAAGACAGAATGGTAAAGAAGGTATATGTAAACGGCGTGAACGGAGCTAGAAATAGAGGAAGGCCGAGGAAAACGTGGCACGATCAAATCAATCAAATATTGAATGTCGGTCACGTGAGGAGTCGGAAAAATCGACGTGCGTGCATGACAAGATGTATGAATGTAGAGAAATCAAGAGACGTATGTCAGGACAGAACAGTGTGGCGTTCCATTCTTTCTGCCTACCCCTCCGGGGAGACGGCGTGATGGTAAGTTAGTTAGTTAGTTTATAAACACTATAATGTGATGTATAATGTCAAAACGAAGCATGGAACTGAGAAAATCATTAAGATGTTTTGGACACATGGATAGAATGAATGAAGAAAGAATGGTACAAAAAGTATATGTGAACGATGTATACTAGAAAGAGAGGAAGACTGAGGAAAACGTGGCACGATCAAATAAATCCAATATTGAATGTCGGTCACGTGAGCAGTCAGAGAAATCGATGCGCGTGCATGACACGATGTATGAATGTTGAGGAATCAAGAGAAATATGTCAGGAGAGATAAGTGTGGCAGTCCATTCTTTCTGCCTACCCCTTCGGAGAGACGTCGTGATTTGTAAGTTAATGTGAAATATAATATTGATGATTGAGGTATTAATTTTGTAAAACTCCATTATTAATTTATAATAGTTAACATGATTGTTCAGTTGTTTTACTTGGATTTAATTGAATGTCTTCGCAAGGCGAAACAAATTTGTCACAATTTATATAATAAATCCTAGTAAAACTACTAAACAATCGAATGGTTTTACTGAAACCTCTTGATGGAAGTTCATTTTAAATAACAATTAAATAAAACGATGTTTTTTTTAACTACTTCCACTTTTGTCTTTATTTAGACAGCGACCGGTTTCGCCAGGCTCGCTGGCATCAACAGCTCGCGAAACCGGTCGCTGTCTAAATAAAGACAAAAGTGGAAGTAGTTAAAAAAACATCGTTTTATTTAATTATTAACTAAACAATCGTGTTTACTGTTATAATTTCCAATATTTTGATGAGTTAGTAATTTTTGATTGTGTAAATATTATGTATAAGAGTAGTAATGAAATACTTGATTTATTCCCAAGTAAAAAATGCATAATATATGGATTGATTTCTGAAAAATGTATTAATGATTTCTATATATGGTTTTGATGATATTAAAGAAACGCTTGCAAACATCTGAAGGAATTCATTTGGGAGAGTGTTGTAGGTGAAATCAAATATTCCCTCGTCAATAGTGATTTATCTTAGTGGTTGAAAGGAACAGCCAGGATTTACATTAGTATTCATTGTTTTGGTACTGAGTTCTCAGAAAGGATATAAATTTATAAATAAAAGCTTCTGGTCAATTGTACTCAACTCGAAAATTTGTAAATACCACTTGAACTAAATTGGCTTCTACCTTCTGTAAATCTTGTGATATGAGCAGACCTGTGATGACGAGATAATTGAATAAAAATTTAAACAATTTATAGTTTTTTTATACATAAGCGATTTAGAATCGTGACTAAGGTAAATAATCTGTGAGTTAAATCAAATTTAGACTATTTAAACTAACTAACTAACCATCACGCCGTCTCCCCGAAGGGGTAGGCAGAAAGAATGGACTGCCACACCTTTCTTTCCTGACATATTTCTCTCGCTTCCTCAACATTCATACATCGTGTCATGCACGCGTCGATTTCTCTGACTCCTCACATGGCCGACATTGAATATTTGATTTATTTGATCGTGCCACGTTTTCCTTGGTCTTCCTCTATTTCTGGTACCATTTACATCATTAACATATAATTTTTACCATTCTTTCTTCATTCATTCTTTCCATATGTCCAAACCATCTTAATGATCCTTTCATTATTTTGTTCATGACACCATCATTCGCACCGCATTCACTTCTTATATTTTCATTCGACACTCTATCATACACAGAATATCCACACATTCGTCTAAGAGATCTCATTTCTACTGCATTTATTCTACTTTCATCGTTCCTTTGCCAGTTCCATGCTTCGCTTCCATACATAAGGGTCGGTAGAAGAACACCATTGTGCACTGCCATTCTAGCTTTTTTGGATAGGTTTTTGTTTGCGATGACAACTTTAAGTGCTATTTTTAACAAGTAAAATGATAAAAAGCGAATTATGAAAAATAGTCTGACTTTTATTGTATTTTCAGTTGTTCTTATTGATTGTTTAGTGACTATTAGTTATTTAATTTAATGTTTTGATGATTTGTATAATTAGAGGATTTTCTTCTTTCTTCTAGTGTAATGTTGATTTCTCTGTAATCTTAAAACCAATGTTTAGTTGAATTACCTCGTTTGAAAGTTCAAACTATGGAAATGTTTTTAAAATAATCTGCACGAGAAAGTGTTTTTTTTTTTAAATCGCCTTTCTCTTGGAGTTTGTCAATAAAATTAATTAAAGTGTACGATATGATATTTCCTAATTTGGAGAGACAATTTTATTTTTTGCATTGATAATGACTGCCTGTTATGTTCACTTTTTAAGAAAAAAGTTAATGTTTGATTATAAATCTTTGAATATAAATATTAGATTATAAAGAAAAGTGCCAAAAAGTGTTATTAAAGTAGAATGATTTTGTTACAAAATACATATTATTAGTGTATTTAGGTAGTATGTTTACAAGAGATGGGCGAGTGGAGAGGGATATTGAAAGAAGGGTGGGGGCACGCAACAAAGTGAATGGTGCACTTAAAGTTGTCATCGCAAACAAAAACCTATCCAAAAAAGCTAGAATGGGAGTGCACAATGGTGTTCTTGTGCCGACCCTTATGTATGGAAGTGAAGCATGGAACTGGCAAAAGAAGGATAAAAGTATAATAAATACAGTAGAAATGAGATCTCTAAGACGAACGTGTAGCAAATCTGTATATGATAGAGTGTCAAATGGTGCGAATGTGAATGTGGTGCGAATGAAAGTGTTATGAACAAAATAATGAAATTGTCATTAAGATGGTTTGGACACATGAAAAGAATGAGTGAAGACAGAATGGTAAAGAAGTTATATGTAAACGGCGTGAACGGAGCCAGAAATAGAGGAAGGCCGATGAAAACGTGGCACGATCAAATAAATCAAATATTGAATGTCGGCCATGTGAGGAGTCAGAGAAATCGACGCGCGTGCATGACACGATGTAAGAATGTTGAGGAAGCGAGAGAAATATGTCAGGAAAGAAAAGTGTGGCAGTCCATTCTTTCTGCCTACCCCTTCGGGGAGACGGCGTGATGGTTAGTTAGTTACTATTTATTTTTAAATTAATTTTTAAAACACCTGACCTCGATAAATTTGAAAAAAACTTAAATTTGTTTTATCTCAAATTTGTTTAACTTTTGCATAATGCCTTACACAATTCTTCGTAAATAATCTCCCCCACAACCTCCTAGAAGGAATGAATTCAATAACCAATAACCCTGTATATTTAGTATTTAATGTATAATAAGTAAAATAAATATAAAAAGAAATACAAAAAATGGAAAAGAAGACTGCTGACTTAGAGACCGTGGACGGCAAAGAGAAGTGCAGGGTGACCGCAACTACGGTGGAAGGATGACCTGAACAGACATGTATCAATAACCTAGATGCAGTCTGCACAAGACAGAGTGGCGTGGAAGCGAATGGAGGAGGCCCCTTTCCAGGAGTAGACGGGGATAGGCTGAAGAAGAAGAAGAATATAAATACAAACGAATAAACAAACAATCACACCAGAATGGATCGCCACAATACTCTAACCTGATACACGTCTCTAGATTCCTCCACATTCATACAGCGAATCATACACGCATGTCGATTCTTCCGACTCTTAATATGACCGACCTTTAAAATTTAATTTATTTGGTCAAGCCATGTTTTCCTCGGTCTTCCTTGACTTCGTACTTCGTTCAAATACTTTTTTAACCATTATTCCTTTATCTATGGGTTCTATGTGTCCAAACCAACGCAGTTAACGCTTTCATAATAATTTATTCTGCTCTACATTTCTTTTTAATATCAGCATATGAAATTCTGAGGTACATCAATTTACCACATATGTGGTTGTTAAATTGTTAAAGATGAAAACACAAGCAGCAAGAGATTACCAGGAAGGCCGCCAAAGAGATGGAGAGATGGCTGGACATCATCATCCCAGGACAACCCACCGTCCACAAACTAAGAGGAAGAAGAAGAAGAAGAAGCGTCTAATGGATCACATCTCTACCGCATATATTTACCCCCCATACTCAAGAACTGGAACAAGAACTTCATTGAGAACAACTATTATTGCTTTTACTGATAAATTCTTGTTTCCAATATTGAAAATCCAGTAACATAAATTCTAACCTACGAGTATATAATAAAAAATAAAAAAATTGATACAAAATTTCTTTATTATTATGTATTTAGTGTGATTCCACTTGTGTTTATGTTTGATCGGTTTTAGCAGTTTGCTGCCATCTTCTGGTCACCAGAAGATGGCAGCAAGCTGCCGAAACCGGTCAAACATAAACACAAGTGGAAGCACACTAAACACATAATAACAAAGAAATTTCGTAGCATTTTTTTGTTTGTTTTCATTATTTAAAATGAATTTCTACCAAGAAATTTAAACATTAATTCTAACCTATTTTTCTTTTGTTTTAATTACAGATAATAAATCATCGTCAAGTAAAGTTTTAATTACGGAAGTGTAAACATTCGAATTTCGAACTAAGTATATAATAAGCAGATAATTTTATCCTTCAAACAATCAAACTTTACGGAGATACATAGTAATCAGTGATTTATTAGCTAACAAAACTGGACGAACTGCGTAAATAAAGTTAATAGTGTAACACTTAAGTTCGACTAGTGCTTTCATCAATATGGCTCGAGCGGCATAGTTCAATCGAAAGGCGCGGTGATAAGTTATTTGCAACTATGACACATGATGACGTTGTAGATAATCTCGCAGCATCTGAATTTAAAGAAACTTTTGTAGATATTGATAACACAACGAAAATCAAGAATGTCGTTGCTAAGTCATTATCAAGCAAAGAAAATAATAAAATCAATGTTAAAAGTCATGCTTATATCCGCCATTTTGTGTCTCAGTTTGATCTAATGGTGCTTACCGAAAAAGTTTACAAAATGTCTTTAAAATTTTGTGCGCCGTGGTGCAGCTGGGGTTGGTTGCTGTTCTTCTGTTCCCTGATGCTGAACTCTCACGGGGTCTCAGCTGGATACTGCAGGGATCAAGAGGAAGTCAGGGCGTGCGAGTCCTTGTGTAATGCTTCAGGATACTGCGAGATCAGGGCGGCGGTCATTCTATCTAAAAACACCACCACGAAAGCTTCATTAGCAACGGTAAGTTTACTTTGAAAATTATAAAAGCTTAATTTATTTTTTGTTTTTGAATGTAGACAAATACTGAATTTTACCCATTACGGGTTAATCATTATTCAGGATTAATTGTATCTCAATAGAGACGAATATGTAAATTGTTTTTTTTTTTGGAAACAGAATATGGTGGCCGAGGCGTTTACAAGACTTATGACCTGTCATTGGTTGGGTTAAGCGATCGCTTTATGTTAACAACATTTCCCATTCCGCCCTTCTTACGATTTTTATTGAGATATAATTAATCCTTAATAATTTATTTTAAATTTGTTCTTGAAAAATGAGGTAAAACTTCTTATTAAATAATTGATACGAAAGATAACGCCTGTTTTCTAGAAGTTTTATAATAATTTATAGGAATGACATATTTTGCCTTTCAATGGCAAAATATTAGAAAAAATATCAGGTTTTTTATTTACTAATAACAACCCCCCATAGAGTCGGGTGGAGAAGATTCCTTGAGACCCTATGCACCACGGAGGTGCGACAGGACAAAAAGAAGAAAAGAAGAATAACAACCCCGTACCCCGAAAGAGTAGGCAGAAAGAATGTGCTTCCGCACTTTTCTTTCCTACCATACATCTCTCGATTCCTCAACATTCATACATCAGAATAATATATTTGATAATGCCTTAGTAAAATAGGGTAGATTAAATGTGGTCTGGCACCCCCTTGTTGTTGCCGTCTTTGAATGTTAGTCCCGGATGGACAGGCCCGGGGAATGTACTAGTCAGGCTGAAAAAAGGGCGCTGATACGCCCTGTAACAGACTCGGGTATATGGCGGGAACTTCAATGTTCCTTTTAAAAAAAAATGCCTTTGAGAGGCGAAACATGTCAATCCCATAACAACAAACCATTACGCCGTTTCCCCGGAGGGGTAGGCAAAGAGAATGAACCGCCACACTACTTGATCCTGACACATCTCTCTATATTCTCCCACATTCATACAGCGAGTCATACATGCAAGTCGATTCTTCCGACTTTTAATAAAGCCGACCTTTTAAATGTTATAAATTTGATCATGCCGAGTTTTACTCGGTCTCTCACGACTCCGTACTACATTTACATCGTTAATACGTTAACGTATACTCTTAATCATTATTTTTTTATCCATGCGTTCCATATATGTCCAAACCATCGCAGTGATCCTTCCATAACTTTGTTCATAATATTTTCTTCCGCAATCATTTGATACTGTTTTTTATACTATTTAAACACAGTTGTTTCACCATATAATAATGTCATTTTAAGCATTCAATTTTATCTAATCCTTCTAAACACATACATATTATAACTACTCTTTTTAAGAAACATCTTAATATGTGTTGAAAAAACAACGATAGAACAGTAAGTTCCACAATAGTTCAAGATGCTAACAGTTCAATAACTATTTAAATAATAATCACGTTATTTTCTTAAATGGGTAGGCAGATACAATGGATCAATATACCATTCTTAACATTAAAAAAGGGACGCTTTTTAAATTATCCAATTTATTTATATTCATAGTATTATTCTAACATTACATTCTTCTTAAGTATATTCAATATTAAGCAAATGTGTCATGTACGCTCGTCGTTTAAATATTGATTGATTTAATCCTAATACATATTCCTTGGACATCTTATATATTGTGCTCCTTTCACATTGTACACGCAATTTTTTTTTCATTCGTTCTTTCCAAGCGTCGAAACCATATTATCATATAATTATAATTTTTGTTAACTTAGGAAATTGTAAAACTTTGTTTTATCCACTATTTAATAAAAAAATAACATTAAAACACACGACATGTTTCGGAAGATACCTCCATCTTCATGTGTAAAAATATAATAAAAACTAAACAAAGAAGAATATTGTTAGTTCTGATTTTGAAAATTTGGTTTGGTTCATATGGTGCTCCCGTCAATTTGGAGATATTTCGTGTATAAGTGGATTGTTTTGGTCAATTTGATTATTGCCGCTCTTTATGAAAGTTATTTGTGCCAAAAAATACGTTTTTACTGTTTTGGTGTTAAAATTATATAAGATTTTTCGTTTATAAAAAGAATTTTGACAGGTGTAAAAATAAATTTTTCATTTGTTCCAATGACAATTTGAATAAATTCTTCAATGATATTTTTAAGTTCTTGCTGGTGTTGGATTGTTTTAAGTGCCTAATTACAGTAAATAAAATAAAAACAGTGGATAACGTGGAATAAAAATTAAATAAACACAAATGTCCGGATCGTCCAGCTGACGACAAGTGCACCATCTAAAAGAACATTATGTGTTAAATTATATTTCTTTGTTATTTTATTTTATATCATTGTATTTCAGATAATTTGTTTTAGATTTATTATGTAGACGTTGAACGATCGAACTGTGCGGGGGAGATGACTGTTGGTGGCGATGAGGTTCGCAACCCATCACACCGCGTCTCTCGCGATGGCGAAAAGAGAAGGATGGACTGCCGCATCGATTAAAGTGTGGCAATCCATTCTTTCTGCCTATCCCTTCGGGGAGACGGCGTGATGGTTAGTTAGTTAGTTAAGAAGACTAATAAAAAACGCATTTAAAATTCGATGAAATAATTCAAATTTAAAAATTAACCTGTGCTATTTGTTAAAAGTAGGTATTAATAACAAAAAACTGTTAAAAAATAATTGTTAGTACCTACTTATAACAAATAGCACAGGTTAATTTTTAAATTTAAATTATTGCATCGAATTTTAAATGCGTTCTTTATTAGTCTTTCTTTGTTTAGATTTTATTATATTTTTACACCTGAAGATGGAGGTTTCCTCCGAAACATGTCGTGTTTTTTAATATTTTTATTTATTTGTTAAATAGTGGATTAAATAAAGTTTTTCAATTTCCTAAGTTTATATCATGGAATTCCATGGTGTTAATGCCTTAGCGTTCAATAAGTTGATGATATTTTGTTCATAACGATTCTTTAGTACTGCACTATATTTTTATCTTGACTTTTGTCACTCCACGATTAATATATTTGTAATCAATCCTGACACACTTCTCTCGAATCCTTAACATTCATGTATTATGTCATACACGCACGACAATTTCTCAGACTCCTCAAATGACTGACTATAAAATAATTAAATTTGGTTGTAATACGATCGAATGACGCTTTTTGTGGTCTACATCTATTTATAAATGTGGATAAGACTGTGTTAATAATTCGATTCCAAATTACAATAAAATTCCACAGGGTTAACGCGTGAACCTTCAACAAAGTGAAATTTTCTGGTGTCCTTTATGTGATCCCTTAAGTTTTGCCTGCTATGCCCTTTAGATTTTCATCTAGGAAATCCTTATTACTCGTTGTAACATTATTTTCAACAATTATTAAAGATTAAATTAAGGATACAAGTTGTACATTATACAATAATATAAATACACTTAGGAAATTGAAAATAACTTTGTTTAATTCACTAATTATTAAAAAAAATATTAAAAAACACGACATGTTTCGGAGGATATCTCCATCTTCAGGTGTAAAAATATAACAAAAACTAAACAAAGAAACACTAATATAAAAACGCATTTAAAATTCGATACGACAATTCAAACTTAAAAATTAACCTGGGCTATTTGTCATAAGTACTAATAATATACATAATATTCAATAATAATAATACATGACAATAATATGAAAAATAAATGTAATTGAGAAAAAACGTACATTTGAAAATACATTATTCATAAAGAAATTAACAAATTATAAATATGAATTTGATTGGGAATGGGACCTTGGGAGATTAATTTTAGACAAAGTATTTAAGGATAAAGGAGTTGAATTCCTTATATTTTTTTATATTATCATCATGTATTATTATTATTTAATATTATTTATTAGTTCTTACTAATAAAAAAATATATATATTAGCAGGTACTTATAACAAATAGACCAGGTTAATTTTTAAATTTGAGTTATTGTATCGAATTTTAAATTCGTTTTTTATAAGTCTTTCTTTGTATAGTTTTTATTATATTGTTACACCTGAAAATAGAGGTATCCTCCGAAACATGTCGAGTTTTTTTAAATATTTTTTAAAAGTGCTTTAAATAAAGTTATTTTCAATTTCCTAAGTATATTACTATGGGATTCCACAGTGTAAATGCGTTCAATAATACAATCTAAATATTTCTATCGAGGCATATAAGTTCATCCAGGGAATATCGAAACAATTATGTAATTATTTCTAATATTACAATAGATATTCTTGTGTTAGATACACATTATCGGCAAAAGAAACTATTCAACATTCAATATCAGGCCGTTTCCTCTGAGGGGTAAACAGGTGGATAGATTACTATACTGTTCTATCCTGATATAACTCTCGCGCTTTTTCTACATTTACACACAGTGATGCACACTCGTCGGTTATTCCAACTTCGAACATGACCGCCTTTTAGTTATAGATATTTGAAAGTACCATGAATGGAATAGCAATTCTAAGGAGGTTAAAGAAGACATGCTTACTTACTTCCAATGGCCATACAACTCTTGAAGAGTTTTAGCCTACTTGATGATTTTTCGCCTTGATCCTGCGCCTTTTGCTCCCAGCAGTCCGATTCGCCCAACCTAGCCAGATCAGCCAGAACATTGTCCATTAGGCGCTGTCTAGGTCTTCCTAGATGTCTCACTCCAGCCGGTCTAGACGTGTACAGGGTCTTGATTGATCTGGTCTCTTCGGCTCGGCATACGTCCCCAATCTATGCTAGGCGATTAAAGAAGTGAAGAAAGGAATTAAGGAAGACATGGCATGACCAAATTAAATAGCAAGGAAAGTTTAATGAAAACGTTAAGATAAGTTTGTTTCCTTAAAAACCAGTAACTGAAGAAAATTACTGAAACCACAATAAACCCATAAAACTGTTTTCACTCGAATTGTATTCAAAGGTTTTGACAAGAACCTCAAATCGCAACCTTAAAAGCAAGTCTTAAAACCCTTAGATTTGCCTAACCACTACGTTAACATAACAATATTGTCCATCTAAAACGAGTTGAGAAACAAAATAAGGGCAAGGGTAATTTATTCCATCTTTACCCTTAAGGATTTAAAACCCTTGATACATACACAATATGTATGAGATGTACATATATTAGGGGTAGAATATTTAAAACACTTAAATTTACTTACAAGATGGAATCTGAATTTCCGGGAACTCTGAAAAAAAAAAAGACACAAGATTAGAATTGAAAAACGTATTTATTTCGTCACACACGTGTTATGAGGATTTTCTACTGACATGGGTCTGAAATCTGATGATCTCTAGAGAGAGAAAGCTATTTATACTTTCTTTAAATATTTATCTATATACGATGAATCTGAAAGAGGGGTTAATATTTTCAAATGTTTTGATTCAAATATTTTTATGGTATGTCATTATTAAACAACAACAAACTATCACGCCGTTTCTCCATAAGGGTAGGCAGAGAGAATGGACCGCCACACTACTCTATCCTGACACACCTCTTTAGATTCCTCCACATTCATACAACGAGTCATATACGCACGTCGATTCTTCCAATTTCTAACATGACCAACCTTTATAATTTATATTATTAAATAAAATAATAATACACTTAACAACATGAGCGTAAATGGTAAAAATGTGGAGCAAAGAGATGAGTTTGTGTATTTGGGTAGTATGTTTTCAAAAGATGGGCGAGCGGAGAGGGATATTGAGAGAAGGATTGGGGCAGGCAACAAAATGAATGGTGCACTTAAAGTTGGCATCGCAAACAAAAAAAAAACAAAAACCGCAAACAAAAACCTATCCAAAAAGCTAAAATGGCAGTGCACAATGGTGTTCTTGTACTGACTCTTATGTATGGAAGCGAAGCATGAAACTGGCAAAAGAAGGGTGAAAGTAGAATTAATGTAGTAGATATGAGATCTATTAGACGAATGTGCGATACTCTGTGTAAGATAGTGTCGAATGAAAATATAAGAAGTGAATGCGGTGCGAATGATGGTGTTATGAACAATATAATGAAAGGATCATAAAGTTTGTTTGGAAACATGGAATGAATGAATGGAGAAAGAATGGTAAAAAAATATATGTTAACGATGTAAGTGGAACGTGAAATAGAGGAAGACGTGGCACGATCAAATAAATCAAATATTGAATGTCGGCCATGTGAGGAGTCAGAGAAATCGACGCGCGTGCATGACACGATGTATGAATGTTGAGGAAGCAAGAGAAATATGTCAGGAAAGAAAAGTGTGGCAGTCCATTCTTTCTGCCTACCCCTTCGGGGAGACGGCGTGATGCTTAATTAGTTTTTTTTTGTATATTTAAAAATAAATATTGTAGTTCTATTATAATTGCATTACTTGTTACTATTTAAATCTTTGTTTTTTTTTACAATACTTCAAAAATTGACTGAAGTAATATGTGTACCACTCGATACATTTTTATAAATAATGTTTTTTAAAGGATTGTGAAAATTCAATGTTTTTCAAAAGTCAACTGATTATTTGTATAAGCAAATTTTTATCTACTAAAATTTTATTTAAATGAAGGTGACATATTTCAGTTTGTTAAAATATTATTTAATAATACATACTATTGAGTTAAAAAAGAAACTGTTTTCCCCTGAAAACATAATAAAATAACTTTTTTTTAAATATTTTTAAATCGCAAATTTTTGTAACCTGTGGGTATTTTTTTTATTTAGATGCTAGAGAAATTTCTCAACAAACCTTACTATTGCACAAGATATTAAATTATAAATCACTTTGCGCACTCTTTCACTGGATTTTGAGTGTCGTTCTTACTGACATTTTCAAATATACGTTGATCCAACAGGAAACCATTATTATTAGAATATCCAAGAATATTAAATTCTTATTGTTTTTAATTATTTCACATTTTTTTGAGTATAGACACAAATAACAATATACTGCAACAAAAATCAGTGTTATAAAAAGGTTGACACATTCATAAAATATTGTCACATTAAACAAACATATTTCACTCACGAAAAAATGTTGTCACTTTGATTAATTAGTTTACCCTTAATACAATATGAAAAGTTTGAATTCGCCAACAATTTAATCCCATATATTTTTTCTACTGGCAACATTGCATAAATACATTTCACCACGTGCATTAGATATTGCACAACCTTAATTGCTGCTGCCGTATTCTGGATGGTGAAATCTAGTTATTATTTGATAAATATAATTTTGAAAGTGATTCAGAGAGCAAATTGAATTATAGACAAATGTGAAATCTTCGATTGAAGCGTCTGTTGATTTCATACAAAAAAGACAACACTTAACAAAAAAGAACAACGAAACAAATGTATCGTTGTACAAGAGGACATTGCAGAAAAAAAATTACGTTCTACAGGTAAACATTTATTATATTACATAGAGTGTTTTAATATTTATTTATATGCAACGATAAACGATTATAATTACAATATAAATGATTAACCGAGCTTTTCAGTAAAGACAACTCTTTTTCTTATCTTATCGAACCGGTTCAAACTATTTAAATGATTGGTGGTTCATTTTTAGACAATTTGTTTGGAAATGTAAACTATTATTATTTAAATAGCTTTGGAAAAACAATGTACTCTTATAACACTTTATTACAGTGTTTAAAAACTTGTTTTGAAAAATCAAAAGTTAACAATAAAATGATATAATATATAATCGTTATTCATCATCAATGGCTGTCCCTCGTGTCCGAGGAAGACTGTCCTTCACGGTTGTGGGTCCGTATGTGACTCAAAAGCCCGATACTGGACTCACAAATTCCGGGGCATCTGGGGCAGGGTAAGGCGCCTGTAATGGAGCCGTCATCGTCTCCCAGTAGTCTCTCCTTTCTCCTCCTCCTCCTCTCTACGACACCGTCTCTGCGCTGTGCTTCGAAGTCTTACGTACCTTTATGTACTGTTGTTCTCCACCTAGGTCTGTCTTCCGCAGTCTTTTCCCAGCAATCACAGTCAATGACAGTTTTGTTGTAGGTATTAATAATCCTTATTTATATTGTAATAAATGATTGGGGTTTGAGTTAAATGTACATGTAGGGATAATTTTAATTTAATTAGGATAATAGGGCAATGAGACAATAACAAAAATATTCGTGAAATTTATTTATACGATTGTATATAATATTTATATTAAATTTAATAGCTTTTTTATCTTCTGAAATTACGAGTTTATTATTTATACGTATTGTTATGATTTAATTTTTTTTTTACAAATTAATAATCTATAAATGCTACATTAGATAAAATTCGTGCAGTGACAACCATTATTCAAAAAATGTTTTAGATGCACCAAGTGAACAGTATTAAATCCAAAGTGTTTACGTACTACTTCATATTATATATAAAAAAAAAACAGTTTTTGTTCCCAAGTTAAAACACTTTTTTCAAAAGTGCATTTCACCATCATCGGCAATCCCTCGTATAATAGAAAGACTGTTCTTCGTAGATGTAGGTCTTCAATAATGAAAAAAAATTAAAATATTTCAAAAATATGTATTTAGTAAAATGTTATTTATGTTTACGGTTTCGTCAGTTCGCTGCCGTTGTCTAGTGATTATGGTGTAAAAACCATAAAAATTGGTGGAATTTAACCAAATATGTATTTAAAAAATGAACTTCTGCCATGAAATTTCAAATAACACCATTGATCTGGGTCTTCGTGCGGATTTAGGGTTCAATCCTGAATCCACTGACTTTGCAGTTAAAAGTTCAGTATTTTTTAGAGCCTAGTGTCAGGCATTCCGATGATATGGCCAGCTCAGCGCAGTTGTCGCCGATTAAAGTATATTAATATATAATAATATGTATATTAACCTATTTATTGCATAGATGAAGAGAAACTTTAAAATGTTATGATAATGTTCATTGTTTCTATATTTATTATTGTTATTATAATTATTGTTGAATAATAATGTGAAATGAGATACAAATAATATAATTTGTTTATATTAAATAAATGCACATATTAATGCCTTAGACAGGCGAAATATGTCATTCCCATAAACTATTATAAAACTTGAAGAAAACAGACCTTTTCATTCGTATTAAAATCATTTAATATGAATGAAAATGTGCTTTCTAGAAAAGAAAAATATATAAAATTTTATAGGAATGACATCTAAATACCTTAGGAAGGCAAAATATCATTCTTTTAAAATATAATAAAATATCTAGAAAACAGAAGCTGTTATTCACAATATTTATGTAATTAATTCTTCTGCTTCCGATGGCGCTACAGCCCATATCGAGCCTTGGCCTCCGTCAACTTTCGCCTCAAGTAGTCGCTGTCCTTAGCAGTTTTGGCACCTGAAGAAGTTGTGCTGCATCCCTCTTTACTTCGTTCTCCCACCTCAGCCTTGGTCTTCCCACCCTTCATCTTCCGCCCGGATCATAATGCGTTTGGGGACCCGTGAGTTCGGCATTCTCTGAACATGTCCAGCCCATCTCAATCTTTGTAGGTTTATATGGGTAGAGATGTTGGGGGCTTGGTACATAGAATATAGTTTATCATTGCGTCGAATACGCCATTGCTTATTATGTAATTCATATCTTAAAGAAATTTGATCGGACTACCGAGCCGCTGGTCCGATCAATTTAGCTGCAGCCTGGAGACTGACGGGTGACAGTAGCGCATGGCGTGCCATGGTCAATAGTTTACAGGATGGACACGACCCTCAATCACGAGGAATACGACTGAGAAGGAGTTCAATCATCTTATTGAACGCTTCGGCATTATCACTGTGGAATTCCATAGTAATATACTTTAAAAACTATATTACTATGGAAATTGAAAATAACTTTGTTTAATCCACAAAATATTAAAAAATATAAAAAAACACGACATGTTTCGGAGGATACCTTAATCTTTAGGTGTAAAAATATAATATAATATAATATTTTTATACCTATGATGGAGGTATCCTCCGAAACAAGTCGTGTTTTTTAAAAATATTTGTGAATATTTTGTGGATTAAACAAAGTCATTTTAAATTTCTTAAGGAATTTAATATCTTAAATTATGGAAAAACAGCCGGATATTATGATGAGTCATTAAAATTTAAGAAAATTATGTAATTAAAATCTTAAATTGTAATAACTAATCATAATATCTGGCTGTTTCTCCATAAGTTTGTGTAGAATGGGTGGACGGCCTCTCTATTATTATATATCCAATCATCCCCTTATAGCTTCGTCTGTATTCATTCATCGCAACGTGCCTGCTCGTCAATATTTTTATTTTAAAATGCCTTATTTGTGTTGTAGGTGATGCCGGTGTTGGAACTGGCTGAGCAGAAAATTAGAGAGCTTGGACTCATCTCGGACAACATCGCGATGAAGTGGCTTCCACAGGATGACAAGTGTGATGCAAGTTATGCTCTCATCTCCGCCATCGATAGCTACGCAAATGATTGCGTTCATGTCTTCTTTGGACCGGTCTGCGAATATGCTTTAGGTAAGTTTTTCTCCTTCTCTTCTTTAAGTCTCATATGCGATCTTACCGGTCATAACTCTACCGTACTTAAGATAAATGATTAACAAGGGCTTTGACGCTTTTCGAGAAAAACGCGTTTAAACAAGCAAGTATAATAAAAATAATTTTATTCATTTTTATTTTGCTTTTATCTCCGGAACTAGAAAAGATACCAATATGAAAGTTGTACCAAAACAAAGAGAAAAGGGTTAAGAATACTATAATATATAAAAATAAAATAAAGAGTACATATAATTTAAAAAAAGCACTTATTGCTAGCAGCCTCTAATACTTTTAGGTCATAATAATTAGTCATAAACGCGTCAACTACCCTACTTGATTCATTTATGCTAAGTGAATTAATTTAATCCATTTTATATAGTAAGCTTATACCTCAATTCTTCAACAATATATATGATTTTATGTTAAATAAAATAGCTATTTGAATACAAATATTGTAAAATTATTGCGATTCCTCAAACATAGTGCATTTATGACTAAGAAGCTATTAAATGCTAGAAAATAAGTCTGTACTAACTACAGCTAGTGCATTCTTGATAAGTAAAACTGCACTCAAAGTCTTAGTTAATGCGTTTATGAAAACTGAAAACCGAGAAAATGAATAATTCATGAAATGTCACTTTGAGAAAGTTGTAGATCTCGTTTTCCTGATACCAGATAATGTTATAACTCAATTTCGACAAAAACCTTATTTAATGCGTTTATTGTAAGCGCGTCAGAACTATCAATTGGAGGAATGTGTACACGTGAAACCACGCCCCCATAGCTCCAAGATAACAAAAAACAGTTTATTGAAAGCTAAGGCATTAACACTGTGGAATTCCATAGTAATACGCTTTGGAAATTAAAAATAGCGTTGTTAATAATCCACACAACATTAAAAAAACACGACATTTTTCGGAGGAAAACCTAAACGAAGAATCACTAATAAAAAACGCAGTTAAAAATCGATTAATTGTGAGGAACAAAACTATCTAACTAACCATTATGCTGTCTCCCCAAAGGGGTAGGCAGATAAAATGGGCTGCCACACATTTCTTTCCTGACATATTTCTCTCGATTCCTCAACATTCATAAATAGTGTCATACACGCGCGTCGATTTCTCTGACTCCTCACGTGGCCGACATTTAATATTTGATTTATCTTATCTTTCCACGTTTTCCTCAGTTTTCCTCTATTTCTAGTTATATTAACATCGTTAACATAAACTCTTTTTACCTTCTTCATTCATTCTTTCCATGTGTTCAAACCATATTAACGATCCTTTCATTATTTTGTTCAAAACAACGGAACAATTAATTTAAATTTTAAAAATTAACCTGTGCTAATAGCTATAATTACTAATAATAATTTTAAAATTATTTTAGTAAGAACTAATAAACAATATAAAAAAAAAAAAAAAAATCACAATTGTATTATTTTTATTATAATGTGTTTTTATTGTGTTATTATTGTTATTTTTTAGTTCTAACTGATAAAAAATAATTATTAGTACGTATAACAATTAGTCCAGGTTAATTTTTAAAATTTAAATGTATTGTTATTTTTAGCTCAATCTACACTGAAAAATGTGAAGTGTTCCTTAACATTGTAGCATATATACATCTTCCAAAAAATTTTCAGACGTCGTGGTCTTAAGAAGGGCGGAATGGGGAATGTTGTTAACATAAAGCAATCGCTTAACCCAACTCATGACAGGTCATAAATCGTGTAAGCACCTCGACCACCATATTCTGTTCCCAGAAAACAATTTACATCTTCGTTTCTATTGAGATACAATTAATCCTTATAAGAAAATAATTTACCCGCAATGGGTAAAATCCAGTATTTGTATACATTAAAAATGTTACATAGTTTTGGCTCAAATCCATCGTTTTCTAGATCCAATGTTATAGCAGTTGAACATTTTTTTGCTCGGGTTTGCTCTTTTTGGTAAAAATTTCATATGTAGGTAGGTGAATATATCTGTGAAAATATATTTTATCTTTTACGCTTTTATTTTTATACAAAATTCAGAGAATTTGTGTTAAAACATTAAACAGATACGGTATATCTAACAGGAAAAAATTCTAAGAAATCAGCTATATTAAGAACGATTCATTATCATATAAAATCATTTAAATTTAATCCAATTTTCTTTTTTTATCTTATAATCATCATTCAAAATCGAAGGAAATTTAATGATTCGCCAACGATTTTTACTTTGATGCCTTACGTTGTTTTAAAGAACTGACCTTTAAAATGTCATTTCATGAAGTAGATACTTTTATATCTACGAGTACCTACGTGAATATTTAAATAAAGTATATTTGTATGAACATATATAGTATTTTGACAAACTTATTTATTAATTCATTTATTTTTTATAAATCAAGAGGAATTTTTTTGTTTATGTACTCGTGGGTATATGTACTATATTATATTTTACATTACGTAACTAACTAACTAATTAACTAACTAACCATCACGCCGTCTCCCCGAAGGGGTAGGCAGAAATAATGCCACACTTTTCTTTCCTGACATATTTCTCTTCTGGCTTCCTCAACATTCATATTTTATTTATTATGTAAAAAAATACTTTCCCGATAAATAATACCACTAAATATATCTTCTAATCATATTTTAAAACGGGAAAAACCTTAAAACAGTCGGAAGTTGATCTAGGTTAAAATTTTGGTTGTTTTCGGTATCATCTTTCAATCTCCTCACTCCTTATCTGACACTTGTCTATGTTCCACGTCTTTGGGAAAATAAACGCTGTGTACAAATCATACATGCTCCATCACACAAACCTTACCATTTTTTGTTTATGTTTACCCAATTTTCGTAGAGTGTTATTCAGATACCCTAAGATATTTGAATGTCGAACCGAAAAAAAAAACAATACGTTTTTTTTTTAAACATTAAGTGAGTTGGATACCGGCGAGAAATCATTCGACAAAGATATACGCTATATTTTGAAATAAACAAAACTAGCCTTTATAAGAAATAATATGCACCACTTAATTTCATAGTTCTGACAGTTATTGGCAGATGGCTGCAATATTCTGGCCAAGAAGTGATTGAATTTTAAAAATGTTCACAAAAAAATGTCAACGAGGAAAAATTGGTAAAAATAAACTTGCATAAACAAGAGTGAATCGAAATTGTAATAAAAAATTAAACTTGTAATTTAAAATTTCATGGTATAAGTTCATTGTAAACAACGAAAAAAAAAGTATATATTTGTAAAATATTTTTAAAGATATATTAAAAAAAAGATAAATTTGAGTTAAAATCCACTGACGTTTCTGTATTCGACCAGTTTTGGCAGCAAGATGGCAGCGAGCTGCCGAAACCGGGCGAAGACACGAACATCAGTGGAATTTAACTAAATATATATCTTAAAATAATTTTTCACAATTTTATTTTTATTTTCAAAATTTATTATTTGAATACACGGTTAATTTTATAGTTACAATGTACAGTGCTTTTACTCATAAACAATATATTCTTCGAGATAATATTTTTTCATGTTATAAAAAAAACAGGATTTATGATAAATTTAAGACGAAACATTGTGAAACTTCATAGTGACGATTTTTTGATAAATTATAAAACTTTTTTTTTCACATTTATGTGTTTTTTTCTCGACACGTATTTAAGGTTTTGAAATTACCTTCATTACCGGGAGAACGATACAAAATAATAACATGAAGGTGTAAAACCTTCGAATACGTCGAGAAAAATAAACTCAAAAGTGGAAGAATAATTAACAAAATTTGTCAAAAACAGGATTATTACATTCGTAAAAACATAGTATTACATATTTTTGCGACTCTACGATGAACATTAATTATTTAAGCTTTCAGCTTCCGAGAAGTGATCAGCGGAAAAAGTTCGTGATCAAATTATACGGGTTCCTGCGTTACAACCCATCACATTTTTCGTAATATCAAATATGTCGTATCGACTAAAATCACACATGGCTTTATGTATTTTCAAAAACTAACATCATGCTTCGAATAAATAATGTTTCGGGAAAACTGCCATGCGTCCTGAATGTTAATATTATTTCTTATATTTCTGAAGTATAATACAATAGAAACATCCTGATTTGAGGCACAGCAAAATTCTTCCGTATAAAATCACATCTTTTATACTCGTATATTAAATATTGGATCTGATATAATAGGTTCATATTAGAAAGAGCTCGAAATAATGTTACATTCTAAGATAACGTCAATTTAAATGTAAATACATTTCGATACGTGTATTATTAATGGGACATTTGATATTGCTTTAGTAACGGGACACTGTCATTTGTAACAATAAATAAAACCATAATGAATTAATTCACTTATATATTCTAAATGTTTCATATATGTGCTTATGCTTGGGTAAAGAGTAAATTAAATTATTGTGAAGTATTTTTTTTAAATAAACGGTCTAGAGAATATAATGTTCGGTTCTACATGACTTAAGCCTAGACACGACGCGATTTCATTTTCATTATAATGAGCAATTTTACATAATTTAGGGGTGGGGATAATTATTTAATGCAAATTTAGGGTGGTACAAATAAGTAATTATAATAAGAATTGTGTGAAGTTTTACGAATCAAATTTTAGATTTTTCCCTAAAAACTACTTTATATTTAAAATTGAGTGATTACTAAATTTAGGTTAATAAACTTTCAATCAGGCAATTTTGAAGAAAAATACATAATGATTAAACAATACATATTTAAATATTTATATTTCTCTTGATTCCTCAACATTCATACATCAAGTCATGCACGCACGTCGATTTCTCTGACTCCTCACGTGGCCTACATTCAATATTTGATTTATTTGATCAGGCCACGTTTTCCTCGGTCTTCATCTATTTTTAGTTCCATTTACATCGTTAACATATACTTTTTTTACCATTCTTTCTTCATTTATTCTTTTCATGTGTCCAAACCATCTTAATGATCCTTTTATTATTCTTTTTATAACACCATCATTCGCACCTCATTTAATTCTTATAATTTCATTTGACACTCTATGTGGTCGGTACACGAACACTCTTGTGCACTTCTATTTTAACTCTTTTGGATAGTTTTTTGTTTGCGATGACAACTTTAAGAGCACCATTCATTTTGTTGCCTGCTCTAACCCATTTCTCAATATCCCTCTCCACTTTTGTGAACATACTACCCAAATACACAAACTCATCTACTTGCTCAACATTTTCATCATTAACGCTAATGTTGTAAAGTGTATTATTATTTTATTTAAAAATGTAAATTTTAAAGTTTGGTTATGTAAGAAGTCGGAAGAATCGACGTGCGTGTATGACTCGTTCTATGAATGCGGAGGAGTTAGAGAAGTGTGTCAGGAAAGAGTGGTGTGGCGGTCCATTCTCTCTGCCTATCCCTACGGAGGAACGGCGTGATGGTTTGTTGTTGTTTAATAATGATACACCACAAATGAAGTGCTTCATATAAAAGTTTTAAAGATAAAAAAGTTGATGGAAACTACAAGCATCGATCAGAGCAAAGTCACAAAAATATTCCGAGAATGTATTCACTAAGCTATATTAAGTTTTAATTTTGTTGATTTAAAAAATCCATTTTACAAAAACCATCACACCTTCGCTGTCAGGCGGGAAGTTTATATTCAGAATCTTCAATAATAATTGTTTGCGTCCCTGAGAAGTCACTTCTTTTGAGGTTATGCTCTCGTAAAGCATTCCAGTGATATTATAGTTACGACCGTAATAAAGTGTGGAAATGATAAATGAGTATTGGAAACTCATATCACCATTTTAAATAGCAGAATTTTATTCTGATAAACAGTTTTCCTTAATAACATCTTATTATTATTAGTATTTGTTTTGTTCCATGGATAAGAAAAAAAATAACCAATGGTAATATAAAAATATTATTAAACATCCACGAAAAAAGCATAAAAAATAACATTGAATATACTTATCAACAGTGTCTATTTTCTAATGAATTTTCATGAAGAAAGTTTATTTAAAAATAAAACAGTAGAACCTAGATTGTCCAGTCCTCGATTGTCCGGATTTTCGATTATCCGGATTGGTCAAAATAATAATAAAAAACTTCATTACGTACTGTCATATATTTCAGAGAATCGGCGTGAAAACTTTTACTGTGCCATTCAACATATTATGAACTCGCTTCCAATACTTTTTTCGATATCTTTCTCAATAATTTAAAAGTTAAAAAAGAAATGGTAATTTCTTGAACAATGATGTAAAACTCCATATTAAATAATTAATACGAATGAAAACGTCAGTTTTCTAGAAGAGTTATTATATTTTATAGGAATGATATGTTTCGCCCTTCTAAGGCATTTAACTGACATTTGATACTGCCTTAGAAGAGCGAAACAAGTCTCTCCCATAACATATAATAAATATTCTAGAAAACTGATGTTTTCATTCGTATTAATTAAGAAATGGTTACTTTATATTTATTTTCTTGACCTGCCATAATAACGGTGCCGAAACCGGTCGAAGGAATTTACTAAACATAATGGTGGAAATAAACTTAATGTACATAAAAACATTTGATTTTATTTTCATTCATTACAATGAACTTTTATCATGAATTTTCAAAAAACGACATAAATATTACTTTTTCAATTCTTCGATTTCCAGTTCTGAGAAAAACATATTTTAATTTTTTTTTACCTTACATGGACTACTATGTTGTAATGATAATGAATAATAAGCGTTTATTGTTATTATTGTATGTGAAATTCGTCAATCTATTTGTGGATTATAAAATATATTAAATGACAGCAATATTTTTTATTATTTTCATTGAAAACAAACATTTTCTGTGTTACGACAGTTTTTCAGAGGATGTGCGATATATTGTACTTCTTCTTCTTCTTCTTTTTGTCCTGTCACACCTCCGTGGTGCATAGGGCCTCAAGGAATCTTCTCCACCCGACTCTATCGCATGCCTGATGCTTAACATCGTCCCAAGTGAGACCTGCTGCCTTAACCTCGTCCTGCAGGGTTCTTCTCCAGGTGGCTCTAGGTCTGCCTCGCTTTCTCTTTTCCCCCATAGGGGACCAGTCTAGTGCGCCCTGAGCGATGCAGGCTGGGTTCCGTCTCAGAGTGTGACCGATCCACTGCCATTTGCGCCTAGCGACTTGTTCTCTAATTGGCTTTTCGCCTGCTATGGTCCAGAGAACGGCATTTGACACTGTTTGGGGCCAATAGATTTTGAATATTGAGCGAAGGCACCTATTTATAAACACCTGGAGTTTACCAATCTAATAAAGGTAATCATTATTTTGTTTTATATGTCTAAATTCTAAAACGCAAGGGAATGTTTTAAAACATTGTTCGCTCATTCGATCGTATTTAAATTTGGAATTGGAACGGAATTCGGAAAAAAAATCTGTCGCTCCGATTCGGAATTATCCAGTGACGGATTTTGGTTAAATTGTTGACTTTGGTGACTCCTACTCCAGCGCCGGCTAAATAGCACAAACACATCGCGCTGTGATTGAGTGGGCAGAATTTATTGGAAAAATCCACTTAAAATCGGTCGACCTGTGATTAAGTGCGTGCCGATGTTTGCTTGTATCACCCGACGAATTTTTCACCAAATATTATAGAATGTAAATTTACAGTACATAATGCGATAATAAATATGAAGGCTTTGCAAAATACGAATTTGTAGAAACACAGTAGAAAGCATAAATTGATGAACAAAATATAATCCATTGTTTTGGCCGAAATACCACGATACTTCGACATTATTAACTCTAAAATTTTAAAACACTGTTATAATATCACAATTTTTATTATTTGTCGCGAGAAATTTCGCCAACAATTGGCTTTAAATGTTTTTATGTTATTAAGAATCAGTTTTTCTGAAACAGCTGTGGCGACAAATAATTTATATTGTAATAACAGTGTTTTAAATTATAATAGTTAAAAAATATAGAATTCATTTTTTTGATTATTTATTATTGCCCGGGCTTCATAAACAATGGTCTAAATCGACCCAAATTTATTAATGATTTTTTTGTAACCAAATGGTAATTTATATAAATATTCATTATATAGTTTATAGAGTTAAGAACTAGCAAAAATGTTACACATTGCTGCAAACCTTAGATTGAAACTAGCAAAAAATTGGGTTTAAACGACCTGTTGTATACAAAACAACATAAATCACAAAAAATCTTCTTTTTCTTCTTCTTCCTTGCTATAGACCTATGCGGTTTGTTCTCCAGAGGGTTGCTCCTTCTTTAGGGTGGATTTCCATCTCTCCTTCCTTTCTTGCATGAATTATGTAGTTGAATATAGTGAAGTCTGGTTTTGTACATTATATTTGTATGTTTTCTGTTTTGCTGTTAAAATTTTATAGAGAATTTTGATCCTTTTTCCTTTTTATAGAGAATTTTGGTGTCAAAATAAATTTTTCATTTGTTCCAATGACAATTTAAATAATTTCTTCAATATTATTTTAAAGTTCTTGCTAGTTAAGTGCCTAATTACAGCTAATTTAAAAAACGGTGGATACGTGTAACATAAATTAAATAAACACAAAAGTCCGGATCGTCCATGTCAACGTGTGCAACATCGAAAAAAAACATAATGTGTTATTACGTTATGTGATAAACTAAAAAACGGTGGATACGTGGAAAATAAATTAAATATGTGCACCATCTAAAAAGAACATTTTGTGTTAAATTATTTTTATTTTGTTATTTTATTTTATATCTTTGTATTTTATATTATTTGTTTTAGATTTATTTTGTGGGTGTTGGACGATCGAAGTGTGCGCGGGAGATGACTATTGGTGGCGATGAGGTTCGCAACCCATCACACCGCGTCTCCCGCGGGGCGAAAAGAGAAGGATGGAGTGCCGCATCAGTAAAAGTGTGAGAGCCTATTCTTTCTGCCTACCCTTTCAGGGCGACGACGTGATGGTTAGTTAGTTAGTTATTTTTGTAATGTTTTACAAACAAATATGAAAACTACTTTTTATAGAAAATCAAACGATTTTACTGAAATCCCTTGTTGGAGGGTGATTTTAAATATAATAATAATAATAAAACGATGTTTTTTTAACGACTTCCAAACATCGTTTTATTTAATTATTATTTTATAAAACTATTTTCTATATTTATTGAACAATGGTGTAAAACTCCATATTAAATAATTAATACGAATGAAAATGTCAGTTTTCTAGAAGTTTTATTATATTTTATGGGAATGACATTATCAAATGCCTTAGTTATAATACATTTGATAATGCCTTAGAAGGGCGAAACATGTCATACCCATAAAATATAATAAAACTTCTAGAAAATTGACGTTTTCATTCGTATTAAGTATTTTCTATAGATTATCGTGATTGTTGTGATTCTATAGATAGATTGTACCATAGATTGTCACTCAAGTATGTATTTTATTTCTTGTAATAAAATTTTATTTGGGATAATAAAACTTTCATTGATATATTTAAGGAAATTCAGATGAATTTGATCTTCATTTCGGTTGGATTACATGGAATATAAATTCAAAATATCTCAAGCCCTAGAATGAATCGGCAACTTTAGTTTATGTATCGATATTCAAAACGACTTTTATATCTGGAATACATCTTTAACGAGTTTTGGAATAAATTTATCTGAGGATATTTGGTAGCTCATGATTTTCATTCGTACATCTAAAAGTTTCTGTATACAGAGCCAAATATTGCATACCAATATAAGTATAAACAAAAAATTCATTCATATCTATCTTTAGATTTTTTATAGCATCGTAGGCTATTCTTATAACTATAACTCTTTTTTATTTTGGAGGAATAAATATAACTGAATAACACATAGTTAAGGATTAACAGTTAATCGTCACGTCTTAAGCTTTAATATTATTTCATAGAGATTTATGATGACAACAGCCTTTCATGTAGCTGACTGTATATTGCATTCTTTCTGATTTATGTAATGGTGATAGAATAGTGGTCGAAACAGCTGTTTGAAAGCGAAAGATAGTGGTTCTATAATCACCTGAATAGTAAATCTTTTTTTGTTGTTGATATTTTCGATTCAGGTAGAGTCTATTTTTATACATTTTTTTAGAGAATTAAACAAATATTTATCATTTTCTTAAATAATAGGCGAAAAAAATCCCTAGACGGCGCTCACCAGAAAGACCCCCAAAACGACGGAGAGATAGCTAAAGTTAAGCATCACAAGAGGAGAATCCTGTGAAAAATACATACTTAAGTCTAAAACAAGTTGAAGAAGAAAAATAAAAAATTTGAGATGAATTTTTATTTGGCAAAGCATACAATGTTACATGGAGAATTTGATAACCTGGAAAAAAGTATTGTCACAAGAAGTATTCCAGCCAAATGAAAAAGAGGCAGATCTACTATGCGGTGTTGTGATCAGATTAAGGAGGTGACTGGGAGAAACCTCTACTCGGCGGTATGAGCAAAGAGAATTGAAGGCGTTTTGTTTTAGCCACGAGCCGTTCCGTGGGTCACGACTCTTAGTAATGGGTTCACGAAGAAAGAAGAAGAAGAATGCATTGCTACACGTAACGTGAATATTTGCTGACAATATGAATGTTATATAATAGTCTTACTCTTCATCTTCTTCTTCTTCTCCTTATAGACCTTTGGTCTGTTCCTGAAATCAGGCTGGCCTCTCTTGGGAGGTTGACTCCCAACTATCTCTCCATCTCTTCAGCGGTCTTCCGGGGGAATCTGATGCGCCACAACGTGTGAGATTCTGGTGGGATCCATCCTCTGCACGTGCGCATTCCAGTATCTTCTGCGTTGTCTGCCCCATCTCACGACATCCTCCGCCTTGCAGATCTCGCGGATAGCCGTGTTCCTCACCCTATCTCGAATAGTCCTTCCTGCTATCATCTCAGCGTCCTCATCTCTGCTACCCGTACTTTAACCTTCGTTCTTGTGGTATCCGCTCTGGTTACAATGGTATATAAGTCAGTATAGGCCTTACGCAGGTTTTATATATTCTGACCTTACTGTGAGTTTTACGTCAATATTACAGTTCAGAAGACAAACTATTACATTTATAAATTTCTTGAAGTTATTTTTGAATAGGTATATCAATGGCCAATGTAGCATTATACTCAAAGCTTGTATGGGGCACGCGCTATTAGATTTTATAATATAGACTCTAATTCCATGATAAAAGTTTATGGCGTAAAGAATAAATTTACGTATGGTTATATACTCTTCATTTCGTCAACTTTGAGTTTATTTTTAATTCAATGATTCAACTGCTAAGCAATCATAACAACTCTATCATTATTTTTACAGAAAAAACGTAGTTCGGATTTTGCAACGTGAGTTGAATGGAATATGTCCACAACATAAACCGCGCGATTGTCATTTTATCAAGCTTTTGTAAGGCAAAGCACACATTGTTACACGTTCCGTCGACATTTGCTAACAATATGAACGTTTCGTAATTCATCTAACAAGGCAGAACATAATTGTTCACATTCTTTGGATTGCAAAACCGTTATTTTAAATTGCGATGATTTACATGGAAAATATGCATAAAGATCTCTTAAAAAAATCGAGATTTTAATTTTAACCTTATGTGTACTATTTTATGCCATTATAGCCATGCTACACGTACGACTCTCAGACCGGATAAGAAATACTGAAATACGTAGAAGTTCGGCAGTAACAGATGTCGTCGCAAGGGTAGCGAAGCTTAAATGGTCATTTGCGGGACATGTTGCCAGATTGGTAGTCGATAGATGGACTAGAAGGGTGGTAGAGTAGAGACCCTGCGAAGACAAAATAAACAAAGGGAGACCGTCCACACGATGGTCCGATGATATTAGAAGAATTGTTGGCGATTGGATGCAAAAGGCACAAGACAGGGGGAGGCCAATGTCCAGCAGTGGACGACAACGGCTATCTAAGTAGTAAGAATTCATTGTATCTCAATAGAGACGAAGGTGTAAATTGTTTTTTTTTGGAAACAGAATATGGTGGCCGAGGCGTAATGGGCAATGAGTAAAATCCAGTATTCGTCTACAAGTATTTGTATACATTCAAAAACAAATCATGAAATAATTTTAATAACCAAACTGTTAGAAATGATTATTATTTGATTATTATGGGCAGGCTTGATATTTAGTTCTTCGAGAACATTTCGCCAAAAACTCGACCGTCGCTTATAACCACCTTATTCATCTAACTTAGCACCACGCCACATCTGGTTGTTCAACAAACCAAACAGATTGCTCCGGGAATACCGTTTCGACTCGAATAAGGAGATAAAAGCGAATCGAAAAAAGCATCCAGGAAATATTTTTTTTTCACAGTTTTGAAGACTGGGAAAACTTTTGGACGGGGTATACTTTGAAGACGATGAAATTGATTTGCACGAATTAATACAGATTTGTCTTTTCATAAGCAAATTCTCCTTATTTTTTTTCTTTTTTTTTTCTTTTTTTTTTCTTTTTTTTTTCTTTCTTGTATACAACAGGTCGTTTGAACCCAATTACTGTATACAATTTATTTTGAGCTATTATATTGATTCTAATTACATGTGATAAGTAGCCAATCTGTCGCCATTTTATTGTCACGAGAATTCTACACCAGACCAAAGACAGTGTGACAATCACACGGCCATTGCCGGGAATCGAACCCGAGACCTTCGGTATGGAAGCCAGAGCTCTTATCACTCTGCCACAAAGGTCGACATGTATCAAGTATCATGATTATGTATCATAGTTAAGTATTTTATTTTATGTATATACGTAAAGGTATATTAAATGCAACTGAATGTGCAAGAAGCTTCTTCTTCTTCCTTTTGGTCTAGGTTATATGACCTGCTTGTGATGATGAGCTGTCCTGGAATGATGAAATCCAACCGTCTTTCCATTTCTCTTTGATGGTCTTTCCTGTTATATTTTTCAGTTGGGGTTTCAATGAGCTAAAATTTAAAAAAAATCACCACAATTTTCTATATGAACACCTCTCTAGTTTCCTCTATATTCATCTTCTTCTTTTGGTGCCGTGTCAGGTCTCCCCTAACATTGGCGATCACTGCAGCAAAGGCATCTCTATCCTGCGCCACTTGGAATAGGTTCTGAACTCTTGTTATTTCTGTCCACCCTTTGATATTCTGCAGCCAAGACAGCTGTCTTTTTTTTCTTTTTTTTTTTTTACGTATACAACAGGTTGCTTGAACCCAATTATAGTATACAATTTGTTTTTAAGCTGATATATTGATTCTCGTGACATGTGACGGGTAGCCAATCTATCGCCATTTTATTGTCACGAGAATACTACGCCAGACCAAAGACAGTGTGACAATCACACTGCCATCGCCGGGAATCGAACCCAGAACCTTCGGAATGGGAATCAGAGCTCTTACCACTCTGCCACGAAGGTCGTCAAACTTCTTCTACAAACTCCCCGACGTCCCTCCACTTTACCCATTAATATCAGTCGAAGGAGGTGGTATTTTTCTCTTTTTAGCACATGACCCAAATATAAGACCATTCTAATTTTCACACTCGACAACAGCTCTCTATTGGCTCTGGCTCTCTGTAGTACGTCTGCATTACTGACCCTATCTGTCCACGGTATACGGAGCATTCTGCGGTATAACCACATCTCGAACGCTTCCAACTGGTTCATTACATTCACTTTCAGAGTCTAGGTTTCGCAGCCATATAGTAGAACAGACATTTAATCATTCTTTGTCGGAGTTTCAAGATAAGATTATCGTTGCAAAAATTGTTCTCATTTCATTAAATGCAGCTTGTGCAACTTCAATTCTGCATTTTATTTCAATGTCCGGGTCTATATTCATAGAGTGAGTTATACGCGCAAGTTGATTTTTCCGACTCCTCACATGACCAACATTTGCTATTTCATTGATTTAATCGTACCACGTTTTTCTTGGTCTTCCTCCATATCTTGTTCTATTAACATCGTTAGCATATACTTTTTAATAGTAGCATAATAGAAAAATTTCAATTGAAGTCTCCAATAATTAAGGAACAACATCGACAAACCATCACGCCATTTCCCCGTAAGGGTAGGCAGAGAGAATAGACTGTCACACTACTCATATTTATACAAGAGTTTTGTTATTCATTCGAAAATTAAGATAAATTATAAAATCTGCAAATTATTAAGTCATATGCTCGTAAGTAGGAACAAAATTGATGTACAGGGTATACATAAAGTATCTAGTTCCCTATCTCTTTATTGATTGTAGGATTTCGCTTAGGCCACAGATGCGACATGTAAAACAATTACTTTTATATTAGAATGGCTCGTCTGTTTATAAAACCCTGTAATACCGAGAGATATCACATTATTATATTATCCTATCACGTGAAACATATTATTGTTGCATTAACTAGTACACCATATGTTTTATTTATAAAAAGCTAAATATACGCTCAAGTAACTAATTCTAACTAACCATCATGCCATCGCCAAACTGTTTTTTTCTGACATACTTCTCTCGCTTCCTCAACATCCATACATCGTCTCATGCAAGCGCGTCGATTTCTTCGATTCTTCCTCACGTGGCAGACATTTAATATTTTATTGATTTGACCGAAAAAAACGATGTATGAATGTTAAGGAAGCGAGAGAATTACGTCAGGAGAGAAAAGCGTTGCAGTCCATTCTTTCCTGCTTCTTTTTCAACCTTACTGCTACCAATAAAAATACCACAGCTTTTTATTGGTGGCAGTAAGGTTGAAAAAAATAGTTGAATGAATTCCAATATGTAAAATTGTTGCTTTAACGTTTTAAAATGATTATGAAAAACATTTAATCCGTCATGTTATATTGAGCGATAAGCGATATCTCGATATAACGAATTTCGGATATAACGGATAAAAAATCCGGTGAAATGTAAAAAAATTAAAAACGTCCTGTTAATATTATACATGCTTTAATTCAAGTGTCGCTGCATGTAAACTATTTTTAGCGGCCATGATCACGTCATACATCTAGCACTAGAATTTGAGACACAATGCCGAGGATGGAAGTGAAGATAGCGCAGAAGAAGAAACAACACTGACAAAAATGAAGTTATCAGTGGTAAGATCACATCTCGACGATCTCATAACATTTATTGACTATTCGTCAGATAACGAAGTTCAACTATGTGATACGCATTTTCGTAATTTTAGAGAGTAGATTATAAAAAAACAGCAAACTTGAAAACTTGACTTTTTTTTTAAACAGGACAAGCACGTCGATTTCAAACAGCAACGTCTCTTCATGACATATCCGAAGACAATACATATAATTTTGTTTGTGTTTTGTATTGTTTATTTATATCTAACTACTCTTTTTATCTTTCCCCTCGCCTCTTCCCGTTACTAGGGGTCGGCTTTTCATTTGGCGCCAGGTATTTCTTTCGTAAGCAGCTTTCTCCTAATGGCCAAGGGCCTTCATATCCCTCTTCACAATTGTCAGCCAGGTAGTTTGAGGTCTTTCTCTCCCTCTTCTACTAGATATAGAAATACACTTTTTCACGACACAGTCGTGAGGTCTCCTCATCACGTGACCATACCATCGGAGCCTTGTTTCTAACAACTTTCTCTCACATTTTCGTTGCGCACCTTGTCTTTCAATGTGACTCCTCCCGACTATCGCAGCATGCGCATTTCTGTTGTTTGGAGTTTTAGTTCAAGGATATTTTTATCTGGCCATACTTCGCTTCCGTATAGTAATAAAAGGTCGAAAATAATAGAGTCAAATAATATAGACCTAAAACTGAGAATACTCCTCATCAAGACCTATGTATGGAGTGTCTTGATGGACGGCTGCGAGACATGGTGCCTATCCGAAAGGGATAAGCGGAGACTAGAGGCTTTTGAGATGTGGTCCTATATAAGACTCTTTGGAATTTCCTGGAGACACCACATCACAAACGAGGAAGTCCTTCAAGGAATCGAAGGAGGAAGGCACCTGCTCAGGACCTTGTCCGAAAGGCGTGCAAGATGGATCGGCCATGTAATACGTCAAGAAGGTCTCTTGCATGCCATAATGGAGGGTATGACCGAGGGGACAAACTCTAGGGGACGCCCACGCCGAGAGTACCTGGAGGACCTGTTGGTGGACGTGCGCTGCTCATCATATGCAGATTTCAAAAGAGCCGCACAAGACAGGGAAGAATGGAAGAGAATAATAGAGGAAATTGCTGCAAACCAATCCCAGGATTGAAACCAGAGAATAAGATAGAAATACCGGCCGGAAGCTGTTTTATAAATCTTGCCCTTTGTCCTTTTTGGCATTTTCGGATCACACAGAATTCCAGTCAGCGTTTGCCATTTATTCCACCCAGATATTGTTCGGTTGGTTATGTCCGCTTCAATTGATCCATCCTCTGATATGACCGATCCCAGACACTTGAAAGTTTTTACCCTTGGAAGGATTGTGCTATCTAACTTGACATCTGAGTTTAAGGCGGCATCTGGGTTGAAGTGGCACATCGTAAAAACTGTCTTTGTTCTGCTAATGCGAAAACCATTTGACTCGAGTGAGTTTCTCCATTCCTTCAAATTTTCTTGAATTTCTTGTTCATTGTCAGATATCAGCGTACAAATGGTTCTATTTATATCTAAATACAATGTAGGTACATATTTAAAAATAAGTTTTTTGATTTATTTTAACTACCCAACGTATTTGAACGTACGTGATACGTTCATTGTGACTATACCATTCTGCGATATCTCGTATCACGTACGCGCTTGAGAAAAAGTAATGTACCAAAAATGTACAAACTGTTAGGAATACGCGCGTGTGCCAACAACACTCGAGTTCAAGTCTTCATAAATATGATAGTTTTACAAGGGGCAGGCGAAGTGTGCGGTCGAGTATTTGACGTTTCGTATTTAAAAAAAATAAAATTAATATATAATTAAATTTCATTAATAAAAAACCTTATTTTTTTAACGTCTCTCGGAAAATTACCTGTAGGTAGGGCGGTTTAACCTTATTTTATACTCGTATAACGGACTTTCGGCTTTACGGACACCCGCTCCCCCCAATTATTCCGTTATATCGAGGTTTTACTGTGCGAATTCAGTAATAATACTGATATGATACTCGTAATATTGATGCTTCGGTAAAATCAGGAAGTACATAGAATTGTCTACAAGGATTTGTATACATTCAAAATGTTGTTGTATAAATATAACTGGTACATGCAGGCAAAAAAATTGGAGAGACATCTCCAGGCGAAATCTAGTACTGTATGATTTGCATAGACTTTCACAGTACATTAATAAAGGTTTTCTGCTTAATGCTTTCTAATCTTAATATAGATGACGCTAGTGTAGAGTGAACATAAAAATGTGAAAATAGGTGTAGAAACCTACCATATATACAAGTTCCAAAATGTTTGTCAGACGTGGTGGTCATAACGGCGGAATGGGGAATGTTGTTAAACGTGAAGCGATCGCTCAACCCAACCAATGACAGGTCATAAGTCCTGTAAGCGCCTCGGCCACCACCTTCTGTTCCCAGAAAACAATTTACATCTTCGTCTCTATTGAGATACAATTAATCTTTGTAAAATAAAAAAAAACGTTGTTTTGCACGAATAATATAACGAAACGTTTATTTCCCAAGACATTGCTCAGACTTCAAAATGGTCCTTTATACGTATGAAGGTTTTGATAGTTTTCAATTGAGTTACTCAATACTTCCCCTATCCTACCGGACACCAGATGACAGGAGGTATCTGCGTAGAAGATGGAAATCTAATTTATTTTAGGGCTTCTATTCTCTACCCAAATATCTACACATATATACTAAATCAACTTATTTGTTTGTTCTGTTGATAACCGAAGTACTATGTAATAAAATTGACAAACGTACTTCAATATACATAATTAAAGATACAATTATTTATAACTTATTGAAAATTCTAAGCAAAACATAAAATATACCTCTTCTTTTAGATCTTTGATCTGTTACTGTAGTCAGGCTGGTCTCTCTTGGGATGCTGACTTCCAGCTATTCTTCTATTTCTTTTGCGGTCTCCCGGGGGGACGGTAGCCATCAGAAAGCTGATGCACCACAACGCATGGGATTCTGGAGAGATACATCCTTTGCACGTGCGCATTCCAGTATCTTCTGCGTTGTATGCCCCATCTTACGATATATTCCAGCTTGCAGATTTCGCGAATAGCGGTGTTTCCTCGCCCTATCTCGAAGAGTCATTCCTGCAATTGCCACTAGCACTTTACCTTCGTTCTTGTGGTATCCGCTCTGGTCATAATGCCATATGTCAGTATAAGCTTTACGCAGATTTTATATATATTCTGACCTTACTGTCAGTTCTTATATACTTATTCTTCCATATGGTCTCATTGAAACAAAAGATAAAATATTTACAAAAAAGTTTTTTATTTCAAAGTTAATTTATTTTTTAAGGTCTGACAAGCTTAAATACTCACATAAAACTCTGCTCATATAAAACTCTGCTTAGAGTTTAATACCATTTGCAAAATATTGACAAATAAGTTTAATTATTGTTTATGGTGAAGCATGTTTTGTGATGCTGGGGCATTATATATTTTTTTAGCATGGCGACACATTTTACTCGTATAAAATTTATCAAAACTTCTGGAAATCATTTTTTTGGATATTAAACAAAATACAATTTTGTCACCGTGAATCAATGTGATTTTTTATTTATTTTAAGATAAACTAATTGCGTTTACACTGTAGAATTCCCTAATGACTATTTTTATGAATAAAACACTGTTTTTTCCACTTTTGTAAAGAAGTTGAATTCATAAAAAATCGTTATTTCTTATTAAGTTTCCACCTATGAAAAGTTTTATAAAAACTATTCATAGTAAGAATTTATTTTGAGGTTGCAAGATACCCCTAAACTGCATTTTATTTACAACAACTGATTTGTCCCCTTTTAGATTTGTGTAAAAAAATCCATAAAAAGGCAATAATATTATAAAGATCTAGTGATTTCACATAAATATTGATAGAAGTCCACCTTAAAATAATGATTTAATTTCAAATATTTTTTTCAGTCTTTTCTCTTTATATTCATGACCTTAAACCAAAAAAATAGTCTCTTTCGCAAAGACACGTTGACATTATTTTAGAATGAGGATTGAGTGAAACGTCACGTCTTATATTAAAGTAAAAAAAACTAGGTTAAGATTTTCTTTACTGTACTTTAAATGTTCCACGCTATACGGTGCTGTGTAATCTCTACACATACAAAATGAGAGATTTGTAAAAAAAAAGTTTGTTTGAAATTAATTCAGTATCTTCATATTAATTCCTGAAAATATGATGAAAAATCATTAATAAATACTCAGAATGTTTGAAAAATCATTAACCAAGATAACTCACGGAAAACGGTCCAGATACGTGTATGTTAGACTTACGCAATATTCGAATTCTGTTTGTTTTCTAAGTAGATTTGTCTCTCTCGCACTCGCAAATTTAAAAGTATATTTGAAATAGTCATACATAATCTCTTCTTTAAACGACATGACATGCTGGTATGTTATTTTATCGAATTGGTAATTTATCTTCCATTTTATATAAAATATTTATATTGTGTTCACTTAGTTTGTTTTATTTAATAATGAAATATTTTAATCGATGTGTGAATATATACTAGAGAAATACTGAATCTTAAAGTAGTATTTATTATATACATAGAGATACTTCTTTTTCTTCTTCTTCCTTGTTGTAGGCCTATGTGGTCTGTTCTCCAGAGTGTTGCTCCTCCTGTGAGGTAGACTCCCAGCAGTCTTCCATGAGGACGAGTCCCATGAGACTGATTATGCAATGCAAGATAGGGGAATCTGGTGGTGTCGATTCTTTGAACTAGACCGCACCAGTCCCTTTTTCGCTGTCTGCTCCATCTTATAATATCCTCAACCTCACATATCTCTCTTATTCTGGTGTTTCTCACGCGATCTCTCAGTGTCTTGCCTGCTATCATCCTCAGTGTCTTCATTTCGGCAGTCCTCAAAATTTGTATTGCCTGCTATCGTCTTCAGTGTCTTCATCTTGGATGTCCTGAAAACTTGTTTGGTCCTTACTGTGTCTGCCATTGCTTCGACGCCATATGTTATTGTGTGTATGTGTGTTCACTTAGTATGTATTATTATATAATTAAATATTTTAATCGATTTGTGAATATATACCAGAGAATTACTGAATCTGAATGCAGTATTTATCATATACATAGAGATCCTAATGTCATTAAAAACATTGTTTATTAGCTACACATAAAGGAATGTTCATGTGTGATCAGATATCTAATGCAAAATGCAACATGCCTTACAGCTTTTTAGTCTAATGTATCGATTGTGAATGTAAACATGTTACCACACGCCTACCAGTTATGAAGAATTAATTGTTATTCATATGTCGTTATGACGCAGGTAACTGGCGACACGTGAGCCTTGAAGGGAGAAGGGGTAGTGACAGTTCAGTTACTGATATGTAACATATATTGATAACGTAGAACATTAACATAAAACGAACACGAGGAAAACTTAATATATGAGCAATCGATTTAATATTATTTCTCTATCAAAATATATAAAAATATAACATTACAAGAAAGCTCAAAAGTAAATAAGTAAATCAATAACTATATCTCTATAACTCTTTCTCTTTTAACGATTGATTATATGAAATAAAATTAAAACCAAACGACGTGTCGGCAGAAGAGAAAAATCATGGCAAAAAAACCTTCAATAATTGGTTCAGTTGCAGTGGAACTACTTTGTTAAGTGCTGTTCTATTCAAAGTAAAAATAGCAGTGGGTGCAAAGTTTGATGTGAAAAAACAATGTTTTTTAAATATATTTAAATGTGAATCCATGATATAACTTGAAGGAACCGGTTGAAGGAGAGATATACCCCGCTCGACTGGGGAAGATCAATAATCATGCCTCTGTACAAATGAAAAGGGTCTCGCGTGGAATGTGGAAACCACTGAGCTATTTGTATTTTGAGTATTGTTGGTAAAGTATAATATATGACGGAAGCGGGGAAAGTATGTTAGGAAAGAACAGTGTGGTGGTCCATTTTTTTTGTTTACTCCTTCGGAAATACGGTATGATGGTTAGTTAGTTAAAAATATATTTTTAAATGTCATTATTTTATATTAGTCGCGTAAATTTGGGCAAATTTTTTGATGATGTGAGGGGTAGAAGATATATTATTGTGTTATTGAGAAAAACGATTTTTTTATGCGTTATTCAAATTTGATGTATGCACTTTCAAAAAAAAGTTTTTTTATGTACATGAGTGACTTTTTTGTCAATGGAAAACCCGATAAACTTTTAATATTTGAAGAGACATTACTTGTCACTAACTTACTAACTAACTAACCATCACGCCGTTTCCCCGGAGGGGTAGGCAGAGAGGATGGATTGCCACATTGTTCTATCTTGACATAACTATCATTAACTCTCGCGCCCCTTCTACATTCACACATCGTGACATGCACGCTCGTCGATTGTTCCTACTTCGAACATGGCCGCCTTTCAGTTATTGATTAATTTGGGCATGTCATGTCTTCCTTGGCCTTCCTCGATTTATTTTTCCATTCACACTACTTGGATATATATATTTTTAACTATTCCTTCCTCATCCATTCGTTCCATATGTCCGAACCATCTTAGTGACCCTTTCTTGATTTTATTTATCACGCATTCATCCGCTTTACATTCCTTTCTTATGTTTGTTGTGTTTTTGGGTAACACCGTGTGATACCTCCTTCTCGGTGAAGTACCTTAGCAGACACAACACATATCACATTCATTACCCTGAAGATGGAGACTGCAACGATCTCCGAAACGTCGGTCGAGAAGGAGGTATCACACGGTGTTACCCAAAAACACAACAAACATATTGCTGCCAACCGTGAAAATCTACGCAATTATTCCTTTCTTACTTCATCATTAGATATTCTATTATACATTGTTTTTCCGCACATCCTTCTTAGTCATCTCATTTTTACGGCATCTATCTTACTTTCATCCTTCTTCTTGCCAACTACAAGCTTCACTTCCATACATAAGGGTCAGCACTAGAACTCCACTGTGCACTGCCATTTTAGCTTCAGTCGATATATTTCTATTCGCGGTAATGACTTTGAGTGCACCATTATTTTGTTGGCGGAAACACTTTGATTCATTATTATTAGTTGTTTAAATAAAAACTTTGTTATGAATATCACAATTGATTATATTTAGTCACGACAGCTGTTTCGCTTACCGATGTTAGCATCGTATTAATTTGCAACAGGCCATCTTGCATTATGAATCCATGACATTGCTAGTTCAATTAAATACGTGATTTATGAATGATTGTGCATTTTTATATTTTGGTATATGATTAATTCATTTGTTACTAATCTGGGAAAATTTAAAAACATCATTTGAAGATACCGTATGTTTGAAACCAGTTTTATCTTGTTAGAATACCTAAAAATATAATATTACCAAAAGCGATTGCTCAACATTGTCAGAACCAATAAATCAGTTTAATCTAAACTTCATCAAGCCAATCAATTAGAAATCTATAATTTATTTGATAATTAAATAAAACGATTTTTTTTAATAACTACTTCTATTTTTTTCTTTATTTCGACAGTGACTGGTATTTCCAGGCTAACTGGCATCGATAGACGATGATCAGTCGATACCAGCTATCCTGGGTAAACCGTTCGCTGTCAAAATAAAGACAAATAATACTTACTACTTACTTAGACAGCCGTTGTCGTCCACTGTTGGACATAGGCCTCCCCCATACTTCTCCACGTATCCCTATCTTGTGCCTTTTGCATCCAATCGCCAGCAATTCTTGTAATGTCATCGGACCATCGTGTGGGGGTCTTCGCGGGGTCTCCACACTACCACCCTTCTGGTCCATCTATCGTCTACCAATCTGGCAACATGTCCCGCAAATGGCCATTTAAGCTTCGCTACCCTTACGACGACATCTGTTACTCCCGACCTTCTACGTATTTCAGTATTTCTTATCCGGTCTGAGAGTCTTACGTGTAGCATGGCTCTTTCGTGTTTCATCTGTGCTACACGGAGTCTCCTTATGGTCGACTTGGTGAGGGTTAGCGTTTCTGCTCCATATGTCAGTACTAACTAACTAACTAACTAACCATCACGCCGTCTCTCCGAAAGGGTAGGCAGAAAGAATGGACTGCCACACTTTAATCGATGGGGCACTCCATCCTTCTCTTTTCGCCATCGCGAGAGACGCGGTGTGATGGGTTGCGAACCTCATCGCCACCAACAGGCATCTCCCGCATATTTATAGAATAACATTTACAAAAGCTAGCGTCTGATAAGGGTTAATAGCAATATTGTTTCAAAACTATATGTCAGTACTATAAGACAAATAATGGAAGTAGTTAATTAATATTAATTCCCCTTTTTAAACAATTATTTAAAATGATTTTTCATCAAGAAATTTCAGTAAAATCATCAGATTATCTTAAAAAATATTTATTTCAAACACATCTTATTTAATAACCAATATATATTTACTAATACTAAGCTCTTTTACCATAATTCTATCTCGTCTTTTTAGACTCAGTTTGACATCGTTAACGTTAGCGCAAGAAAGTACAATGACCAAAATTAATGATCACTGCGTTGGTTTGGACATATGGAACGCTAGGATCAAGAAATAATGGTGAAAAAAAGTGTACGTTAACAATGTTAATGGAGTACGGACTCGAGGAAGACAGCGGAGGAATAGCATGACTATATTAATCAAATTTTAAAAGGTCGACAATGCATGTCGAAACATTCGACGTGCGTGTGTGACACGTTGTACGAATGTGGTGAAATCTAGAGAGGTGTCAGAATAGAGTGGTGTGGCTACCCATTCTCTTTGCACTCCCTTGCGGTGAAACGTGATGTTATTGTTGTTGGTATTTATTTACATAAATTTTAATATAATTTATGACGACGACGACCTTCGTGGCCGAGTGGTAAGTGAATTGACTGCCACACCGAAGGTCACGGGTTCGATTTTAACCGCCCTACCTACACGTAATTTTCCGAGAAAAGTGCAAAACAGCAGGTTTTTTATTAATGAAATTTAATTATATATTAATTTTATTTTTTTAAATTACGAAACGTCAAATACTCGGCCGCACACTTCGCCTGCCCCTTGTATAACTATCATATTTATGAAGACTTGTACTCAAGTGTTGTTGGCACACGCGCGTATCCCTAACAGTTTGTACATTTTAAGTACATTACTTTTTTTCAAGCGCGTACGTGATACGGGATAGCTCAGAATGGTACAGTCAAAGTGAACGTATCACGTACGTTCAAATACGCAGGGTGGTTAAGCGATGGCAGTGTGATTGTCACACTGTACTCGTATATGGTCTGGTGAAGAATTCATGTGACAATAAAATGGCGATAGATTAGCTGCCTATCACATGTCACGAGAATTACTGTGACAGCTTTAACCTTTTCATCGATTTTGTTCGCGCTGTAATGATGCAAAAAGCGATTCAACAAAACAATAATAATAATAAAAATTCATGGTAGTTTTTTTTTTCTATGAAGTTAATAGTCTGGATATTTCCCGGCACCGCATTTTTCATTTTCGCAGGAAAGGTTTGCGATGGTACGGAAATAATTTCATGCTTGTGGACGCGAACCGACCACCCTTTTGTCATCTGGAAAAGTGCTTTACCGATTATGATTAAAACCATTTATCTCAGAAGCACGCAGCTTCCGGCTCGAGTGTATATTAAAAAATAAATAAAAATATCCTACGGATAATAAATGAGTTTTTTTTTTACGAAATACTATACCTATATAGAACGTGTTATTTCTAATTTTAAGTGAATTAACAAAGGTTTCCTTATACAGTTGGTTTTTTAATTACTCTAAAGATTGAAATTAGTTACTCGAAATTATAATCGGGTGGTGGTCTAGGGGATAGAACGCTTGGCTCCTGATACAGGGGACATGGGTTCGAGCCTGGACACGACCAAATTCCTTCTTCATAATAATGAGCTATTTTCTGCTCCCATTGAAGATTGTAAAATAAATTCTAATATCATTGATGTAAATCCTTGATATTAGTATTTAAAAAATAAAAAAATAAAAACAAAATAACTACTAACTAAACTACAACTAACTAAATACAAAATTCACGCCGTTTCCCCTGAAGGGTAAGCAGAGATGATTAATCGCCACACTGTTTTATCATGACATAACTCTCGCGCCTCTTATATATTCACATATTGTGACATGCACGCTCGTCGATTGTTCCTACTTCGAACATGCCCGCCTTTCAGTAATTGATTAATTTGGTCATGTCATATGTTCCCTGCTCTTACTCGGCTTCTTTTTCCATTCACACTACTTGTATACTCGTATATCTTTTTAATAATTCTTTGATGATGAGAAGATTGGTTTAAAAGTTGTATACGACCAGTGTGAGCGAAAAAAGAAGCCGAGAACGTCTGAGGAAAGCATGACATGACCAAATTAATTATTTTAAAAAGGCAATATTCTTGTCGGATGTGCATCTAATGATGTATGAATGTAGAGGAAACTCAAGAGGTATATCAGAAAAGAGCAGTTTGGTGCTCCATCTTTTATGCCTACCTTACCGGAGAAACGGAGTGATGATTAGTTAGTTAATTAGCAAGGCTACACTCGATGTCGGAAATATTATTATTATTATTATTATAATTTTGTTGAATCGCTCTTTACATTATTATAGCGTAAGTCAAATCGACGTAAAGGGTAAATATATCATATTGATTCTCGTGACAAGTGATAGGTAGCTAATTTATCGCCATTTTATTGTCACGTGAATTCTGCTCCAGACCAGTGTGATGATAACACTGCCATGGTCGGGAATCGAACTCGGGACCTTCGAGGTGGCAGTCAAGGCACTTACCACTCGGCCATGAAAGTCGTCGAAATATCGACGAGGGTGTGTGTTAAAGAAATCTTGAGGGTATGTCAGGACAGAGCTTTATGGTGGTCTGTCTTCTCTACCTTCTGGGAAAATAGCGTGTTGGTTAGTTAATAAGATATCTTATTTAAAAATGCAATTGGTTTTCTACTTATCAAGTAACTTATCAGCAGACTATCGTCCACTGCTGAACGTAAGCCTCTTACCAAAGCACGCTACTGCACCCTATCCATTGCCATTCTTATCCACTCATGTCCAGTAATCCTGCTAATATTGTCGGTCTAGCGAACACGGGGATATTTAACTCTGTGGAATCCTGTGCTTGTCTCCACTTCAGATTACGTTTTCTCCATCGGCCGTTAGTTATCTGACAAATATGGCCAGCTAACCGCCACTTCAGCCCGCATACCCACCTTAAGGTGTGTTTACACAGTGGGGTAGCTTGCCTGGCGAGTAGGCAGCAACTGTCATGTCAAGTGCCATGACAGTTGCTGCCTGTACCTCGACTGTTTACCTCCGTGTAGCTGAAAATAACAGTTACTAGCCGGCCACCGAGAGAAGTACAAATTAAAAAGAAAAATTTAACACATCAGTTAAATTTTCTTATTCCATTTCTTTGACAATACGTTTTAATGCCACCTTTCTCAAATCCCTGTTTTTTTATAGATACGGTAAAATGTGTTTCAAAGGGCTTCCTCTTAACTAACTAACTAACTAACCATCACGCCGTCTCCCCGAAGGGGTAGGTAGAAATAATGGACTGCCACACTTTTCTTTCATATCTCTCTCGCTTCCTCAACATTCATACATCGTGTCATGCACGAGCGTCGATTTTTCTGACTCCTCACATGGCCGACATTCAATATTTGATTTATTTGATCGTGCCACGTTTTCCTCGGTCTTCCTCTATTTCTGGTTCCATTTACATCATTGACATATAATTTTTTTACCATTCTTTCTTCATTCATTCTTTCCATATGTCCAAACCATCTTAATGATCCTTTCATTATTTTGTTCATAACACCATCATTCGCACCGCATTCACTTCTTATATTTTCATTCGACACTCTATCATACACAGAGTATCCACACATTCGTCTAAGAGATCTCATTTCTACTGCATTTATTCTACTTTCATCCTTCTTTTTGCCAGTTCCATGCTTCGCTTCCATACATAAGGGTCGGTAGAAGAACACCATTGTGCACTGCCATTCTAGCTTTTTTGGATAGGTTTTTGTTTGCGATGACAACTTTAAGTGCACCATTCACTCTTCCTTCCTCTTCTTTGTGCAATTTCATAAATTGCAGATTTCTTTCGGTGGACCATTTTTCAAACATGTTGCTAAATTTAATATTAATAAACGAAAAACACGTTATCAAAAACACTTAAAAAAACAGAGAACACACTCATGTGGGAACTGAACACGTCTGGACTGGTAAGGCAGTAACTCGGGTGTAGTTCACACAATGACAGGCGAATGCAAGCTACTGTCGTGTGGTGTGGAGGGGGAAGGCGAATGGACAGTGAAAACAAAATATTTTATAGTAGCTCGCACTCCAGTTACTGTCCAACTCGCGTTGACAGTAACTCCCATGATTCGTTTACACAATGACAGTAGCTGCAGGACAGTTACTGTCTATGCCAACTCACACGCTAGCTCGCACTGTGTAAACACACCTTTAGGCAAGCGAGTTGCAAATATATTTTTGAATTCATATTTGATTTATTGTTTATGACCCACAGCATTGTTTATGGTATGAAATGACATTTGCTATTTATAATATCAGTATTTACGGGAGAGTCATTTGCCTTTCAGTCAAGTTATTTTAAGATAAGGGGCTATTATTAGCACTAGCTTATCTTACTCAGCCTTCAATCAATACGCTAAGATAAACATTATTTCAAAATAATCATTCAATAACAATTACCGTGAATCGGAGTGATAGGTATCTTTAATGATCGGTTTAAAATTAACACGTTTTATTATGTAACGTTAAAAGATTATGGAAACGAAATAATTTAAGCAAATGAACTTAAAATGTTGAGACAAGCCTCAATTTAAAATAGAAGCTTATTATGAGGTATGATATTGCTTGTGTCTGCGATTGTTCTCGCGTCCTTTTAACTGGCAGTCAAGAGTTTTATTTCTACAACATAAGTCGATACAAAATAATTCTGAATCAATATATTATGTTTGTATTTTTGTTTTTTATATACTTTGTATATACAACATTTACTTAAAAAAAAGTTACATATCAGACATGTTTCGGACGACGAGTCCTTCCTCAGTGATATTATAAAGATACATATTTAAATATTATAAAATTGTTTACAAATATGATCAGTTTTTTTTATTTATAATATCACTGAGGATGGACCGGTTGTCCGAAACATGTCTGATATGTAATTTTTTTTAAGTTAGTGTTGTATTTACCAAGTATATAAAAAAGAAAAAGCCAAATAAAACATCTACAACACAAAAGAATGGCGAACATACATAGAAACAATAGATTATGCATTGTTTCTTGACCGATGACGTAAAAATCCATACATAATAATTAATACGAATAAAATAAGTTTTATTAGAAGTTTTATTATATCAAAATATAGCAATGCCGAAACTGCCGAAACCGATCGCAGCCTTAAAACTAAGTTAATTTTAACTAAATACTATATGTACTGTAAAGATTTTTTTAGTGTTTATTGTTTTTTTAGTTTAAATAGTGAAAACAAAAAAAAAATGCAATTTTTAATTTTTATTATATATGAGTATTTAGTGTGCTTCCACTAGTGTTTAACGTCGACTGGTTTCGGCAGCTTGCTGCCCTTGTGTGGAGATGGCAGCAAGCTGCTGAAACCGGTCGACGTTAAACACAATTGAAAGCACACGAAATATTGTATATAATAATAATGAAAATTTGTATCGATTTTTTTTTGTTTTCATTATTTTAAATGAACTTCTACCAAGAATTTTCATTAAAAAATATTAATTACTTGAGTTTCACATTATTATTCAATAAACAATTAATTCAATTTATTGTGATTGTTTAGACATATGGAATGAATTGGTAAGTAAAGAATAGATAAAAAATTAACAATGTGAATGGAGCACGAAATTGAGATGGCACGATTAAATCAATCGAGTTAATATCGACCAGTTCAGAGTTCGACGTGCCTGCAAGAGGCGTTGTATGAATGTTAAAGAGGCAACAAATGTGTGTCAGGATAAGAGAACGCGGCTGTTCATTATCTCATTATACCACTTTGGAGAATTAGCGTCATAGTTAGTTGAGTAAAACTCTGAGAAACTGTTCTTAAGGCATACTCGCAGATCTTAATCGATAATTAAATAAGTTAATAAATATTTTTTTATTGTCTCTTGAACAATGATGTAAAACTCCATTTTCAATAATTAATACGAATGAAAACGTCAGTTTTCTAGAAGTTTTATTATATTTTATGGGAATGACATGTTTCGCCCTTCTAAGGCATTATCAAATGTGACAAAACTTCAACTAGAAAACACTAGAAAATTTATGTGTCATACATTTTTAACAAAGAATTATTTGGGTAGGTTCAGAAATATTAGAAAGTGTTTCTTGGAACTCGTAAAGAAATTTTATGACATGAGTTACATAGTTAGGGAATACTAAATGATATAATATAAATCAAAATTAAGTTATTTGTAGGAGTACGAAATAAAGTGTTTCTAAGAAAAACATCTTTTTACAAATTGTTTACAAATGATTTTACAGTATTCAAGGTGACTAATGATTCTAAGTATTATATATATATATAAAATATATATATATATATATATATATATATATATATATATATATATATATATATATATATATATATATATATATATATATATATATATATATATATATATATATATATATATATATATATATATATATAACATATATATATATATATATAAAAAATAAAATCGCCATCCTGTGTACGTAGACTCAATTGATGTATTCTTCTCTTCTGCATCTGAAATGTGAAATAAATACAGTGCAGAATCAAGAGTTCTTTGAATCTTAGTAATTATATATCGGAACTACATTAAGGAGTGGGGATGAATATATATTAGTTTGTTCATCGATTTAAGTTAAATGAGGGTTTTTACTATGTTGATTTATTTCTAATTGTCCCAAAAGGTTAAGAATGTACCCTTTATTATGAATGTGTAGCGGAATTGGTACGTTATTTATTATTCGTTCTACCTTGAATAACTTATTTTTGATTTATATAATATCATTTAGTAAACCCATTGTCATGTAACCATTGTCATAAAATTTCTTAACGAGTTACATTTCGGGACCTACCTAAATAATTGTTTGTTAAAAATGTATTAAGTCACATCAATTTTCGTTAATTACCATATTCTGCTCCATTTTCTAGTGTATATAAACTGCAACGTGTTGAAGTTTCGTCACATTTGATAATGCCTAAGAAGGGCGAAACATGTCATTCCCATAAAATATAATAAAACTTCTAGAAAACCGACGTTTTCATTCGTATGAATAATTTAATAAATCAAGTTTTCGATTCGATTTTGTCGTTGTTTTCGATTCGAAAAACGTCTTATCAACAAGTATAACGTTAACATGTATAACATAACTTAATGCTTCAAGACAGTGATGGCGAACATTTTTGAGAAGTGGGACAAATTTTGTTCATTATTTTTTTTAGTACACTAAGTTAGTAACGTCACTTGGAAAGAGGAAGGAACGGCTGGTGAAAAACTACTTTTTTGGTCCTCATTTTTAAATTCTCTGAAAAGTTTACGTTTCCATTTTGTTTTACAACCTTTATTTTTGCAATTGATGTAAGATATAATCTTTCATATTTTAATTATATTTTTGATTGCCTGTTCTCTCTTTTATGATTTAAAAAATGTATAGCGTGGGTCATGTATAAAGCCTGCGTGGGTTACTGTCCGACATTTATAAATTGATATAAAACCTTCATGTTTTACATTTTGTTTGAAAGTAACAAAGTGACTGATGCATTGATGTTCAAATTTGAATGTACGTCCAGGAGACAAAAACTCTTGACTTTAGAGAGTATATTGTCTTCCATAAGTCAAACTGTCTCTCATATATGCACATAAACTATAATTTTATTTATAATATCTTTTGAATTTTAATTTATTTGATTGATGATTAACTAACTAACTCACTCACGCCGTCTCCCCGAAAGCGTAGGCAGAAAGAATGGACTGTCACACTTTTACTGATGCGGCACTCCATCCTTCTCTTTTCGCCCCGCGGGAGACGCGGTGTGATGGGTTGCGAACCTCATCGCCCCAATAGGCATCTCCCGCGCACACTTCGATCGTCCAACATCCACAAAATAAATCTAAAACAAATAATATAAAATACAATTATATAAAATAAAATAACAAAATAAAAATAATTTACAAAATGCTCTTTTTAGATGGTGCACAAATTGTCTATTTAATTTATGTTCCACGTATCCACCGCCTTTTTTAATTTAGCACATAATGTAATAACACATAATGTTTTTTTCGATGTTGCACATGTTGACATGAACGATCCGGACTTTTGTGTTTATTTAATTTATGTTACACGTATCCACCGTTTTTTAAATTAGCTGTAATTAGGTACTTAACCAGCAAGGACTTAAAAATAATATTGAAGAAATTACGTGTCACAATTAACTATTATAAAGTGCGGCAACAATTAAATTGACCAAAACAATTCACTTATACACAAAATATGATTATGATTTGACAGATATTTTAATATTATGATTATTAGTTTATTTTACCTGTTATAAATAAATACCTAATGCCTAAATTTTGTTTGAAACATCTATTGATAAATGAACTAATTTGTATTGAAATTGCGCTTTTAAACGCTTCACAGGATGCCTAATTAAATTCAACATTGTATTACGTGTCTTGGATACACATTGAAGAAAACTGACCTTTTTTTAAATGCAATTCTCTAACAGTTTATGGTGTGTGTTCGCCCCTTTATAGATAAATAATTCATTCGGAAAAAGTTGGGAAAATGTTTCAAGAGATATCAATTTAAGCACTGAATGATTTTTTTTCTCACCACCGTAAAAAAATTGCTATTGTTCGAGTTTGTGTGAAGAGAAAACATTTTAAAATGTTTATTTCTTACAAATATTTTTTTATAAAATTAAATTCTATTTGACAAAAATATTTTTCGGTCACAGAAGCCCTTGATCTCTATAGTTAATGATTGTATATACAAAATACATCTTTTAACACATTTTTCATGAATGTGGTCAGTTTTGACAAATATTAAAATATCTGTCAAAACTGTCATTCATGTTTTTTATATCTGTCATAACTTACCACATTCATGTAAAATTTCTTTAAATGTTTATTTTGTATATATTACACAATAATGTGTTAATTTAATTAAAAAAATTAATATAGTGTCTTGTTATAAAGAAAAAAATTGTTCATTTAATCCGCATCACAAAGTTATGGTAAACATAGAAAAAAAAAACGTTTTTTTCTTGATTTATGATATAAATCTCTATATTTAATATTTAATATAAATAAAAACACGTTTCTTAAATAAATTTGTTTAAATAAAATGTTTCAAATAAATTTAAATATTTTTTTTAAATAAATTTAAAGACTCACAACAAGAATTTAGAAGGATAATATCTGTTGGGCTTACATTATTCGCTCGTGATGAAGGTTTTACTATCTTTGACACAACTTTAGATAATCAAACTCATAAAAGTGAAAAAAAAAAACGGTATTTTGATTGATAAATTTCTGAGTTTAATGAAGATTCCGAAGTGAGAGCATATCTGTAATATTATAATATGTTCATTATTTTCAATTTAGAGTTTATATTTACCCTCATATGATCTAAGAAACTTCTAACCTTACCTAAGATACTTAACATACACGCACCTTGTATTAAAGATTAGATCCACCCTTAAACTGTAATATTCGTGAGGGATATAGAACAGGAAATTTGAACGGAAAAAGGTTCTGGAATTAGATTTTCAAATTACATTTAACAAGTGTAATATAGGGATAGTTTTATTTAAGCTCCTTCTATCTCAAAAGCGTTTACAAATATGTACAATAACAATGGTGTGCTTTATACATGTATTATAAATACATTTGTATGATATTAAGCGAATCGATATAGAGTTACTATTTGATTTACAAATAGAAGGTTCAATGAATACGTTTTGAGATGAATAAAAAAATATTTTGAAGTTTGAATTCAAATTTGATACGAAATTTAAAAATTTCATTTACCGATTGTAATGATAAGAATTTAAAAACGTGGATAATGAATATTCGAATCTTCAAGACATGCGTACGTCCTATAATTAATTACCTATGGTTCGAATCTACAAGACATGCGTACGTCCTATAATGACATACATAATAGAAACGAGAGCTGACACCATCAGAACAAAAAGTCTCCCAAGAACCACAGAAATGACCACTCTCCGATCCGTTGCGGAAACGACACTCCGAGACAGAATAAGAAATTCTGAAAAAAGAAAGATCTTCAATGTAGAAGATGTCGTGCGATGTGGAAGACTGAGAAGACGCTACTGGAGAGATCATGCGGAAAGAGCATGTTCTGAAAGAGTGATAAATATAGCCGCAAATAAAGTACCAACAGAAAATCGACCGACAGGAAGACCACCTAATAGATGGCGAGACAGTTTGACATGATCCCAGGAACAGGCTCCAAGAAATAACAGTACACAGTCCTAAATAAAGCAGAAGAAGAAGAAGAAGAAGGATAATGTCGGAACTAAAATGTGATTTTAGTGGTGTTATAATGTATGATCCTAATGCTCATGTTAATGAAGTGGTTAAATACGCTTTTAAATAATATTTTATTATATGTTTCGAATTGGATATATCCTTCTTCAGTATCATATTTTTTTACACTAAAAAGTAATTTTTTTTGTATAGTGTATATAAATCCTTATGTACACTGAAGAGGGATGAGTGCCGTCCGAAACGTATTAGTGAATAGTGTATAAAGCTTATAAAAATACAATGTTTTTCAACAGTTGTTAAAACGTCAATCCACATTACAAAGTGATAGCGAATTAAAAAGAAACATATACGAGTATATTTTTAAATTTGGTGTCTTTGGTGTGATTCAAACTTTATTGGTATATATTTTCTACCAGTTAACAACATTGTTTTGTTTTAAATTACGCCTGAAGTTATTTATACGTGTTTTAGTCTGATTCCACGATAAATAAATAGCAAGCACGTAAAAAATATAAAACAGAGCTCATTACTCGAATAAAACAAAGTTAATTAAGTACTGACTGTGATTGGGAGGATAGGTATTGATACTAACTTAGGGTTGTCGTAAACGTACCGAGTTAATTAGGTTTACATATATTCAGTTTCGATTTTATGATTTGGTTTTATTGAAACAACACAAATCATACGCCGTTTCACCGGAGGGGTAGGCAGAGATAATAGACTGTCACACTACTCGATCGTGATATACCTCTTAAGATTCCTCCACATTCATACTGCGAGTCATACACGTACGTCGATTCTTACGACTTCTAACATGTCCGACCTTTAAAATTGGATTGATTTGATCATTCCAAGTTTTCCAAGTTTTACAACTCCACACTTCATTCACATCGTTAACGTATACATTCTTAATCATTCTTTCTTCATCTATCCGTTCCATTTGTCTAAACCAACGTAGTGATCCTTTTATAATTTTGAATATAATAATAATCTTCCACTTTTGTATTCATTGTTCATAACATATATGTTTCAGAAGTATTAAACCATGATATTAGAAATAAGGGTATAAGATAATATATAGTTTATCCGAAGACAAAGATATAAAACCTTTGAAATATGTGATGTAAAAATTAACTGAAAGCAGTATTTTATTTTATTTATTGTTTATTTATTAATGATGTAAAACTCCATATTAAATAATTTTTACGAATGAAAACCTTTTTTAGAATGTTTTTTAGAAATTTTTATATTTTATGTGAATAACATGTTTCGCCTGCCTAAGACATTATTAAATGTATAATTTAAGGTATTATGTGTTTTACATATAAACTTATTTTTAAAACAGGTGGTTAGAACTCAATTACTGTATTCAATTAATTTTATTCTTCGATTCTCATGACATGTGATAGGCAGCTAATCTATGACGATTTTAAATAATAATTAAATAAAACGATGTTTTTTAACTACTTCCACTTCTGTCTTTATTTAGACAGCATGACATTTATGACGATTTTATTGTCACGTGAATTCTACACCAGACCAAAGACAGTGTGACAATATATTAATCGAATCCGGGACCATTTTAAAACTTCTATAAAACAGAAGATTTTATTCATGTGAAGTATTTTATTAAATCTAAAAATTCTTTTTTTGTTTGGGATAAGAAAAGTTTAAGTAATTTTCCAGGAAGCATATGGTTCTGAAAATATTACATTCAACCCTCAATAGCAATAACGTTAATTCCGCTCTAGTTGTGACTTTCGCTCCCCGAGGCAAAACTCCTTTGGAAGTCTTATAACCTAACTTCATTATCACATGACCGAATATTATAACTTTTGATTACCTAGAACCTTTACACACACCCTTGCGCATGGTATTCCATTAAACCTAATCAACCTTTCCTTTCATCGCCTACACCCTCCTAATAGAATCTGACCAACAATTCAATTTCCATACTACCCCGTATCAATTGACGACAATACGCAATTATTAGATGTACAAATGTCACTTTCATTTAAATCGAAAAGCACAGGGGGGTAATTTAATTATTAAATAGTCCATTGTTTTGGCCGAAACGAGTCCTTTAACATTATTAACTGTTAAATTAAAAAACTTTGTTTCATGTATCACAATTGTATTTTTATTTTACGCGACAGCTTTTTCGTCCAACCTTTTACATCATCAGGTGTTACAATAATATATCGAATGTCAATTTTTCGTGATTTTTCGAACCTTTATGTATTGTTCCTATGTCAATTTGAATAAATTCTTTGTTATAATTTTGAAGTTCTTGCTGAAGTTCAGTTAGGTACCTAATTATTTTAATTAATATAACGGTAAGTTACTTTTTTTAGAAGAAAATATTGAAGGTGGAAAATATAATAATATAGGGTGTTTTTTTAGAGGTATACAATACATATTCAAAATGAAAAAAACATCAGAATTTAATAATGTTAATGTCTATGATATTGGCTTTATTAAATAGATCACTTTTTGCCATTATTGTTTAAATATGATTTCGGGCATATGAGCGCCACGGCTAGCTCGAATGAAGCGCAATCGTGAAGTCTAATTATCGACAATTGTTGTCTTTGTGGATGCATATTGTCCACTAGAGTGTACGTGGTGCGAAAACGATCCATGGTCTTCCGAATAACTTGCTCGGATGAACGATTATGTCGACCGTAAAATAGACGTAGCGCAGTATAAATTTGGCGAACCGAACCATGATTTTTAAAATAAATTTGCAGAATTTGCAAGCACTGTTTTGACGTCAGTTTATTTACAGTAAAATGGCAAAATGTATTAAGTAAAAAATCAACTGTCAACTGTCAAATTGACAGTCTGTAGAAACAATGTTGCCAGTTTAAAAACCAAACCATTAAAAAACACACACTACAAAAAAAATAATAACAATCATAATAATAATAAAAACAGTAATTAGAAGGAACAATTACACAAAATATAGAGTCAAAAACGATGAATTTATTAACAGTTAATAAATAAATAAAACATATGCAATACAATATAAAATTACATTGTGGGAATTGAAATGTGGATCTGACATTTTATATGAATGGGATCATTTTGTGTTTCGTTATTCAGTATCCACCAAAATATTTTTCTCGTAAACCTGTGAGCTTTTCCACAAGGACACACGTGCGAGAAGCGTTTACCAAAGGGACCGTTAACAGAAAACACTAAACAAAGCAAATGATATAAATTGGACATAAAGATAAGTGGTATCTATACACGTACCTACATATATTGATGTATCCGTTGGATGGCACTTCTAATCTTAGACGCCTCAACAAATAAAAGAAGCGAACTTAATGTCCCGTCTCAAGTTAGTGTTATCAGGAGTGTGTCTTTTATAGTTCTAGTAAGCGGTATTCAATCAGAAATTATGAAATCTCAGATATCACATAAATTTAGTATAATACAGGGTGCGTAATAATTTTTAAATAAAACATTTAACACTAATAAAAATATTTTTAATATTTTTAAAAATATGATCTGAAATATTTATTTTTCTTTTTCATACACTTTGTATATCCAACACTTTTATTAAAAATAAAATTATAAAGACATGTTTCGGACGAGCAGTCCTTCTTCAGTAAAGATACATATTTTTAAAAATATTCTAAATATGCATCTTTACTGAAGAAGGACTATTCGTCCAAAACATGTCTATATAATTTTATTTTTAATAAAAGTGTTGTATATACAAAGTGTATAAAAAAGAAAAATAGAAATAAACCATCATAACAACATAAAGTATGTCGTATATAGATGAAATATTTATATTTTTATTTATTATTGAAAAAAAGTAAGGCCAATTACATGCTACCACAGTTGAAAAAATAACCACCTGATGATGCAAACATCGGTTGACGAAACAGCTGTCGCGAAAAATATAAAAAATAATTAAAAATTGAGATACCATAAACAGTGTGTTATATTTTTACAGTTAATAATGTGGAACTATCATAATGTTTCGGTCAAAACAATTGACTCATTAATTAATATAATAGTTAACAGCACGAAATGAAATTGAAGTTAAACTAAGAAGTATTGAGGTTAAATATAATAATAATTGCGGTGGCCTCAGAAAAACATTATTTGGTACCTTATATTAAAAAAGCGAACATTTATACAAGGTAAATATTTTAATATAATATTTTAAATATATCAAGGTAAATATAATATTTTAAATATTAAAAATGAGAAACACTTTATTTGATATTTACCTTAAACTCCTTTCTAATATGTATCTTCTTCTTCTTCTTCTGCTTTATTTTGGACTGTCTCCTGTTATTTCTCGGAGCCTGTTCCTGGGATGCAGATGTCCAACTGTCTCGCCATCTTTTAGGTGGTCTTCCTCTAGGTAGATACTTTATTTGCGCCTATATTTATCACTCTTTCAGAATATGCTCATTCCACATGATCTCTCTAGTAGCGTCTTCTCAGTCTTCCCCACCGCACGATTTGTATAATGTTAGTATTCTAAAAAAATATATGAAGTAATAGCATAATGTAAGTAGTATAAAAAATTATTCTCAAATTTCATCAATCGCATATTAAAAAAATTCAGGTAATACGTTCACGTCTTGCTTTTTATATATTGTAAACAATAAATTGAGTCGCAATGATTTTCTTAAATACCTTATTTCGCTCCATTAGTTTTTTTGTAAAAAAGCTACGTTTGATAAATTTGCAACATTTGATAATGCCTTAGTAAGGCTTAACATATCATTCATTTTATGGGTCAAGATCAAAGATATCAAACATTTAATTTGAAGCTACTCAAAGTAGATTATTTTATATTATAAATGGAAATGTAATGTGTAGTAAACCATGAAAATACGTGTTAAAAAGGGAATGATGCGGTGCAAAGTATTTTCACCATTTTCCTGAAAGATGATCCATTCAAATGGGATTCAGATATAATGACAATACTGAAAACGACCCCTAGATAAACATCACTTGTTGAATGTGGCTGTGTGGTTTGAGGGTGGGGCGCGCATCGTATTTCAATTAGGGGGGAGGGAGAGGGGTGTTGGTCTTTGGCCAAAGCTAACACTGTCAACGCCTTTTCAGAATGATGTATGGTGCCCTGGTACTTAGCTATTCCTGAGGGGATTTAAAAGATAATACTAGAGTAAGTCAACTTGTTTTTTTACCTCTTAAGTGAGCATATTATCTCATTTTTTGAGTGAACGAGTACATTTTATAACAAAATATCAACTGTTAAATTTACAACGCTGTTATAATATCACATTTTTTTATGGATTCATTGTTTGTCAATAGAGGCGAAGATGTAAATTATTTTTTTGGGAACAAAATATGGTGGTCGAGGCGTTTACAAGACTTATGACCTGTCATTGGTTGGGTTAAGCGAACGCTTTATGTAATACAACATTCCCCGTTCCGCCCTACTTACGACCACCACGTCTGACAAATTTTTGAAAGATGTATATATGAGTATGCTACTATGTTGAGAAACACTTCACATTTTTCAGTTCAACCTATACTAGCGCCATCTATTAAGATTAGATGTAAGCATTAAGATTGACTCAATGATTAACCTATAATAGGTAAAATCCCGTATTAGCTACAATTATTTGTATACATTCAAAAACAAATTAAATGTTTTATTTAAAAAGCCTGACAATTTTATTTTAAAGATGTATATATGCTACTTTGTTGAGGAACACTTCACATATTTTTGTTCAATCTACACTAGCGCCATCTATTAAGATTAGGTGTATTTATTATTGTACAATTTTTGAGAATGACTATTCGCCAACCGATGTAAGCATCATTTTCTTCTTCGCTATAGCCCATATTGAGCCCTGGTCTCCGTCAACTTTCGCCTCTAGCGATCCCTGCCCTCAGCAGTCGTCCTCTAGTTCGGCACCCGAAGAAGTTTAACCGCATCAGTCTTTATTTCGTCCTCCCACCTCGGCCTTGGTCTTCCTTCCCTTCTCCTTTCGCCCGGATATCCAGTCATAATGCGTTTGAGAACCCGTGAGTCCGGCATCTTCTGAACATGTCCAGCCCATCTCAATCTTAGTAGCTTTATACGGGTGGAAATGCTGCCGGTCTGGTTCATGTAGTACAGATCATCGTTGCGTCGAATACGCTATTGCTCTTCAGCTCTCCACGGATACAGCATAATCAAGAGTTCGGAGAATGAAAGGGGAACAGCCACTGTGACGGCCGAAAAAATAAATGATTTTCGGGATTTTTTTTTGGCCGGAATAATTAAGGAATATCGGCCTCGCGTTTTTCAAAAATTAAGTATACATTCAATATAGTTTATGTTAATTTTGACTTAAAAATATTAAAAAATAACAAAGTAATCAGCGTTGTTGTAGAGTCTTAATTCTCGGTCGCATTTATTTTTCGAAAAGGGGTTCTCTAAAAAATAAAACCAAAGTTTATTATAATCAGTATAAATGTGGTTATCGTTAAAACGATCCGTTGTTCTTAATTTTGATTTTTCACAAAATAGCGACCGATTAAAATTTTTTTTTTTTTTTGTTTTTAAGCCCTCTTAAAAAATAGTAAAAATCAAAATTTTCAAAATCATCTACCCTTAACGATAGCCATTGCAAAGACAAATAAAACAAACAAAAAAGTTTAATATTTTTTTGTGAATGTATACTTATACTTATATTCGAATACTGGATTTCACCCACCGTGGGTTATTCATGATTTAATTGTATCTCATTAGAGACGAAGATGCAAATTGAAAACTGAATATGGTTGATCAAGGTGTTTACAGGACTTATGACTTGTCATTGGTTGGGTTAATCGCACGCTTTATGTAATTACAACATTCCCCATTCCACATTTCTTTATGACCATGTATGACAAATTTTTGGAAGTTGTATATATGTTAAAGTCCTATGCCAGATTTCACATGTCAGTTTCAATGAGCCATCTATGAAGATTTTGATTACATATGTTAATCTTTTTAAGATTACTATATATATAATCTACATACTAACGCCATCTTAAAAGTAAAAAGTTTGCATCTGTAAAAAGTATACATCTTTAAAAAAAAGTTTAAAATCGGTTGATAATTGCTCGAATTATAGATGACCAGTTTAAAAAAAAGTCTTGAGAAAAACGCGTTGAAAGTTTTTATTCCATTCTTAATAAAATATCATGAATCTTCTAAAATACGAGTACATCTATACTTACATCAAACTATCGAGTCCTGAACCATATGATGGTTCTTCTTCTTTATCTCCAGGGGTGTTTTTGATTTTAATTTTTTTTTATTGACCCTTTCTATGGCGATTCTTAGCAGCTTTCACCCGGTTAGCGTCGCGGTCGGCATAAGACAGTCGGTCTACCTACTCTCATTAAAATGACTGTAACTCAGTCAATTTTGAGAATTTTGACTTGAAATTCCATACACATATTTTCGAAGGTATAAATTTTAAATTTAAATAAAAAAATTATACAATCACAGTCGCTATCCCCCTTAAAAAGATATCGGAGTGGGAACGAGTGTAAGTTTTTCTGTTCATTGAAAAGTAAAACATTATGTAGAGATTTTTTATGTGTTTTTTTGTGAGAGGTATGCGAGAGGTATAATTCTACCCATATTTTTCATTTATATTAATTTTTTCTAACGTAATATAACAAATTTTCACCTCAGACTGTATTGACGCCATTTTTTCTCCACAAATACATCAAAATACCATTCACAGCCTCACCTTTTCAATAATATTTTCATCAAACGAACAAAGATAGCCGCGGGTGTTGAGCCAACACATGCCAAAAAATCTGACTTGAAGACATTATTTTTAATGTTTATGTTATATGAAAACCCGACTTCGGAAGAATACTTATTAACTATAATATTTTTCTTGAAATTTGAAATATTCAATGGGTATTTTCACAGAGCATGATCACCATTTTATTTGTTTTATTTATATAACATGTTAGTTAATTTTATTTATTAATTAGATCTGTTCAATCTGTATATGGACAAGTGTATGAAATAACTGAAAGGAATAAATGCTGGTGCTAAGATGAGTGATTTGTCTGTAAATTGTCTGCTTTACGCGGACGATGCCGTTCTCGTTCCGGATTGTGCGGGCGAATTAAAAGTCTTGGTGACGAGAATGTATGAGGTATGCAAGTTGAATGATTTAATGATGAATGTCGGAAAGTCTAAGGTGATGGTTTTTGAAAGGGAAGAGCAAATAACAATTTGTAACATAATTGTGAACGAAGAGAACTTGGAGCAGGTGAGTGCATTTGTGTAGCATGTTCACAGCGGATGGCCGAACGGATAGTGACGTCGAAAGATGGGTTGGTGCGGGTAACAAAGTGAATGGAGCTTTTAAAATAGTTATTGGAAACAATAATTTACCAATGAAAGCAAAAACGGCCGTTCACAATGGAGTTCTGGTCCCAACCCTAATGTATGGAAGCGAAGCATGGAACTGGCAGAAGAAGGATGAGAACAGAAAAAATGTGGTAGAGATGAGGTCCCTAAGACGTATGTGTGGTAGAACGATATACGACAGAATCTCAAATGCTGACATAAGAAAGGAATGTAGAGCGGAAGATAGTATTATGAACAAAATTATGAAAGGATCGCTGCGTTGGTTCGGACATATGGAGCGCATGTTAATGATGTAAATGGAGTACGGAGTCGAGGCAGACCGAAGAAAACATGGCATTTCCAAATTAATCAAATTTTAAAGGTTGGTCATGTTAGAAGTCGGAAGAATCGACGTTCGTGTATGACTCGTTGTATGAATGTGGAGGAATCTAGAGAGTTGTGCCAGGATAGAATAGTGTGGCGGTCCATTCTCTCTTCCTACCCTTTCGGGGAAACGGCGTGATGGTTTGTTTGTTTGTTTTAATTCGAAAATTTCTTCAATATAAGGATTCAATTTCAAAACGCATGGTATAAGAATATAATAATATATTATTTAAAATAGTAAATAAATTTATAATTCTCGCTTCCTTTCTAGAAGTTACGTTTTCTTAATTAACATATTCATTACATGAATATCGTAGAGACATGTTAATTATATAATGAATTATAAATATTCGTGTCTTGTTAATTTATAACTTAAAATATTTACAACGTACCTTTACATAGAAGTGAACTAATTAAAACTAAATATCTTTTAGTCGTAAAATTCATACAAATATATTTCTTGGTTCTAAGCAAATTCCCTTAACGGATAGGTTAAACAACATTCGCACTACGTCCGGGTAAAAGCTTTCAGTGTAAGATTACAGGATTCAGTTTAAGATTAAATATCGAGATTAAACAAGAGGTATGCGAATCAGTTCATTTTAATATTTTAATATTTTAAAATTGAATTAATTTAAAATTTAATTATACTAAATTATTGTTGGCAAAAGAATGATGAAAGCAGAATAAATACAGTAGAAATGAGATCTCTAAGACGAATGTGTGACAAATCTGTATATGATAAAGTGACAAATACAAGTATGAGAAGTGAATGTGGTGCGAATAAAAGTGTTATGAACAAAATAAGGAAAGGGTCACTAAGATGGTTTGGACATCCTACGTAAAAAATAAAATAAGGTATATGTAAACGGAGCTAGAAATAGAGGAAGGCCGAGGAAAACGTGGCATGATCAAATCAATCAGATATTGAATGTCGGTCACGTGAGGAGTCGGAAAAATCGACGTGCGAGCATGACACGATGTATGAATGTAGAGGATCCGAGAGAAGTATGTCAGGACAGAACAGTGTGGCGTTCCATTCTTTCTTCCTACCCCTACGGGGAGACGGCGTGATGGTTAGTTAGTTAGTTAGTTAGTTAAATTATTGTTAATATACTGATCATATTTTAAATATGTATCTTTATAATATGTATCACTGAAGATGGACCGGTTGTCCGAAACATGTCTGATATGTAATTTTATTTTTTTAATGTTAGTTTTGTATATACAAAGTATATAAAAAAAGACAAATTAATTTGATATGTCTGTATGCTCCTTAAAAAGGGCAAATTAATACAAAAAAGAAAAACGTAGATTTTCTAGAAGTTTCAATATATTATATTTTATGGGAATTACATGCTTTGTCATGCTAAGTTATTATGCCAATGAAGCGAGAATCAAGGGTGTTGTTGTTTGTATGTCCAAGTTAATGGAGCAGAATATTGTAATTAAGGTTATTCATAAGACCTTACACACTATTTACAAAAATTTAGGTATGTAACTCCAAATAGACAGGCTCCGAGAAATGACAGGACATTGTCTTAAAAAGCAGAATTTGGTAAAAAATAAGAAAAGTGTTATTCTGTAAAGAAAAGAAAAAAAACCGCCATAAAGTTAATTAAACTTATTTTAAGTACAATTGAATTTGTAGTCCATTTTTAAGTTCAATTAAAGTTTGCTGACATTGGATTCAAAACTTATTCATATAATTATTTTCAATAGTTCTGTGCCACTTGCCAGTGCGAGAATCAAATTAAAGTAATAATAATGACTAATATTACTTACGAAACATGTTACTCCCATATGATAATACGAAAACCAATAAATGATGATCGAGAGAAGAATGGTCAAAATGTTGTATACTAGCAGTGTGAGTGGAATGAGAAGTCGTGAAAGACCAAGAAATACATAGCATGATTAAATTAATCAAATATTAAAAAGGTGCCACATTGGAAGTCGGAAAAAATTACAAACGTTTATGTTAAGATGAATGTAGAGGACGCTAAAGAGATATGTCAGAACATAGCAGTATGGCGGTCCATCCGCTCTGCATACGAAATAGTTAGTTAGTGTTTAAACCAATAAAATTTCGTTTTTATTTCAAAGCTATTATAATAAACTATGAATTTTGAATTATTTTATTCTAGGTTTTCGAAAACCTTTTCATCACAGTTGAGTATTGTCACACCGAAGAGGCACGTCTAAGGTAATAAAAATTAACAAGTATTCGCTTGAATGCCCTAAAGAAATCAGATTTCGCAATATTTCCATTGATTAAACGGAATAAATTTTCATTAATTGAGTAAAAGGAAAACCTGAAATGTAACCCATACAAGAGCGCCCTCGTCATGCGGAACGATGTCTTTCATATGGTATTAGTGAAAGTATATTCAGAAGACAAATATTCTTGAATTTAGAGAGTATGTTGTATTCTCTGAGTCAAACCATCTACGCGGTCCCGGTATTTTACCTGCTCTCAAATAGATAGCTTAAACTGTCAACATGTTTGTAATATCTTTAAGTGAATACAATTTGGAGTGAATTTGAATCATGATGTGTTAATAATTATTGAATTTTTACAACATTTTTGAATGTACTTCTACAAATACTTGTAGACGAATACTATTCGTCTTAGTATACGAATACTACCATTATTCGTCTACAAGTATTTGTATACATTCAAAAATGTTGTAAAAACAAAAACTGGTCCAAGTTATAGCATATAAATTGGAGTGACATCTCCAGGCGTTATCTAGCAATAAGATAATGGCAGTAGCCTTTCACATTGCGTTAATAAAAAGATCTTCTGCTTAATGCTTAAAATCCAATCTTCATAGATGGCGCTAGTGTGTAGATTGAAACTATCATGTGAAGTGTGGTGTTACAGATTAACATATATACAACTTCCAAAAAAAAATTCAGACGTGGTGGTCATAAGAAAATGTGGAATGGGGAATGTTGTATTACATAAAGCGTGCGCTTAACCCAACCAATGACAGGTAAGTCCTGTAAACACCTCGATCACCTCGATTTCTAAAGCCTTTGATACCGTCAACCATGATGTACTTCTGCGAAAGCTGTCGGAAATTGATTTCTCTTCTAAGTTGGTGTTATTTTTTATTAGCTACCTGAGGGAGAGGAAACAGTTTGCCTCATACGGTATATTTCAATCTGCACTTTTTCCCGTATATTCCGGAGTGCCACAGGGCTCAAACCTTGGTCCACTCCTCTTCACCATCTTCATTAATGATGTCGCGAGGGTTATACAATTTTCGCGATTTCTTTTATTTGCAGATGATCTTAAATTATTCCTTGAGATAAGAAGGCCCGAAGATTGCCTCCATCTCCAGTCAGATATAAATAATATCGTCCGCTGGAGTAAAACCAATCAAATTTATTTCAATATCTCTAAATGCGTAATTTTATCTTTTACGAGAGCATTGCGTACTGTTTATTACAGATACACAATGGATAACCAGCAACTTAAGCGTGTTTCAACGATAAAGGATCTTGGTATCGTTTATGAAAGTAGGCTGACTTTCCATGCTCACATCGAGAGAATATGTGGAGTTGCACTGAAAATGTTGGGATTTATTCTCCGAACTGGTAGAGTTTTCAAGAATCCCTATGTTTTGCGAATTTTGTACAACTCATTGGTCCGGAGCCGGCTCGAGTGTGGCTCGGTGATATGGAGTCCCCACGAGGCGAGATACTCGCTCATGTTAGAGAGGGTTCAGAAAAGATTTCTGAGATATCTCTACATGAGGGAGTTTGGTAGCTATCCGTGGCTTTATCCCACTGCATTCCTCTTGGGCATGCTGGGGACCAATAGTTTACAGATAAGAAGGGATGGGTGCACACTTACCCATTTCTTCAGACTTATCAGGGGATTCTTTGAGAACTCCGTCATCTTGGAGGCTATCCATCTTTATGTTCCGGATGGCTATCTTCGACAGCGTCAGCACAGACTGTTTTATCTCCCAGCATGCAGAACCAACCTGCCTCTGGTGATGCCGGTGGGGAGAGCAATCAAACTGCTGAACATGATCGCTTCGGAGATCGATGTCTTTCATATTCGTGAAAGTACATTCAGAAGACAAATACTCTTGACTTTGGAGAGTATTTTGTATTCCTAATGTCGAACCATCTCTCATGCGTTCCTGGTATTATATATTCCTTATGTTTTACCTGTTCTCAATAGATGCCTTAAACTATAAAAAATGTTTGTAATGTCTTTTGAGAAAATAAACTGATTTGATTTGATTTGATTTGATTTGATCACCATATTCTGTTTCCAATTTGCATCTTCGTCTCTATTGAGATACAATTAATCCTTAAATTTTTGAGTTGTATCTTTCATTTTATGACCTGCACACTGAATCTTAAAATGTATTTTAAATCTACCTTCAATAAGATCAAATTTTAAATGACCAACACACGGGGAGTCGGAACAATCGAGAATCGAAAATCAAAGCGAGAGAAGTAGGTAGGTAAGTCAGGAAAGAACAAACTTTCTGCTTACCTCTTCTAGAAGACGGTGTGATTGTTAGTTAGTAATTGAAATATGTTTTATTACAATGATATTATAAATCATTTAAACAATAACTATCTTCTTCTCTTCTTCATGTGAGTGGATAGCTTATTTCTTAGGGATGGCCCTAAATGAGACCTTTTCACTCCTATTTTCTTACTTTTTTGGTGGAGGGTTTGGATGACTTTGTGTAATTTTCGGAGGCGCCAGGTGTTATAGTTACAGTAATAGCACACGTTAAGACACCTCCTCTGCCCCTTACTTATGTTAACAAAATATGTATGCTTAATAATATTTTTTTATGTAAATCTGCTGTTTTTTTTTCGATTTAAATTCTGGATAACGTTGGTTGATGGCTTCACAATGTAAGCTATACTATATAATGAACGAATTCGCTTGATGCTTTGGGATAAATCCGATTACAATTTAATAACATAATAGAGTTATAAAAATTCTTTAGTAATAGCAAGAAACCATTTTAGTTTCATTTACAGTGAACGTAAATAATTAATACGAATGAAAACGTTTCTAGAACTATTTTTATATTATATTTTATAGAAATAATATTTTTCGGCTTCCTAAGGGATCATCAAATACAAAGTTATAGGAGCATAATATTGTAATTAATAATAACCTCAATTACCACACCAATAAAAATATGTGACGTCAAAGCAAGGGCAGACACAGTAAGGACCAAACAAGTTTTGAGGACTTCCGAAATGAAGACACTGAGGACAATAGCAGGCAAGACACTGATAGATCGCGTGAGGAACACCAGAATTAGAGAGATATGTGAGGTTGAGGATATTTTAAGATGGAGCAGACGGCGAAAAAGGGACTGGTACGGTCGTATTCAAAGAATGGACACCACCAGACTCCCCTATATTGCATTACATAATCAGCCACATGGGACTCGTCCTCGTGGAAGACCTCCTAAAAGATAGAAGGACAGCTGGGAATCTACCTTACAGGAGAAGCAACACTCTGGAGAACAGACCACATAGGTCTGCAAGAAGGAAGAAGAAGAAGAAGAATTACCGTATTTTAACTCCGGCATATAAACAACATCGCGCTTAATTCTCTTTACATTTATTCAAACATAATACTACTTCCAGAAAACAGTCGCTTTCATTCGTATTAATTTACTGTGGAGTTTTACACCATTGTTCAAGAAACAATAAAAAGGTATGTAAACGATAAAATAAAGTTAAATACGTAGAATTAAGTATATAATTTATATTAAGAGCGAATGAAAGAGAAAAAGATAATAGGATGGCGTAAGAGCTAACGCGATAATCTCATAAAAATAAATTGTGATACGTATAAAAACAGTTTATAACTGTTAATTCAAAAACTTTGTTATATATCACAAATTGTATTTATTTCACTTTACGACAGCTGTTTCATTAACCAATGTTGATATCATCAGGTGTTACAAAAATATATGTCAAATGTCAAATTTTCGTAATTTTTCGAATCTAATTTTATAATTTGTGATATAAAACAAAGTTTTTAAATTAACAGTTATAGAATGTTAACATATCATAGTGTTTCGGCCAAAACAATGGACTATTTTATAAAAACAGTGTTTCAAAATTAAAATATTTATTAAAGTGTCATGGTGTTTCGGCCAAAACAGTCGATTATCTAATTTAGTGTATGTAAAAATAAATACTTTTTCCTAACGTAAATATAAATATCAGTGGGTTAAGCATTTACCAGAAGCTTTCTTCATCGATTGCCTGTCTGGTGCAGCCGATCTCAATTTTGCCATCTACCATATATAATAGTTTCATCCGACCAGTGCAGTCAAGATCTACCATAACACTCGTGCGTTCTGAGGACAAAGTTTGTGAAAAATCTTTCACACGTATGCGTCAAATGTGACGCAACTGAAAAAGTAATTTAGATTTGTTAATATTAAAAAATATAATTGGTCTGTTCTACTATATGGCTGCGAAACCTGGACTCTAAAAGTGAATGTAATGAAACGGTTGAAAGCGTTCGAGATGTGGATATACCGCAGAATGCTCCGTATACCGTGGACCAATAGGGTCAGTATGCAGACGTACTGCAGAGAGCCAGAGCCAATAGAGAGCTGTTGTCAAGTGTGAACATTAGAAAGGTCTCATATTTGGGTCATGTGCTAAGGGGAGAAAAATACTACCTCCTTCGACTGATATTAATGGGTAAAGTGGAAGGACGTCGAGGAGAGTCAAGGCAGCTCTCCTTGATGCAGAACACCAAAGAGTGGACAGGAATAACAAGAGTTCAGAACCTGTTTCCAAGTGGCGCAGGATAGAGATGCCGCCAACGTTGGGGGGACGTGACATGGCACCGAAAGAAGAAGAATATTAAATGAACCTACGAAATCGATTACCCTCTAAAGTGACTACTCTGGTCGACTTTTCCTACATACAATTAGATCATTCAGCTTCTATTCGATTTTGGAATCAAATTGCTAAAAACGATCAGGATTTTAATACTAAATGATGATTTTAGTTATCACTCAAATTAAATTTCTTTGTTTTAACAAATACATATTACAAATATAATAATATTTAATGATTTAAATTTAAATGATGCATTGAAATCGTAATATTTGGAGTATTCATACAGTGACAAATGCCAATCACTAAAGCGATCATATTCAGCAGTTTGATTGCTTTCCCCATTGGCATCACCAGAGGCAGATTAGTTCTTCATGTTGAAAAATAAAACAGAATGCTGATGCCGTTGAAGAAAAGCATCCGGAAAATAAAGATCATCTGAACCTTTCGACATTTTATAGAAAATGTTATATAAATAAGAATGACGATATTTCATGACAAGTATTATTTAACTTGTCATAGTATTACATAGACATATCAAGGAAATTTACCTGACTAACTATCTAACAATCACACCATCTCCTCAGAAGGGTAGGCAGAAACACATTTTTCTGTCCTGACATACTACTCTCGTTTCCTCTTAATCGTATCATTCACAGAAAAGATTTCTGAGATATCTCTACATGAGGGGGTTTGGTAGCTATCCGTGGCTTTACCCCACTGTATTCCTCTTGGGCATGCTGGGGACCAATGGTTTATACAGATAAGGAGGGATGGGTGCACACTTACCATTTCTTCGGACTTATTAGGGGATTCTTTGAGAATTCCGTCATCTTGGAGGCTATTCATCTTTATGTTTCGGATGGTTATCTTCGATAGCGTTACAACGGGGAGCATGCAGAACCAACCTGCCTCAGGTGATGCCGGTGGGGAGAGCAATCAAACTGCTGAACATGATCGCTTCGGAGATCGCCGTCTTTCGCGATCGCGACTTTGGAGAGTATCTTGTAATTCTAATGTCGAACCATCTCTCATGCGTTCCTGGTATTATATATAATATTAATTATATTTTACCTGTTCTCAATCGATGGCTTTAACTATAATAATTGTTTGTAATATCTTTTGAGAAAAAAAAACTGATTTGATTTGATTTGATTCACGTACGTCGATTTCTCGGATTCCTCACGTGGCCGACATTCAATATTTGATTTATTTGATCTAGCCACGTTTCCCCGGTCTTCCTCTATTTCTAGTTCCATTAACACCTAGTTAACCTATACCTTTTTTACCATTCTTTTTGCCCTTGTTATTTCTTTCTACGTGTCCAAACCATCATAATGAGCCTTTCATTATTTTGTTCATAACACTGCCCTTCCGCACATCCGCAATGCATTTACTTATTATATTTTCATGCAACACTCTATCGTTCGTCTAAGAGATCTCATTTTTACCGCATTAATTCTACATTCATCCTTCTTTTGCGGCTTCATGCTTCGCTTCCATCCATTAGGGGACGGTACAAGGACCTCATTGTGCAATGCCATTATTAATATTAAAAATATAACGTAAATGAGGTTTTTATATTATGGAAAACGAATTACAAAAAAACCCGCAAAATTTTATTTTTCTTGGTGTTTTATCTCTTATAAATAATAACGAAGTTACAAAAGGTCGTAAATTGAAAATTTTCATTCCGATGCTTATCTCGTAAGGAAGTGTCCCTTGATATTTTCTACCTCTAGTGTCTTCGTCTTTAATGTTATATATTGCAAAGCTAAGAAATTTTACATAGAAGTTCTTTTAAAATCCAAATTACATCTTCAAGAAGCAATTTTGTACAAGTCTTTTTATAAATGACCCAAGGTAATTTTTATTTCGACGCGAAAAAATTAAACTAAATAGTGTGTAGGAATCAATTTATAATTAACGTGTAAAAATGACACATTCATTAAAAACAGTTATATTACGAATTAATACGAATGAAAACGACAGTTTTTATTAATTATAATCAATAAATTTTAACAAGTAGAGCAAGTAGTAAAATAAATGCAGTAGAAATTAGATCTCTTAGACGAATGTGTGGATACTCTGTGTATGATAGAGGGTCGAATGAAAATATAAGAAGTGAATGCTGTGCGAATGATAGTGTTGTGAACAAAATAATGAAAGGATAATTAAGATGGTTAGGACATATGGAAAGAATGAATGAAGAAAGAATGGTAAAAAAAAATATGCTAACGATGTAAATGGAACCAGAAATAGAGAAAGACCGAGGAAAACGTGGCACGATCAAATAAATCAAATATTGAATCAGTCAGAGAAATGGACGCGCGTGCATGACACGATGTATGAATGTTGAGGAAGCGAGAGAAATATGTCAGGAAAGAAAAGTGTGGCAGTCCATTCTTTCTGCCTACCCCTTCGGAGAGACGGCGTGATGGTTAGTTATTTAGTTATAAATAAATTATAATAAAACTTTTAGAAAACAGACGTTTTAAACAAACATATTACGTACACAGAAGCCATGTTAATTATTGTATTATATAATAAGAAAGTCCAATAATTGATTTATTTCCTTTGTCGCTAGATTAATACCTGGACCCCAATAAGAACTTTGAAATCTTATTTAAGATTTATTTAAAATATTTGTATTACTGTTAAAATTTAAAACACTGTTATACAATAATATCACAATTTCAAATAATAATTAAATAAAACGATGTTTTTTTAACTACTTCCACTTTTGTTTTATTTTTTACAGCGACTGGTTTCGCCAGGCTCGCTGGCATCGACAGACGACAGACAGATAGACAGACATCGACGACAAACCAGTCTGTCGATGCCAGCGAGAAAATAAATACAAGTCGCTGTCGAAATAAAGACAAAAGTGGAAGTAATTAAAAAAACATCGTTTTATTTAATTATTATTTAAAATGGACATCCATCAAGAAATTTCAGTAAAAATTTTTGATTATTATAATTTCATTTTATTCACTGAGAGTGTCGCGACAGCTGTTTCGCCAAACGTTGTTGGCATCATCAGGTGTTACAATAAACTGGTTTATTGTAACATCCTGATGATGACACCTGAAGATATCCTCCGAAACATGTCGTGTTTTTAAATATTTTTTTAATAATTAGTGGATTAAACAAAGTTATTTTAAATTTTCTAAGTATATTACTATGGAATTCCACAATTTTAATGCCTTAGCACTCAATAAGTATTTTATACAAAACTTCTCAAATTTGAGATAACATTTGTGAACAACTGTTATATCACCATTATTTTACTTCTCTCCAATAAATGTCAACATCGAGAGAACCTGATATAACAAGAAATAAACGAGAGAAGAAGTTATGTGATTTTATATAATAATAGTACGAGTATATACCGCACCATGACAGCTTTGACAGGAAGACGATTGGGACAATTTTTATTGTTATTTTTATTAGTTGCAATGACAGTCTTCTGAAACTCGATTAAGAATAAATATCAACTATTTTTATGTCATCAGTACGGTACCTTTTATGTACTGAGTATTAGTTTACTTTAAACGTACGGAACAGTAAAATGTTAACTATAATTGCGTTATGAAATCTTGTGCACGAACAAAGTGAACCAGTTACCACTGTCAGTGTTTGTGATTTCTCATGGAAAACAGGAAGGATTGTTCCTACAAAGGGATGTTCTCAAAGAGTTTAATTATAAGGAGTTGAATGCATATATGCATTTGTTAAGAAATATGCAAATTTGCACAAAATTTGAAAATTTTTGGCTTAAAAGATTCTTATTATTCTTCGACTTAATGTCTGTCCTATAATAATAATAATAATAATATGCTAACTTTTATAGCGCCGTTTTTGTGATGTAATCACTTCAAGGGCGCATTAAGACGTGTTTTAAAATTTAAAAATCAAAATTTTCGCGATCGGTTGAAAGTATAAATGTTTAAATTGGGTACGAAATATGAAAAAGATGGGTTTTCAGTTTAGATCTGAAATCTGTCGGATCATTTATGCATCTGAGGTGTGAAGGGAGATTGTTCCAAGCTGATGGACTGGTTACCGCGAACGCTCGATCCCCGAAATTTGTACTGGGGCAACGCTTCGGCTCAACTAATCTTCTTATTTACCGGGGAGTTCGCCAAGCGAAGTGTGGATTTCTTTGTATTTAGGCTGTCCGTTATACAGAGTTCAGATATCTAACTTGGTGCCATTCCACGTAGCGCTTTGAAAACTGTCCAGCAGAGTTTATACTGGATTCTTTCTGGACTTGTAAGCCAGTGAAGTTCTTTGAAATGTTGTGTTATATGGGACGTTTTTGGAATGCCTTTAATGAGTCTTGCTGCTGCATTGAACGCATATTGAAGTTTGTTTATTTGTTATTTTGGAATGTTTGCATAAATTCCATTACAATAATCAAGTCGTGACACAACGAAGGAATTTACAAGAGTTTTGAAAGTGTCATGGGGAATACTCCTTTTGACGGATTTTAATCGTCTTGTGGAAGAAACTAGCGCTGACTGTGTTATTAATTTGAGATTTTAGAGACAGATTTGCGTCAAGATCCAATCCAAGAGATTACCAAGAAGCTTTGTGGAGTTTTTGGGAACGATATCATTGTCAGCTGTTGAAATTGAGGAAAGATCAATAAGATGTTGACGCTTTGCGGAAGAAGTCCAGAGAAATTCCGTTTTGGATGGATTTAGTTTAAGTTTGTTTGATGCCATCCATTTGGATATGGCATCAATGCAGTTGACAGTTATTGACGTAAGGTGTTTGGTGTATACCTTTTATCATCATCATCAGCCGTCTGTCAATCACTGCTGAACGTAGGCCTTTTCCCAAAGCACGCCACCGCCCCCTATCCATTGCCGCTCCCATCCATCCATGTCCAGCAATCATCTTCAGATCGTCGTTCCAGCGGGCAGGGGGACGTCCAACTCTGCGGAATCCGTACGCGGTCTCCACTCCAAAACCCGTTTCCCCCATCGGCCGTCCGTTCTCTAACAGATATATCCAGCCATCGCCACTTCAGCCCGCCCATCCTTAGAGCCATCTCAGTCACCTTGGTTTGTTGTCGAATAAATTCGTATCTAAATATGTTCCTCAAGGTTATTTCAAGCATGGCTCTTTCCATGGCTCGTTAGCCGACCTTGAATCTGTAGACTAGACCTTTTGTCAGTGTCCACTTCTCGGCTCCGTACGTCATGACTGGCAAGACGCACTGGTTGAAGACTTTAGTCTAGAGGCATTGTGGTATTTTAGAATTGAGAACATGACGTAATTTTCCAAAGGCCGCCCAACCCAACTGAATTCTTCGGTTAGCTTTTTTCTCTTATACCTTTGACATATAAATAATATTATATTTAACTTATACTCTTATGACTTACTGTAATATTCATTTCAATAAAATCGCTTAGGGGGTTTTAATTTACCTTTTTTAATAAATAATAAATGTTTAATGAAAATAATATGATTTTCTACGTAAGAGGATTACTGAGTAAGCCGTTTATATAAAGGTCACATATTGACTGTATTTTCCCTTCAGACAAATTATCTTATATTCAATCACATACTTAAATATTTACTTTATTGAATTTTTAAAAAGACATTTTTTTCGTTTAAAAAAATCGTAGCTTTTTAAAGAATTGTTATAAAATAAAATTATACTAGGATAACTAATGAAAGCTCATGTTCAACTTAAAATATATTTTTTAAGGATTAATTGTATCTCAATAGAGACGAAGATGTTATTTTTTTTTTAAACAGAATGTGGTAGTCTCGACTACAGGCGTTTACAGGACTTATAACCTGTCATTGGTTGGGTTAAGCGATCACTTTATGTTAACAACATTCCCCATTCCGCCTTCTTACGCCCACCACGTCTGACAATTTTTTGGAACTTGTATATATGCTACTATTTTTAAATAACTTCACATTTTTTAGGTCAATCTACACTAGCGCAATCTATTAAGATAATTTTAAAGCATTAAAGTGATACTAGCAGTGTGATAATTGCGTAAGCCTTTTACATTGCATTAATAAAGATTTTCCTCTTAATGCTTACAAATAATCTTAATAGATGGCGCTAGTGTAGATGGACCTAAAAAATGTGAAGCTATTTAAAAATAGTAGCATGTGTACAAGTTCCAAAAAATTATCAGACGTGGTGGTCGTATGAAGGGCGGAATGGGGAATGTTGTTAACATAAAGTGATCGCTTAACCCAACCAATGACAGGTCATAAGTCCTGTAAACGCCTCGACTACCATATTCTGTTTAAAAAAAAAAAAATTACGTGTTCGTCTCTATTGAGATACAATTAATCCTTAAAAAATGATTAACCCGCAATGGGTAAAATCCAGTATTTGTATATAAGTATTTGTATACATTCAAAAAAACAAATTGTAAAAAAAAATTCAATTTAAAAAATTGTTTTATTTTGGCAATGAGTGAACCACTCTAACTTGTATATGAAATACAAATATATTTATTTAATCATTATTCGTTTCTTGTTTTCTCCACGTGCATCTGTGCTTCATGGTTATTTCTGTATTTGACATTTTAAGAGATTGAAGCAATTTGTAGAGAGGTAAATAGTGTGTATATAATACCCGTAGAACTGTATTCAGGCCGTTCTGTGTCAACCGCAAGATAAATTGAACACATCGTTTAGACATTTCGTTGCTTACACTCACACATATGTTTAAATATAATATTGCTTTTGAAAAAAAACTTTTTATATATTCATAAAAAATGACATTACAAATGTATTTTAAGCAATTGTCGGATGTCAGGATTGTCTAGTAATGCGTGATAATTGGGACGATTTTGCTTACCAATGCTTACCTCTAGTCTCAATAGATGGCGCTAGTGTAGATTGAACTAAAATATGTGAAATGTTTCTCAACATGGTAGCATATATACAACTTTCAAAAAATGATTGTCAGACGTGGTGTTCGTAAGAAGGGCGGAATGGGGAATGTTGTATTACATAAAGCGATCGCTTAACCCAACCAATGACAGGTCATAAGTCCTGTGAACGCCATGATCACCATATTCTGTTTCCAAATAATTTACATCTTCGTCTCTATTGAAATACAATTAATTCTTAACAAAATAAAACTTTTGAGTTTTTAAAAGAGTGTTGTCAATTCTCCTTCCAAATTGACAATGAAAAATATGAAAACAGAAATCATATACACAAGTATCAATTAATATTTTAATATTATATTATATAATACATGTTTTCAGATTTTTTACGTGATTTTATAAATATATTTTTATTGATGTAAATTGTAATTAAAAAAAAAACTATTATGTTGTATAAGCATTTTTTTATTTACGTTCCTCTTACTCTCCTTATGAAGAAAGTTTCTTGTGCTAAGGGTAGGAGTATCTGCAGAATTTCTCTAAGATTCTTCTCACCGAAGAGTAATATACTCGTATGGTTTCTTTCTAAGTGGCTTCTTCAGTGGATCCTTTATGTGTAACTTAGCGAATTTGTGAATAATAACGATTGAATAAACTGAATAATTAATAACCTGTTGTACACAAATGAATGGCTTTTTTTATATAGATGTAAATATTCAATAAAAACTAACCATCACGCCGTCTCTCCGAAGGAGTAGGCGGAAATAATGGACTGCCACACTTTTCTTTCCTGACATATTTCTCTTCCTTGCTCAACAATCATACATCGTGTCACGCACGCGCGTCGATTTCTCTGACTCCTCACGTGGCCGACATTCAATATTTGATTTATTTGATCGTGCCACGTTTTCCTAGGTCTTCCTCTATTTCTAGTTCCATTAACATCGTCAACATATATATGTTTTACCATTATTTCTTCATTCATTCTTTCCATGTGTTCAAACCATCTTAATGATCCTTTCATTATTTTGTTCATAACACCATCATTCGCGCCGCATTCACTTGTTATATTTTCATTCGACACTCTATCATACACAGAGTATCCGCGAGAGATTACTGTTATATATTCTGATAAAAATATTTTACAGTAATAATATACGAGACGCCGTTGAAAGTATTTTTCATTTTAGTTACATTCTTTGTTGACGAAGAAACGGATTTTCAACAGAAAAAAGTGGTAACTGGATTAGTTATTTCTCTTATTGTTTGTTTGCAAGTTTATCATCTTTCTGGCTAAATTAACCTTTATTTTACTTTGTTTGTGACCTTTAAACTTTGTATTTTAATAAAACATTCGTCTTTTCAGATGACAGTAACTAATGAACTAATTGTAAAGGACTATGGGGATCATATTTCTTAACGAGGTCGTTATAGAACATCCGGTTACTATTGTCAGCCTGCTAAGGCCCGTACACACAGTCTTTCTAACACTACATTGAAATATTATGTGGACAAATGAGTCGAAAATAAGGTCATCATCATTTTGATAAAACCCCACTAAGATAAAACATGTCAAACATTATCAGAAAAGTTTACTAGTCTTATAAGACTCACAGGGAAAAATAATTTAATATTAATTAATACGAATGAAAACGTCTGTTTTCTAAACGTTTTATTATGTTTTGTAGGAATGACATATTTCGCCTTTATCAAATGTGATAATGCTTTAAAAAGGCGAAACATGTCATTCCTATAAACTATAATAAAACTTCTAGAAAACAGACCTTTTCATTCGTATAAATGGTTGAATAAGGTGATTTACATAATTGCTTAACAAATAATAAATACATCAACTACAACAACATACCATCACACCGTCCGCAGGGGTAAGCAGAGAGAATGGACCGCCACACTATTCAATCCTGGCTCACCTTTCTAGCTTCCTCCACATTCATTCTGCGAGTCATACACGCATGTCGATTCTTCTGACTTCTAACCTTTAAAATTTGATTAATTTGGTCATGCCTTGTTTTCCTCGGTCTGCCTCGACTCCGTACTCCATTTACACTATTAAGTACTATTATATAATTGTCTTTTAAAACATTTTTGATGCAAAATAAAGTCATTAACTATTTTAATGCAATGAAAAGGGATTTTTTAAAATCTAGTAACCAAAATAGTTGATCAAGATCGTCTTATTTATGGTACGTAAAACCGAAAGGATAAACTATTGTAGTGGAAGTTAATATTGAATTAAGTATAAAATAGAACGTCAATCTTCTTCTTCTTCTCGGCGTTATATTCCGGTGAGGGATCTGGCTTTCGCCACAACAGTCCTTCACTAGCTCCTGTTCCTGACCATTCTTTTTCTTCTTCCTCCTCAGCCTATTCCAGTCTACTCCTGGACAAAGGCCTCCTCCATTCGCTTCCATGTCACTCTGTCTTGTGCAGATTGCATCCAGGTTATTCCGACGTGTCTGTTCAGATCTTCCTCTCACCGTAGTTGCGGTCGCCCTGCACTTCTCTTTGCCGTCCATGGTCTCCAAGTCAGCAGTCTTCTTGTCCATTTTTAATCTGAACTACTGGCTACGTGGCCTGCCCACTGCCATTTTAGAGTCATCACCCGGTGTATGATGTCAGTGACCATTGTTTTTTCTCTCACAGTATCTTTTCTGACTCTGTCTCTTAACCTTATTCCTAACATGGCTCTTTGGGTCACTCGTAGTTTCACGGCACTTTGTTTGGACAATGTTACAGTTTCAAGACCATAAGTACCAACTGGCAGAACGCAGGCTTATTATTACACTAATAGTATGTAATCTAAAATCGATACTTAATGAATGTGTACTTATATCCGTTATTGACATTTTGACTTTTGTGATAAAATTTCATTTCTAATAGCATGAAGTTAATGTAACATCTATTGAAATCTTTAATGTATACATGAGATTTATTCTAAAGGAAATTTATTGAATGGTTTTGGCCGGTACAGAAAATTCGATATAGCTTTTCCGACTTACAACCGAATATGGCTTACGTATATGTCTATACCTTGTGTTATTAAAATTACGTCAAACTCATAACTACACAAGTTAGAAGCGAGATATATTAAATTTGTATCTATATTTCGCTATAAGTCATAAACACATAAGAGTTATGAGATTTTTTAGTTTCAATCGTAGTGATTGGTTTGCAGCAAAGTGTTTTGCTGATTTTTGGAATGCCATTTTTAATGTGTACACATTTTTATACAAAACAGGTTATTTGAACATAAATACTGTACACACTTTTAAAGCTATTGATTCTCATGACATGTGATTCTCATGACAGTTAGTCTATCGCTATTTTTATTATCACTTTAATCCTTCCTCTGAATTTTTAAATAGAATATTATTTTCGTTTCTTTTCAGCTTCAATTGCACGAATCGTGAAGTTCCTGGGTAACACCGGTACCCCCTTGCTGACAGTGGGGGGTCTCTCCTTTGACTTCGTTGGTCCCAAAACGGACTGTTCCAACGAGTATCATATGTTGACCAGGACTGGAAGTGTTGGCTTTCGGGACATCGCTTACTTTATCATTGACCTTATGCACAAGTAAGTTGAAACCAGTTAACACTTTATTTTATTATTATTATTTGTTTATAGGTCATCTGAAATCAATAGAATTTTGCGAAAAGAGATATTTTTTGATTGGTAGTAATTAATATGATTTACAAGTAATTTTCTTAAAGCAATTGCATTAAAATAAATGTTTAACTCTTGTGATTTGAATAATCATTAAGAAATTTAGAAAAGCCATTTTTTAAATTTTATACTATTTTATTTTATGTGGGTGGTGGTCTAGGCGATAGAAAGCTGATCCAGGGGACTTGGGTTCGAGCTTGGATCAAGCCGGTCAATTTTCTGCTCATATTAAAGTTTGAAAAATAAATTCTAATATCATTGATTTAAATGTTTTGTCTTAGTCGTTTTAATTAAAAAAAAATACAAAGGTAAATGGTTTATTTATTGAACAATTTTAGTTAAATATTTTTTAAATATATCTATTCGGATGTAGAATCAACACAATAACGAAATACTCTTAATTTCTGATAAATAACGCGGCATGATTTCTATTTCTTATAATAAATCAGAAAATTATATTTGGTTCCTGTAAAATACTATGATTTTTTTTGTTTTAAATTGTATACTATATAGTAATAATTATCTCATTTAATTTAATTACTGATTTTCACTTACAAGACCAGGGGACGGTTTTGTAAATTGATTTTGAGATTTGACTTTGTTGGAACGTATACCCCTATGAGTCATTGATAATCAAATTAAGAAAATACACTCGCCTTTTAATTCAGTAAAAAAAGCTACCAATCTTTTCATCCCAGTTTATCTATTTGAATGGGTATCGGGTTAAGAAATTCCGGTCAATTCTCTGTCTTGTTTATTTTTCGAATTATTTACGAAAAATAATAATTTGATAGAATCACAAAATTTCAAATCGAATGATTTTTCCAAGTCGTGCTTTCCTTGTGTTAGTTAAAATCTGGTTTAAAAATACAATTTTTATTTTTATGTATTACTGAACTCATTTTAATCTCATTGAACTATTCTGAGCAACGATACGATTCAGAAAACAATTTTTTTTTTAATATTGGAAATTGGAACGTGGAATATTATTTTTTATTTTAATTTTTTTGTACTTCATTATTTCTGTTACGTTTAGATAAATAACATTTTTCCAGATTGTTTACTAAACAAAATTTTTAAAATATTGATTAATGAGTGCAATTGAATAGAGCAATACGTATTGAAAAAAATTATACGATTGTTTCCATTATCGATTTTTACATAAAAAAAATAGTGTTTCGATGATTTCATTAAAAAAATCACATATTATGTGGGGAAACATTTTCACGGATCAAAGGATTTAAAGGCTTTATTAAAATTTAAGCCCGCTCTTATTTTTCACGTACATAATCCAATATTCTGTTCAAACAGTGATTTTCATTACGAATTATTTCATGCGTGAGAAATGAGTTCAGTACGTTTTCACAGTTACGTGATTCCATGTCAATTTGTATCATTTTGTATATATTGTATATTTTTACTTTGTTTGCGATGTAAATATTGCTTTAAACAATAATATTTTTGAATTGAACAATATTATTTAATTTTTAATACAACACTTCATTAATTTTTTTTTCATTTAAAACAAAAACAAACGTGTTTCGGGACACATCATCCCTTCAGTGTTCACATAAATACAAAATTAATATAATTTTATTTTGTCATAACTGACCACATTTATGATATAAAAATACATAACTTTTTTTTTTACTATGTATGTATATAAGAGTAAAACACTAACTTTAATTTTTTTTAAATTGCATATCAGACATGTTTCGGACAACCGGTCCTTCTGCAGTGATACATATTAAAAAATTTATACAATTTAAAATTAGAATTAAACACTTTTAAAACGTTGTATAAAACCACATTATTTTGAGTCAGGAGTGCCAACCGGTTTCACCCTGTAACGAACATCGTCAGACACAAACACAAACTTGTGGTTTTATACAACGTTTTAAAAGTGTTTAATTCTAATTTTAAATATGTCAAACCACCAATTAAAGCTTCTTTCCATAGTTTTATTATAAATTTTATTATAAAATTTTTGACACATGTCTTAAATGATCATATTTGTAAACAATATTATAATATTTTAAATATGTATTTTTATAATATGTATCTTAAATTTTGAAATGTAATTTAAATTTTTGTTAAAGTTAGTGTTGTACTCGTATATACAAAGTATATAAAAAAGAAAAAAATCTACAACACAAAGTATGGCGAACATAGAAGAAATAAAAAAAAATGTAAAAACTAACTTACCAACCATCACGCCGTCTCTCCGAAGGGGTAGGAAGAAATAATGGACTGCCACACTTTAACGGATGCGGCATTCCATCCTTCTCTTTTCGTCCCCGCGGGAGACGCGGTGTGATGGGTTGCGACCCTCATAAGTATATGTATTAAATGTATACGAGTATATGTAACTACACTGATGAAAGACTTCTGTGTCCTGACACATGTTTTTTTTTTTACATTTTAAATTAATTAAGTGTTGTGTTGGAGAGTCAAAAAATTTGTTTAGTTATGAATCCACAACACAAAGTAATAATGAATATAGACATTTTTATTTTATCTTTTATGAACGCATTTCATGTGGGTTCCAAAACAGTATTTTTATTCTTAACAATAACACAGTAAGCACTTGAGTGTCTGGGGTGTCTGTGAAGAAAAAACATAAAAAAGTCTTTAATGGTCTCATAATAAAAAAAAAATTGTACGAAAATTTTTCAGAAAATGACAATCTTACTCCATCGACGGGAATCGTACCCGGCACCTTTGTTGTGTGCCACTCTGCCAAGAAGGTCGTTGTTTAATAAATATATAGTTTTTTTTATTGCTGATATAAAATCATTCACCAAATAATAATAAAAAATTGTCCTTTTTATGTACAATCGCTTACACTTTTTGAAGAAAAATCTCATGAGAATAGAACACTAGAAGAAAAAAAAAATAACGTATTTTCTGGAGTAACTCAAAAACATTAATTATTTTTAAGATGTAGGAGTATGTGGGAAGGAAGAAGCGATAAGGATATTTTTATAAATTGTAAAAATGGGATTACTCATAATAAAAAAAAATTATATTTTACATACCTTAACGCATAACGGGTGTATTTATTATATAATTAAAAAAATACTGTTTACTCGTATGTCGTTGACCCAAGAAAACAAAACAGTTATCCACCAAAGAATAAATGTACAAAAAACATTTATAAACATATTTATTTATTTTAAATGATGCTAATTTTCGCTTTCATACAAGTTTCATCAGTAAAAAGTAAAAATAATGTATTATATTTGTAAAACAATATTTTTTTTACTAGCTCATTTATTTACCTTATATTTTTGTTATCTTTTATATTCAAACAATTTCTTAGTATATATTTGTAAGTACATATTTATTTAGGTACATTTCATTTGAAATACAATTCTGAAGGGTTTTGATCACAGATTCATAAAGTGTGCGATGCTGTCCACTTGTGGGCGCTGGAACAATTAGAGGAACCGAAGTTGGGTCATTATCGGTTTAGGGGCATTAAATAATACAGGATATATTTTAAAAAAGAAAACCATTCTCATATTAGAATGATGGCTGGTTAGAGGAATGTTCATTACAATACTTATCATCACTTGTTGAAGAACTACCGCGGTCAATGCTTTGGAATTAAGAGCTCCGAAATTGGGGATATTCCAACACTAATTTTGAAGGACGCCTAAGAGATGTCTCTGGACCTCATTCTATGCACAGAATATGATGCCTCGCACAGGGAATTAGGGTTGGTTGTCAAATAATCGGTCAAGGTTTATGGATGGAAGTGGTCAAAATGAAAGAATTTATGGGCCATTGTGAGAGTTAGTTTGGCTGTAAAACCACGAAGATAAACCCTTCCCGAGACAATATGTAGAAGTAATTTGTTGTGCAGCTTGAGAATTTTCTGAAAAAAATTCTGGCGTATACGCGCACCCATAGCAAACAAATCACTCATCACTAAGAACTTTTTTAAAAAATAAAGAAAAAATCGAGCGCCAATCTGCGATCCCCACAACTGGTCAGGTAAATTATTACTTGTCTGTTAACATATTATTTTTGTATATTTTGAAATAACGTGGAAATAATAAAACATACAAAAATGATAAATTTGAATTGATTATTCTGTTTGTTTATCAGAGAACAAATTTTGAAGCGAATACTGATCAGTATTTTTCTGGAACGGAGCGATAGTAAAAACTGTCTGAGAATCAGCGGTTTTGATAAAAAATATAAAAATGATATAAATCACATCTAAAAAAATGGGATATGAAAGTAATTTGATTACTATTTTTCTGATTACTAAAAATAAAGCATCAATATAAATGTGAGTAGTTTCATAGTAAAACGTTATTTGAATAACCATTTAATTTACTTTGGGTAATTATAGCTTTGATTTGGAGTTCTCGGAATAAAATTAATTATAAAGTAAACGTACAAAATCTAGTTCGCTATGTATTATATATAAAACGAACCTTAAATCTTGACCCGAACTTCACCAAGGAATCGAAGATTTCATTAAATAAGTTTATGCTAATTTGTATACGTACGTAGTATTTAGATTTCTCGGGAAGTTTTGGACCTTGTGTACTAAGATCGCCATCACGAAGTTAATAAGTAATTTCATTAAAGTTTTCGTTGATTGATACATTTTATATATTTATTTACTTTTTCTTGGCGCTACATCCCGGAGTGGGATTTAGCCTCCTCCACAGCAGTTCTCCACTGGCTCCTGTCCCTCGCCAACCTCAATTCTCAAGGATTATACGGGAGTTCGAGTTCCATGGTTAACCTGCGATAAACCCTGCTCCTTTATACACACATAGTAATCTACTTTAATGATGCCAGTGTCAAGGACTCCTTAAGAGTTTAAACCTGCGATGAAACCTCCTCCTTAATCTACACATAGTCGTCTACTGAGACATCTGCCGAGAAACTACGAGTGACGCAAAGAGACAGAGAGTCAGAAACGATACGGTGAGAGAAAAAACAAAGACATCATTCACCGGGTGGCGACTCTTGAATGGCAGTGGGCAGGTCACGTAGCCAGAAGCTCAGATGAAAAATGGCCAAGAAGACTGCTGAGTTGGAGACCGTGGACGGCAAAGAGAAGTGCAGGGCGACCGCAATAACGGTGGAAGGATGATCTGAACAGACACGTCGGAATAGCCTGGATGCAGTCTGTACAAGACAGAGTGACATGGAAGTGAATGGAGGAGGCTTATGTCCAGGTGTGGACGGGAATAAGCCGAGGAAGAAGAAGAAGAATAGCAACAAGAGATTGTTTACCTCAAGGAAGAAGTTCCCAAGGACAACCTCTTAAAATATGGATGGCCAGCTGCAGTCCATTTTTTACAAGAAGAAGTTTGGACGCAGAGAATAACAAGCCAAATGAACTAAACCAAGAATAATAATAATAATTTGAGCTGACATCGCCTTTTCTTACGTTGGTCACACCTGGCACATTAATTTGAAACGATTTTTCTAAAGGCACCTACCCTGTAACCACTTGCAAAGTTAAGACGTGATTTAAAAAATAATAATTACAATTTCACGCACGCTTTTCTTTGAACCCCGAGGACACGAGATGAAATAAATGAATTGGCGATAATGAATAAAACTTTATAATGAAATTTTGAGTCACGTAAATGCGTCAATTTACCGTTAATATTAACCCTCCCTTCCCTGTGATGGGTATCTTCTACACGTTGCTTCTAATAACCATCAATATCTTTATAAATATAATAAATACAAGTTAGGTATTTAGGTATTCCTTCATAATATATTTACGCATTGATTAAAAAAAATATATTAATAATAAACAAAATTTATCGGGTACATCCGAAATATAATTCTGAAATCGGAAAAGAAATTCGTAGCGCTGAGTGTGCGACACTATATTGCATACTTCACTGTGGAAGCGCGAGGAGCTCAATGTTCTCACTGCCCGGCTGTACCTCTCGGGCTTGCAACGAGAGTGGATCTATGCCCGTCCCGTGAGCGTTGTCAGATGTTTTTTTTAAATGTTTTTAGCAAATAAATCTCAATTATTATAATTTTTGACTTCAATTATAATTAATTAAGGGGATTAGCCATGAATGTTCTTATTTTTCCGATTTAAAATCGCTAATTTTTGATCGGGTACTGACAACCCAACACAGGAACGCGCGTTTTTATTTTAGCACCGTAAGAGAAAGGTTAAGGACGGATACATCCATTATTGGGAAATTTCCCTTAAAAGCTTTACGTTAAAATATTTTTAAGTACTTGAAAATGAACTTTATTTCTATAAAAAAATATTAACATTCTTAGAACTTTGTTAGATAAACTTAATGCGTTCGCATTATGGAATTACATACTTACGATTTTTGATATAAATTAAAACAAGTTTTTTTCCACTCAATATGTTTCGATGGCGTTATACCCGCATCATCGGGAGAAGTATAAAAAGTAACTAAAATAAAATTCCACTGATTGCGAGATGTGGCGACCTTCATGATAGAGTGGCGAGAGCTATGACTGCTTCTCTGAAGGTCCCGGGTTCGATTCCCGTCGACGGCAGTGAGATTGTCATAAACAAGTAGAAAATAACTAGAACAATATGGGTAAAGGCTTGGAATTTTCCATTTTTTAATCAGCTTTGATGAATGATTTCTTACACTCTAAGTAGGATCCAAAGGTTTTGATGTTTCAATTTAGCAAAAAAACAAAAAAATATCCCAAAATACGGTCGTAGAAAACATTCAAATATTTTATCTGAGGTCAAAGCAAATATGAAAATAAAAATACTTTGACCTCAATCGCAATCTCAGAATATTTTTGTTTTGAGCGAATTAAATTGGATTTTTGTATATATCTGAGTTGAGAATGCCTTATTAAATTATTTTCACACGTAAATTATATATATTTTAATTTTCACGCAATCACGGTTTGTCGCTTTCGCACGTTTTGGGACTAACAGCACATTACCGCCATCTAGGTACGGGTGGCGGAAGATCCTGTTGGTGAATGAACCCGAGGGGCAGTACTCGATTGTGGGGAAAACCACCTGTCATCTCATGATGAAGACGATGGCCCAGTACATCAAGAAGGAGAAGCTGATGTACTCGTCTTGGGACACAACGCAGAACATTCAGCAGAACTTCAGTCACAATTTGCGACTCGAATTAGCCATGTCATATACAAGTAAGTAAGTTTTGAAATCTGTACAATAAAGCTTCGGGTGTCGGACGATAGATGCCAGTGTATTATATTTTGTGAATTTCAGTTGTCGTCAATTTTACACCCAAATATTTGTTTACTTCTGTATATATTTCGGAAAATGATTCGTGTTATTTTGTATGCAAAGTTGTTGTTATTTATATTGTGTTTATTTGCCGGATTTAGTACCAGTCGAGGAGTGTTTAATATCTCCCTCGCTAGATGTCACTAGTGAATTTTTCGCTTAAAATTGCGTTCGTTGACACTATAAGGCGGGTAAATTTTGGCGTTTCAGATACAACTGGCTAAAGCTCATGCTGGTTTATGAACGAAGCGCCCGCTACATCGTTGCCGGTTCGGATACCTGCTATCTGCAAGTGAATACACTTGCTCAGATGCTAAAGGAAGATTCTTTACTGAAAACGTCGTACAGAGCTTGGGAGTACATCAATGACGGAATATCGATAGAGGATAAACTCGTTCAACAGATTGGAAACAACTACGGCAGTGAGTGAAATTTCGAATTTTCTCACTTTCGCCGCTGTCGCTAGATGGCGGTAATGTAAATATCACGGTTTTCAACTTTTACATTTCTGCACCCTACAGAGTTTATTTTTCGCGATTTACGTGAATTAATCATTTTGTTATGGTGAATAAACTTTTTATAATACGCGTGGGCGCTGTCAAAATCGCTGCAAAATAAGATAACATGCTGCCGTAAAATGCTCGTAACATTAGGTGGAACGTAAGTAAAGCATTTATTATTAATAATAAAAGGTAAGTAAATATTGTTATTAGTTTATCAACTCATATAATGAAATAGCAGAGGTTAATATCTATTCATCTTATTTTAGTGAAATAAGTATGATATTTACGTAATAAGTAAAATGATTTATTTTTATATTTATGAGGAATCTTTTATTATAATATTGTACAATAGATAAACAATTTCTACTAAAGTCAAGTGGGAAAATATTACTTTTTTATTATCTTGACCTAAAATTTACACAATTTTATGAAAGGTCCAAAAACAAATAAATAAAAACACTTTAAATTGGTTTAATAACCAAATTTAAAAAAAGTACATGATTTAAATATTGAATGATTCAAAATGCTAAGTACCTATACTAGTGTATATAAGCTACTGAAATCCTGAAATTTTTAAAGAAAATTCAAATAAATGTTCGAAAAACAAAGGTAAATTTTGTTGTTGGCTTTGATATACAAGCTTCTGAATAAATAATGTATCCATTAGGATATACCTTGGTTATGTGTAAGAATATTTTATGAATGGATTTAACATTTAGATGTACCAGAGTATTTTATTTCGTTTATGAGAAATTATACTGTCTACCGTACAACAATATTTTGCTGTCTCTCTTACTGCTGCAAATAAAATAAAACTATATCCACATATGTGGCGTTATCAACAATTAATACTATAAATCAGTGGCGTGCCTAGGGTCAACCATTAAGGCAAGCCCGTCCGACTTAGTTGTGTAAATATAATAGTAAAGGGTCACGATAATACATTTTTCCGGATTAAAAGAGTTTTATCTTTTTAAATTAATTTCGCGAATTAATTGAATTTAAATCCCATTTTAGGCGCATTTTAAATATATACAAAAAACTAATTTCTTCGTCATCGAATTCACGTTCTTGTTATAATATAATAATATATTTACAAATACATGAAAAAGTATAATTAATAAGAAATAATCTGTAAATAGACAATAATAATAAATTCAATAAGAATAAATGTTCGTAAAGAAATTATGTAATCTTTATTTTCATAATATTTCTGCACATAACGTAAATGACAGATAACATTCTGACAATACAAATGAAGTTCGTGACACATCGAATAGTAACATACTTTAGAGTGATTAAGCCCGGCTTCAAATCCATACAAAAAATTGTAGATATCTTCTGGTATATTCACCTAGCTATATGATTACAAGCCAAAAATACGCAAGTGCGACAAAGACCAGAGTCAGCGGAGTAATTTGCAACGCCACGAATTAAATCGCTTAACTCGTGCGAATATTCAAAATATTATTTAATTCGTAGACTTTTTAAGGCAAGCCCGGCTTTTCGGCTTGTATTGAAGTACCGCCACTGATAAAACATTTTTGAAAACTAAAAAAAAAACTTAAAATTATAATTAAGTTTTCTCTTCTATAAACATTCTGAAACTTGGATTAAAAAAGGATGCGCAATCAATTGAAAAATACACTATTTATGTGTTAACTAAACATCGTTTTTTGCAATAATAATGAGTTCATCAACTCGTCCAACGTTTTCTACTCATGAATCCAGTTCATTTGATGGTTTTCTTGACTTCAACTCATGTTGTTTTCACTTCATTGTACATGTAATTTTCGTGTTCTTGTTTAGTTTTTATATTGCCCTGGTGAAGCTTGGGTCCAAGCGAAACTAGTTGGCATCAATTATAATAACAATACCGTGGTTAATTACAAAGTGTTTTATTATTTTATATCTATAAAATTAAAATGTCTGACCACAAAGTGAACGCTACATATGAAAACTTACTTTTATTAGCTATCTCAATTACTAAGAAAATAAATAACTTTACCTTGTTTTATAATATATACAGTATATGTACCACGTGTTTTAGTTTCGTAAATGGCTGATTGCTAGTAATATAATATTTCTTTTTAATTAACATGTAAACATTCACGCGTTAAAGTTTTTTTTTAAAAACATAAGGCCATATTTTTGCTGGATGGTGCGTTCGACAGAATCAATCTGAAACATAAAACCTCATCTGTCAAAACTGACCATATTTGTAAACAAATTTTATCTAATAGTATTTTAAATATCTATATAATATCACTGAGGAAGGGCTGGGTCGTCCGAAACATGTTTGATATTTAATTTTAATTTGTTTAAAAAGTGAGTACTCGTATATCTCTCTCTCTCTCTGGTTTCAATCCTGGGATTGGTTTGCAGCAAGTTCCTCTATTCTTCTCTTCCATTCTTCCCTGTCTTGTGCGGCTCTTTTGAAATCTGCATATGATGAGCAGCGCACGTCCACCAACAGGTCCTCCAGGTACTCTCGGCGTGGGCGTCCCCTAGAGTTTGTCCCCTCGGCCATACCCTCCATTATGGCATGCAAGAGGCCTTCTTGTCGTATTACATAGCCGATCCATCTTGCACGCCTTTCGGACAAGCAAAGCAGGTGCCTTCCTCCTTCGATTCTTTGGAGAACCTCCTCATTTGTTATGTGGTCTCTCCAGGGAATTCCTAATAGTCTTCTATAGGACCACATCTCAAAAGCCTCTTGTCTTTGTATATAAAAAAACCCCAATATAAAACATGTACAACACAAAGTATGGCGAACATAAAAGAAAGACATAAAGTGTCATTTTGATTCAGATTCACATTTGAATATATAGCCATATTTTTGCGGTTATATACAAACCGGGGAATAAATGTAAAAATTAAATACATATACATTAAATTTAATTTGCTATTAATTCTGAGGGCAGAATAAGCAAACAATATGTCGATTATTCAAACGGTTGAATTACGAGCATGATAAGTACAGACTTGCAGATTGTATAGACTGGAGCGATTTCAGATCTTAGAACAGACGTAACCTAGATACGAAAGTGACCTCAATTACTTACCCTTTTGAAATGCGTAAATCAGTCGTTAAATACTCTGCATTCAAATCTCAACAATGACATAAACAAACCGATTAAGACATTTAAATGTGATGTCATATCTTAAAAAATAAAACCGTTATTAATATACAGCGGAAATAGACTGAAAACAAGCGGAATAAGAAATCTGTTGAACATGATCACCTCGGAAATCGATGGCTTTTATATTAGTGAAAGTATTATGCATTCAGAAGACGTACAATCTTGGCTTTAGATATTATATTGTCTTCCTAATATGATCTATCATGCGTTTCTGGTATTATACAATATATTATATAAAAAAATGTGTTATTGATTGAAATTTCTTGGTTGTAAAAAAAATTTAAGAAATTTTTTATGTTTATTTTTAGTGTAAAATCTACTTATTAATTTTTGTCTTCGACCGGTTTCGGCAGCTCGCTGTCATCTTCTGGGACCAAGACACCAAGTAGATTTTACATTAAAAATAACCATAGAAAAATACTTAAAATTTTTTATTTTATTTTCATTTTTCAAAAAATGTGTTTCTTTAAATGTATGACGTTTAAAAATTTGATCCATTAATGATTTAAATTTTTATACTTAAGAAATTGAAAATAACTATGTTTAATCCACTAGATATTAAAAAAATATTTAAAAACACGACATTTTTTGGAGGATACCTCCATCTTCAGTAATTAACTTGGGCTATTTGTTATAAGTAATAATCAAACGAAATCAATTCAGTTTATTTCATCAATAGACATTACAAAATTAACTTTCAATGCATCTTTTGAGAACAGGTAAAATAAGACATTGTTTATACTGTGTACTACCAAAAACGCATGAGAGATGGTTCGACATTAGGAAGACAGGATACTCTCCAGAATGAAGAGTATTAGCCTTCTGAACGTACTTTCACTAATATGAAAGACGTCAATCTCCGAGGAGACCGCGAACTTATAACAAGCCCAGGTTAATTTTAAAATTTAAATTATTGTATCGAATTTTAAATGCGTTTTTTTTATATAAGTCTTTCTTTATTTAGTTTTTATTATATTTTTACACCTGAAGATGGAGGTATCCTCCGAAACATGTCGTGTTTTTTAAATATTTTTTTTAATATTTAGTGGATTAAACGAAGTTATTTTCAATAACCTAAGTATATTACTATGGAATTCCACAGTGTCAATGCCTTAGCGTTCAATAAGTTATTAAATAAATTGTTTCAAATCATTGTCATTGTCATTAATATACTGGCGATTGACCACTGTTATTGAAACCGATTCAAGCGCCATCTCTTGGTGACTTAAATTACACACAATAATATACTCACATCAAACAAAATTAGTTCAATAGTCCATTTTTGACAGAAACACTATGATATTTTAACATTTTATAACTGTTAATTCAAAAACTTTGTTTTATATCACAAATTGTATTTAGTTTACTTTACGACAGCTGTTTCATCAACCAATGTTGACATCATCAGGTGTTACAAAAAACCTTAAAGTAAAATAAATACAATTTGTGACATAAAACAAAGTTTTTCAATTAACAGTTATAAAAATTAGTTCAAATTAGTGTATACTGTAACGCACCTAGCCTTAAGAAAGTAATTTATCAGTGACACTAAGAATTCATTTAAATACATTTTAAAAGTGTATTTTAACATGGTTCATATCAAATTATTTTCTTTACCTTCTCAGAAGTGAAATTAAAAAACAGTAAAAATTTTGTCGCAATCGGTTCAGTATTTGTCGAGTCTATTGGTCATATAGTCACGAACATTGCCTTTTATTTGTGTAGTTAGTATCGTATTTCACACTGTCATTTTTATTACTATATTTTATTATTCTGCAGAACGGAAACGTATTACAAATTAATTATAATCAACTTTAGCTTCAGTATACATAATAAATCTATTGCAAAGCTTTCGAGATCTCTATGTAAACTGTAAACAGACAATTAATACTGTGGAATAACGTGTACCTTTGGGGCAAATAGCAACTAGAATTTATTGTTTCTTTGAATTGCATATGTGGCAATATAACATTTTGCATGTCACAGCGATAGGAGTGATACTAATATTGGTGCACGGTGATGCAATGGATAATTGAAAAATAAAACAGTCGTCAAATCACCAACGATTTTGATGTGAACAAATATTGAATGGTTGAATAAGCTTTAAATGGATGTAAATGGAGTACAGAGTCGAGGTAGACCGAGGAAAATATGGCACGACCAAATTAATCAAGGTCATTTTAGAAGTCGGAAGAATCGACGTGCGCGTATGACTCGTTGTATGAAGCTGCGGAGAAAGCTAAAGAGGTGTGTCAGGAGAGAATGGTGTGCCGGTTCATTCTCTCTGCCTACCCCTACGGGGAAACGGCGCGATGTTTTGTTGTTGTTGTATAAGCTGTATAATGTTTTTTTTTTAAATACTTATCAACATATTTAATACCCACTCGATTTCATATATTATAAATTTTGTTAAATCATTCAATAAAATATATTTATCAAACAAATAAAATGTTAAAGTAAAAAGTAACTAGGACTTGAATATAAATTAAATATTTAAAATACAATATATATCTTTTTATGATCTATATCTTTGTACCTTGATCTCTTTTACCAACGTTTCGAAGATCGCTGTAGTCTTCATTTTCAGATTTAGACTCCCAACGGGGGTGGTACCGCCCCCTAGTGGATGCTGAAGCTATTGGTGCTGAAAACGATGTTTTTTTTTAACTACTTCCACTTTTGATAGCGACCGGTTTTGCCAGGCACGCTGGCATTGACAGATTGTGTGAAATTCCACCAACAAACGAAATGTTCTAGACCAGTCTGTCGATGCCAGCGAGCCTGGCGTAACCGGTTGCCGTCGAAATAAAGACAAAGTGGGAAGTTATTTAAAAACGTCGTTTTCATAATTATTGTATTTAAAATGAATTTTCATCAAGAGAATTCAGTAAAATCATTTGATTATCTTGAAAGTATAAAATAAATAATTATTAAATAGTCCATTGTTTTGACCGAAACACTATGATACTTTAACAATATAAACTGTTAAATTAAAAAAAAGTTGTTTTATGTATTACAATTGTATTTTTATTTTTCGCAACAACTGTTTCCTCAACTAATGTTGACATCATCAGGTGTTACAATAATATATCAATTTTCCAATTTTTGTGAGTTTCGAACCTTTATGTGAAATTATTCCTATGTATTGAATAACTTCTTTGATATAATTTTGAAGTTCTTGGGTTTTTGAAGAACTTCAAAATTATATCAAGAAATTATTTAAAATGACATTGAACCAAACACACATAAAAGTTCGAAAAATGACTGACATTAGACATATTATTGTAACACCTGACGATGTCAACAAAGGTAGACGAAACAGCTGTCGCGAAAAACAATTGTCATACATAACTCTTAAAAAATAATCACATATATACAAGTTCAAAAATTTGTCAGACGTGGTGTCGTAAGAAGGGCAGAATGGTGAATGTTGTTTAACATAAAGTGATCGCTTAACCCAACCAATGACAGGTCATAAGTCCTGTAAACGCCTCGACTACCATATTCTGTTTCCAAATAATTTACAACTTCGTCTCTATTGAGATACAATTAATCCTTAAAAAATGATTAACCCGCAATGGGTGAAAATCAGTATTTGTTTACAAGTATTTGTATACAAAAAACAAATTGATAATTTGTAAGTTTCGAGTTAAATCAACTTCGATTTCTACGCAGTATTTCCTTGTGATGCATGAAGCATTTGAAATATTATAGAATGCATACAGAAATAACATAGCATTCCAGAAACACGTGCAATCTGTACATTTAATTAATATTTTGTAAACGGAAACGATAAGTTACATAAATATTATTATTGTACCGCGCTCGAGGAAGTAATCCCTGTGGAAATATAGCTGAATAATTGTTGTATTTTAAATGAATATTAACGTACGAAGAACGAATAAATTAGATAGAAAAACATGTAGTGATTTGATAACTAAAATTGTATTAAATTTTCTTCCACGAGTTTATTATTTGTGTTGCTGTTTTCATTGGTTAGTTATATCATTTTAACAGGTGCAAATTATTAACGTTTGATTAGTTTTGTAAAACTCCATTATCAATTTATTATAGTTAACACGATTGTTTAATGGTTTAACTTGGATAATTAATACGAATGAAAACGTCAGTTTTCTAGAAGTTTAATTATATAATATTTTATGGGAATGACATGTTTTGCCCTTCTAAGACATTATCAAATATGACGAAACTTCAACTCATTGCAGTTCATACTCGTATACACTAGTAAATAGAGCAGAATATGGTAATTAACGAAAATTGATGTGACTTTACACATTTTTAACAAATAATTATTTGGGTAGGTCGTGAAATATTAGAAAGTGTTTCTTAGAACTCGTTAAGAAATTTTATGACAATGATAACATGGTTAGGAAACTGTAACGAGTTGAAGTTTCGTCACATTTGATAATGCCTTAGAAGGGCGAAACATGTCATTCCCATAAAATATATAATAAAACTTCTGGAAAACTGACGTTTTCATTCGTATTAATTATTTAATATGGAGTTTTACATCATTGTTCAAGAAAACAATAAATAGGTTTAACTTGGATTAAATTTATATAATTAATTATATCAATTTGTTTCGCCTTGCGAGGACATTCTCAAACTGGTTTGAGCAGTTTGAGAAATAATTGTGCAATTGACAATAATTAACCAGTATACTGTTATATTATTGTAATAAAATAATCGCTTTGCATATTAACTATTCTGGGAAGTTCATGAATAATTGACTTCTCAGAATAATACATAGTTTTGTTCGTTTACCGTAGATGGCGCTGATGTCGAATGTGTGTTTAAGCATTTGTAAATCACTTGCGTTGTAGCGTGGCGTAGATTTAAAATTTAAATTCAATATCAAATGTCATTTAGTATATAGTTTATCGAAAATATGAATATCGAAAAATCTTTTGCTGAACCAGCTAATAGAAGCCAAAGTTCGGGCAGGACAACGGCTGTTGGGTCCGCTAGTATATTTATATATTTTTATAATCTAACTAACTAACCATCATGCCGTCTCCCCGAAGGGGTAGGCAGAAAGAATGGACTGTCACACTTTTCTTTCCTGATATATTTCTCACGCTTCCGCGACATTCATATATAGTGTCATGCACGCGAGTCGATTTCTCTGACTCCTCACATGGCCGACATTCAATATTTGATTTATTTGATCGTGTCACGTTTTCCTCGGTCTTCCTCTATTTCTGATTCCATTAACATCGTAAACATATTTTTTTTACCATTCTTTCTTCATTAATTTTTTCCATATATTGCTGTGTTAAATATAATTACAATTTTGTGGTTAATACACAAAGTATTTACTTTATTTCCTGTTCGTATGTGTATTACTTTAAAAGGTTTAACCACAAATAGAGTGCTTTATATATAGGATATATTTTTAAAATATGTTTTTATTTATGAAGAAAAAACTTATGTATATTGAATATAATATATTAATAATTAATTACCATGTACATGTCCAACAGTCTAATCAGAAAAAAACGGAAATCGCGGGTTCCACCACATTCCCGGTGTAAAAATATCTTGTGATTTCTAACGTTTTATCAATATTGCAATTGTGTTACCATTTTAATGTCACATGTTTAATATCTTATATAGGGCCATTTTATAAAATTCCTACTCACATTTCATTAAAAAAATTCAAGCAGTTTATCGAGCAAACATTTTAAGAAATGGAGAGCGGAAGAAAGTGTTTTGAACAAAATTATGATAGGATCTCTGCATTGGTTTAGATACATCGAACGCATTTATGAAGAAATTATGGTTAAGAAAGTTTTTTTTTTTTTTTAAAGACTAACATCAAAGGTTTAAATCAATGATATTAGAATTTATTTTACAATCTTCAATATGAGCAGAAAATAGCTCATTATTATGAAGAAGGAATCTGGTGGTGTCCAGGCTCGAACCCAAGTCCCCTAGATTAGGAGTAAAGCGTTCTATCCCCTAGACCACCACCCGATTACGATGTGAATGGAGTACGAAGTCGAAGAAGACCAAGGAAAACATGGCGTTACCAAATTAATTAATTATATTATAAAAGTCAACTATGTGAGAAGTCAGAAAAATCGATGTGCTTGTATGATAGTGATGATTCTATAGTGTAGTGTTGCAGTTCATGAAATTTTTTAAAACACGTGTATTCGCATTTTTTAATACATTATTATTTATTTCTACACTTGCACATAAAAAAAAACACACGTTAAATAATATAATGAGTTTTTTTTGACAGAAATGTTATATGATATAATAACATGAAATTTTTGTGTTTGTTTGTACAAAAGTAATGTGTGGTTAGAAATTAACAATTTATCACTCAATTAGACCCGTAAATAATGCATGTTGTGAAATAACCATATTTTTATAACAGAAAACATTACTTTCGCTACAGATAAATGATTGATTACAGCTAGGGTATGAAAATGTTTGTTTTTCTAAATATGTTTTCGCACTCGCAACCAACAAAAATACGTTACGTAACATATTGAACGTATTACGTATGTATTCGTAATACTTGTATATGAGCTGAGTCTGGGAAAGCTCATCATCATCTTCATTATTATAACAGTGTTGGACATAGACTTGCCTTCCCGACTTCCATAACTCTTTATCCCTCACCGCTCTGTACCATAGATCTCCCGGGACTCTCTTAATGTCATCAGACCATCTTGCTTGTGGTCTGCCAGGATTCCGTGAAAGAGCTAATTATAATGGGCAAAGTAGAAGGAAACCTAGCACAAGAAAGGCTATCAGGCAGCTGGTCCTATCAAATCAAACAACTGGTCTCTCAATAGCTGTAGACCGATTGTTGAGTGCATGGCGGGAGGTTTAATAGATAGATAGAGGGTGGTCCCTTAGTCAAGAGGAGTGCTACAGAATAATTTTCAAGGGTTAAGTTGTTTACTTTCCCCCAAATCCTCTTCCAGGAAGACAAGAGTTTTTCTGTAAAAGTTTTTTTATCGTTGCCCTGATGTTAATCCGCTTGGAGCGAAACCGGTTGGTAGTGTGAAAAAAGCAAAAATTATGAGAGTTTTAATTTATTTTTAAAAATGTATTTTTTAAAAATATCTTATCTTTTTTTTAATTTAACTGTTGCTTAGTTAAAATAATAAAAAAAGAGAGACGGCGTGATGGTTAGTTAGTTAGTTAGTTAGATTCATCATAATATCATGTACAATCAAAAGTATTAAAAAAGTTTGTAAGATACCATACATTCAGCTATGAGCTGCAAATGAAGTATGCTAAAGTGGAAAACCATTTTTTGGACTGCAAATGCAGTCGACAGTATACAACATGCATTATGGTTATTTTACAACATGCATTATGCTGGTTAAATATTTTATCCCTTTTTTAAGTATGCACATTCAAAAACAATTCTAGTTTAATTTATTGTTTCTTGAATAATGATGTAAAACTCCATATGAAATAATTAATACGAATGAAAACATCAGTTTTCTAGAAGTTTTATTCTATTTTATGGAATGATATGTTTCGCCCTTCTAAGGTATTATTAAATGTTTAAGGCATTATCAATTCAAATAGACATTTGATAATGCATTAGAGGGGCGAAACATGTCATTCCGATAAAATATTAGGTCCTTACATATGAAATTGGCGTTTTGTATGGTAGTAACATAAAGTTGATTTTTTTAAAATATAATATATTTATTTAATCAAAGTATGAACCATTGCTATCTATGCACTTTTGTCATCTCATAGGTAGTTCATCGATCCCTTTACTAAAAAAAACATTCATACGGGAATCAATAAAATCTTTGAAGTCGGTTTGGACTGCCCCATCGGAGTTGAATTTTTTCCCTTGCAAGAAGTTATCCAAATTTCGAAAAAAATAGTAATCTGTTGGGGCAAGGTCCGGAGAGTACGGTGGATGTCTTATACATTCCAATTGAAGCTCTTCTAATTTGGTAGCCGTTTGTTGTGCAGTGTGTGGTCTAGCGTTATCATGAAGCAGCAGTGGCCTAGAGCGATTAACCAGCCTCGGTTGTTTAGCAGCTAGCTTTTCCATCATGGTTTGCAGTTGCTGACAATAGACATCTGCCGTAATCGTCTGGCCAGATTTAAAAAAGCTGTAGTGAACGACACCAGCACTAGTCCACCAAATGCTCACAAGTAACTTTTTTGGAGTCAATTTTCGCTTGGGGCATGGTTTGGCTGGTTCGGCAGGGTTCAGCCATTGCGATGAGCGCTTCCGATTATCATACAGGATCCACTTTTCATCACAGGTAATGATTCGATTCAAAATCCTCATTATTGTGCCGGTTGAGCAATGCAACGCAGCAGTCAACGCGCGTTTGTTGATTTGCTTCACTAAATTCGTGAGGTACCCACCTTTCAAGCTTTTTCACCTTCCCAATTTGCTTCAAGTGGATTAAAACAGTTTTATCACTAACACCGCAGCCTGCAGCTAACTCGGACGTGGTTTGCAATGGATCCGCTTCCACAATAGCCTTCAATTCTTCATTATCAACTTTGGTCTCCGGCCGTCCACGGGGCTTGTTCTGCAGGTCGAAATTTCCAGAACGAAAACGTTGGAACCAAAAACGCACTGTGTTTTCTTTTGCGGCCCCGTCGCCATACACATCATTAATCCTTCGAGCCGTTTCTGCAGCACTGGTGCCACGGTGGAACTCGTACTCGTAAATAACGCGATATTTTAAGTTTTCCATTTTGTAAACTGAGTGACACAAAGAAAAAAAAGAATTGAGGAAAAAACAAATGAATTATAATTTTCGAAACACAAATACTTGAGTAAATAGCTGTATAAATTTGAATTTGGAATTCCTAACCAAAGAGAAGATATTTGAGATCAAAGTTGCCAGTACGGCAAAACGCCAATTTCATATGTAAGGACCTTATATAATAAAACTTCTAGAAAACTGACGTTTTCATTTGTATTAATTCTAGTTTTTCTGCTATCGCCGTAGTTATGATGAATATTCATGATAAATTTATACCTGTCGTAGTACTTATGTTCTATTTCTGTTCAAACATTTGTGCAATTTGAGCAAGATAAGCTTTATCTAACCTAAATGCTTAGGATTAATATTTTTTGCAATTATTGCGCCCTTGCATTGAAGGCTTATACGTAGATTATACGTTTTCATTATTGAGTTTTTCTTTACTCTAGAATTACCTTTTATTTGGTACACTTCAAGTTATATAAACACTGTCGTATTTTTCTCCGTTTTTAATATAAATATTTGACATAACACCATTTGAAATATGGGGGTTAGCTTAATTCACTTTTTGTTTCAGGTGATTAGTATCGAATATGTTTTTTCTTTGATCTAAACCAGGGATTCACAAACTTGCTACGCGGAACATCATTATACCGCTGAACCTAAATAGGTGTTTCGCGACAATTTGGAAAGGTTTTATTCATTACAACATATTTAAAGAGCCTAAAATACCTTTGGACCCAAGTCTTTTCAGTATTTCTACTGGTATCTCATATACTCCGAGAGCTTTATTATTTTTCAGCTTCTTCAGAGCAGCTCTCATCGTATTTAACAAAATTTTCGGTTCCCTCTCACTCTCTCCCACATCCCACATTGCGTACGGTGGGTTTTGGGGCAGTAGGACTTACTTTGTTTAGTTTACACGCAAGGCTGCTACCTTCATCTTCAATATACTATGATTTGCTTTTACGCTTTTTGGCCTGAAACGTTATTTTTTTATGAAATTCTCTTGTTTCAGCCCTTTCTGCTTGGCTTTAAATTTTTTCAAATATGTCCATTTAAACACAATGTATACAATACTTAAACTTTTCTCTTCTTCCTCAGCCCATTCCCGTCCACTCCAGGATATAAGCCTCCTCCATTCGCTTCCATGTCACACTGCCTTGTGCAGACTGCATCCAGTTATTCCGACGTGTCTGTTCAGATCGTTCTTCCACCGTAGTTGCGGTCGCCCTGCACTTCTCTTTGCCATCCACGGTCTCCAAGTCAGCAGTCTTTTGTCCATTTTTCGCCCGAGCTTCTGGCTACGTGACCTGCCCATTACCATTTTAGAGTCGCTACCCGGTGGATGATGTCAGTGACCTTTGTTTTTTCTCTCACCGTATCGTTTCTGACTCTGTCTCTTAGGCTTATTCCTAACATGGCTCTTTCCATGGCTCTTTGGGTCACTCGTAGTTTCTCGGCACTTTGTTTGGACGATGTTATATTATAGTTTCAAGATCATTAGTTAATATTTTTAAAATTTAACCTATGGTCACATTATATATTATTAAAAAGTAAATTAAAAAAAAAAAAAATGTAATTACCTTTAGAATATAATTCGTAAATAATCAAAATATATGGTAATAATAATAAAAATATATTTTATGCAAAGTATATTTCACATTCTAAATTAAAATTGCAGTTTTTGGAAAAACTTGTGGCGTTTGCTCTTAATTTTTTTTATGAATTAAAACACGTTTTTTTCACCATTGAATTTGTATAGTGTTCCCGATGATGAATGTATTAACATTGTACTTTCGTAACGTAAAACAAAAATCTTAAAAAAGTAAACCATTAAAATCATACCACTAATTCTTAAGTACATCAAACAAAAAATGTTATTTAAGCCGTAAAATACAGTTGAAAAAGTTATTATTTTATTACCAAGAAAATGGATTTTTAAATAACACACCATTTAACAGCTCGCTAATGGGGTTTTAAACCGTTGCCCAGTCATTTGTATTCGGAACGTTTTTATTTTTGATTTCATTATAGTTAATTTCGTTGTCATGCATAAAAACGTTTTTAGTTTTTTAACATTTTTTTACACTTTAAGACATTTTTGATGCCTATCAAATTTGATATAACCCATTTCATTATAATATAGGATATTGAACCTTATATGTTTTCGCAAAAAAATATTGTAAACAAGTATACAAACAGCTGCAATCTCTGATGTTCTAAAATCCATAATATGGAAAAACAAAGATATGGCCATGTTCTAAAATCCATAATATGGAAAAACAAAGCATGCGTAAGACCAATAATAACATATGGCGTCGAAGCAAGGGCAGACACATTAAGGACCAAACAAGTTTTGAGGACTTCCGAAATGAAGACACTGAGGACGATAGCAGGCAAGACACTGAGAGATCGCGTAAGGAACACCAGAATAAGAGAGATATGTCTCTGGTACGTTCCTGTTCGAATAATGGACACCACCAGACTCCCCTATATTACATTACATAATCAGCCTCATGGGACTCGTCTTCGTGCGAGACCTAAAAGATATAAAGACTGCTGGGAGTCTACCTCACAGGAGGAGCAACACTCTGGAGAACAGACCACATAGGTCTACAGCAAGGAAGTAGAAGAAAAAGAAGCAAAAAAATATTACCATTATTTGGGGCCGAGGGTATTATAAGATAGAGTAGACAGCGAGGGAAGGACTGGTACGGTCATATCCAAAGAAAAGACACTACCAGACTCCCTTATACTACATAATCAGCCTTACTGGAATTGTCCTCGTGGAAGACCTTCCAAAAGATGGTGGAAGATCCACGTAGGTCTACAGCAACTAAGAAGACGAAGTAAAATAAGAAGTCTTTAATGTACAAAGTATGAGGAATGAATGTTTGCATATTATTGCCTATCGGAGATTTATTCCGGAGTGGTAAACTTTAACCTGCATTGATAGTGAACTGTATGTATTTATTGACTAACACTCTTTATGACATCATAATTATTCAAGATCAAGGAAGTCACTGGAAAATAAGTGAAGGTTAATTATTGATAATAATATAATAACGCATAGACAGACTTATACAAATATTTTATTTGTATTAATATTCACACAGAAAACAATGCTTGATTATAAAATACACGAAATATTGTATAACTGAAATATTGAAAAAACTTTACAATTTCCCAACACTATTGTGCACTTTCACCAAAAATATTTAAGATTGTATAAGTCCTTCAGAGTTTTTTCTTTTACAATAAATTGAAATTAAATAGTAGCATACACGCTAAATTAAAGCGGGTGCATATAAAACTTAAGGAAATGTTTATGTTCAAATATAAAATCATTTTATGCCATCTTCAATAATATAATAAGAAATTATATGTATTTTTTCTTCATATACCATATATTCGCCACCACTTTGTGTTGTAGATTCTCATTTGAATATATTTTTAAAAACATTTTGTTTTGAAAAAAAAATTGGACTTCACAAACATTCACAAACAACGGACCGCAGACGCCCTTCCTCAGAGCAGAAATTATATTAATATGATTATATTTCATTGAAATATCTTTTATCTTATTAATGATAACTAACTTACTAACTAACCATCTCGCCGTTTCCCCGGAGGGGTAAGCAGAGAGGATGGATCGCCACATTGTTCTATCCTGACATAACTCTCGCGCCTCTTCTACATTCACACATCGTGACATGCACGCTCGTCGATTGTTCCTACTTCGAACATGGCCACCTTTCAGTAATTGATTAATTTGGTCATGCCATGTCTTCCTTGGCCTTCCTCGACTTCTTTTTTCATTCACACTACTTTTATATATCTTTTTAACCATATTCCCTCATCCATTCGTTCCATATGACCAAACCATCTTAGTGACCCTTTCTTGATTTTATTTATCACGCATTCATCTGCTTTACATTCCTTTCTTACTTCATCATTAGATATTCTATCATACATTGTTTTTCCGCACATCCTTCTAAGTGACCTCACTTCTACGGCATTTATCCTACTTATATCCTTCTTATGCCAACTCTAAGCTTCCATTCCATACATAAGGGTCGGCAATAGAACTCCATTGTGCACTGCTGTCTTGGCTTCAGTGAATATATTTCAATTTGCGGTAATGACTCCACCATTTATTTTGTTTCCAACTCCAACCATTCTTCCAATATCTTTCTCCATTTTTCCATCTCTTTTAAACATGCTTCTCAGGTAGACGAATTCGGTAACTTGCTCTAATTTCTCACCGTTCGCACTTATGTCACAATATGTCATACATTCTTCTTTTTCAAATACCATAACTTTAGACTTTGGCACGTTAATCACAAGGTCATACTTATTGCATACTTCGTACATTCTTGACACTAGGACTTGTAGATCATCCATGCTGTCAGCGATTAATGATACACACGTTTATTCTGATACACATTTGACCGAAATTGATGTATATTTGTTCCATACGATATTTTGTTACACTTGTAATGGTCATAATATATGTTCACAAAAATAAGAAATCTCCAACTATTATATTTTGGTTTGAATAAATATATGCGCACTTTGAATTATCACAACATTACATTTTTTTATTAATTTCAAAAATGCTTCGGTCCTTTATCTGTGCACAAACTTTATTTGCGCACAAATTTCATGTCTACAATTAAAATTATAATAAAGTGTTGTGATAATACAAAGTGTGTTTCTATTTATTCAAATATGAATCCACAACACACTTGTAGGTGAATATACAAGGGATGTTTTATTTTCGTTCTAAAATTAATTCAAAGATTTGTCTTACGTAGCTTACGAATTACAAGTCTTGGTGTCGAGAATGTATAAGGTATACAAGGCGAACGATTTAATGATGAATGTCGGAAAGTCAAAGGTGTTAGTTTTTGAAAGGGAAGAGCAAATGACAGTTTGTAATATAAGTGTAAATGAAGAGAACTTGGAACAGGTGAGCGAATTTGTGTATTTAGGTAGCATATTTACAGCGGATGGCCGAACGGACAGTGATATTGAAAGAAGGGTTGGTGCGGGTAACAAAGTGAATGGAGCTTTAAAAGTAGTTATTGGAAACAAGAATTTATCAATGAAAGCGAAAATGGCCGTTCACAATGGAGTTCTGGTTCCAACCCTTATGTATGGAAGCGAAGCATGGAACTGTCAGAAGAAAGATGAGAGCAGAATAAATGCGGTAGAGATGAGGTCCCTAAGACGTATGTGTGGTAGAACGATGTACGACAGAATCTCAAATGCTGATATTAGGAAGGAGTGTAGAGCGAAAGAAGGTATTATGAACAAAATTATGAAACGTTCGCTTCGTTGGTTCGGACATATGGAGCGCATGGGTGAAGAAAGAATGGTTAAAAAAGTTAACGTAAACAATGTAAATGGAGTAAGGAGTCGAGGTAGACCGAGGAAAACATGGCATGACAAAATTAATCAAATATTAAAAGTTGGTCATGTCAGAAGCCGGAAGAATCGACGTGCGTGTATGACTCGATGTATGAATGTGAAGGAAGCTAGAGAGGTGTGCCAGGATAGAGTAGTGTGGCGGTCCATTCTCTCTGCCTACCCCTGCGGGGAAACGGCGTGATGGTTTTGTTTTTTTTGTTTTGTCTTACGTAGCTGTGGTAAAACCACCATCTTTCATATTAATATATCTACCTATTAATCGGAATGTCTTTCACAAATAATGAGATTGAACAAGCTAAATCTTAAGTATCAGTGTCGTTCGGCTATTTCGAATACGTGAATGATCTTGGATCATCATACGAAGATTCTTTCTCTCGAGAAATCGACAAAATTTTATATCTTTGTACCCGTGCAAGAAGACACTTCTCTTTTATGGCACCGGATCGGGTTTTGTTCAAAGGAAGCGTATTGGCTTTGTGTTGTTATGCTTGCATACGTGATACAGAAGCTAGTTGGAACCACGACTCTATATTAAATAACACACACACATTTGCATAACTATATGGTGTACTATTATTAAGGAATATATAATTTCATCATTATTATTAACCTAATCCTAACATCTTATATATAATAACTTAAATAATAACTTAATAACTTAAAGTTGTCATCGCAAACAAAAACCTATCCAAAAAAGCTAGAATGGCAGTGCCCAATGGTGTTCTTCTACCGACCCTTATGTATGGAAGCGAAGCATGGAACTGGCAAAAGAAGGATGAAAGTAGAATAAATGCAGTAGAAATGAGATCTCTTAGACGAATGTGTGGATACTCTATATATGATGGAGTGTCGAATGAAAATATAAGAAATGAATGCGGTGCGAACGATGGTGTCATGAACAAAATAATGAAAGGATCATTAAAATGGTTTGGACATATGGAAAGAATGAATGAAGAAAGAATGGTAAAAAAATTATATGTTTATGATGTAAATGGAACCAGAAATAGAGGAAGACCGAGGAAAACGTGGCACGATCAAATAAATCAAATATATGTCGGCCATGTGAGGAGTCAGAGAAATCGTCGCGCGTGCATGACACGATGCATGAATGTTGAGGAAGCGAGAGAAATATGTCAGGAAAGAAAAGTGTGGCAGTCCATTCTTTCTGCCTACCCCTTCGGGGAGACGGCGTGATGGTTAGTTAGTTAATCCTAACAATTAATTTTTTTTAAATTCCAAAAACTATCCATGTTTTCGAAATTGAAGTCTATGTTATATACCAGTTTGAATAAAGAAAGGGATTAATAAATATTTCTGCAGAGAATCGTTTCAGTTTCCATCTTCAATGCAACAGCTTCAGTAGAGCTTAGTTCTCATAATATTTTATTTTATATGCACATCACAATCACTTAAAAAATATAGTTAATAAATATCTCTTGATCGTATTGAGACTAGAGTGGATACCACAAGAACAAAAGTTAAAGTGAGACTGGCAGAGTTGCGGACACTGAGGAAAATAGCAGGAAAGACTCTTTTAAATAGGACGAGGAACACGCTTATCCGAGAAATCTGCAAGGTGGAAAATATTGTTAAATAGGACAGACAACGCAGAAGATACGGAAATGCGCACGTGCAGAGGATGGATCCCTTCAGAATCCCACACGTTGTGGTGCCTCAGATTCCTGTTGGCTACCGTCTTCTTGGAAGACCGCTTAAGAGGAGGGATAGCTGGGATTCAACATCTCAAGAGAGGCCAGTCTGACTTCAGGAACGTCTAAAATAAGAAGAAGCTGAAGAGAAGAATAAATCCTTAACAATTATTCTTATTTTTAACAAAAAATTATTTAATTTGGAAAAAGTTGTTCGCATAATTCCGCTCTTTATTTTTAATATTTGGTACATGTTTTGTCTAATTATGACATTAAAAACCCAGTCTACTTTTTTATTAAGACAAAAAGAAGTTTGTTTGTTTTATTGAGTTAATAAGAAATCTTGACTCAAACAGATTGGAGCTATTTCGTACACTCGCGTATACACTACAAGATTACTGGTAAAATTTGTTAATATATGAATAAAACTTTTATAATGATTATAAAATTATACATAATTTAATAACTTTTAAAAATAAAGTCAAAATCCAAATATAAACATTTAAGTCCATTATATAAATGTTTGCATGTCATTTATTTGTATGAAAAGTAAAATGACGAATTTACAAAGCATGTAATTCTGTTTTTTTAATCTTTTAAAGCACACATTACCCAAATGTTTCAAAGATATAATATTTTCATTATCGGGAGAACTACACTATATCGTGGGTATACTGGCAAAAAACGTTAAGTCGAAAATTGGCAGTTTTGACTTAGTGATGCAGTATTGTAAAGTTTACAATGCTCTACAAATTGGCAAAATACACGAAGTCGAATGAAACAGATTTTTTCTCTAGTTTTAAAAATAAATTTAACGTTAAATCGTACAAAAGGTATTTCATACAGGCTAAAAGCTTCAAAAAACTTAATATTTTTCGAAGAGTCTTGTTGAACATTTTTGTACTGGAAAAAAACGTTAACTCTACTTATTGTCTTCGGCTGAAAAAACGACACTTATATGTTTCAAATTTGACTTTTGACAACGACACTTATATGATATATTTCAAATTTCCAAACAAAGAAAACTTAAATGATTGATTTCTCAAAACTTTGCACTTATTAAAAAAAAAATTAAATGGACATTTTCGGACTTAACGTTTTTTGCCAGTATACCCACGATATAGTGTTGTATATAGAAAAGAAAAAGAGCAATAAAGCATCTACAACACAAAGTATGGCGAACATAGAAGAAACAATAAAACTATGTTTATAATATGTATTTAGTTTGATTCCACTTGTATATTTTGTTTCGAAAGTAAAAAAACTCTATTGTAGTTTTTTTATGTTATCAAGCGATTTTTTCGTTGTTGTTAAATTGTGTACTGTCTGTACGAAAATTGCTGAATAAAAGGAATCTAAAAAATAGTGATTCACGAAAGGAAAAGATAATAGATTAAAAAAAAATGTGATGTTTTGATTCAACGTTTGAAAGATATCTAGAATTTCTTACGAGAACAATCTCGAATAAAGAAGGAATCGACACAATGATTAATGACTTACAATGTTATAGGACACCTTGTATTAATACAGTTCGTTTCGGACAATAATCCTTCTTCAGTAATACAGTTTATAAAGACATACATTTTAAATTTAAAAAAATTTGTACATGATACTAACAGATGTTAAAAGATTTATTTTATAAAAACACTGAGAAGAATTGGTTGTCCGAAACGTGTCTATGTAATTTAATTTTTTTAAATGTTAGTGTTGTATTTAGAAAAGAAAAAGAGCAATAAAGCATCTACAACACAAAGTATGGCGAACATAGAAGAAACAATAAAACTATGTTTATAATATGTATTTAGTTTGATTCCACTTGTATATTTTGTTTCGAAAGTAAAAAAACTCTATTGTAGTTTTTTTATGTTATCAAGCGATTTTTTCGTTGTTGTTAAATTGTGTACTGTCTGTACGAAAATTGCTGAATAAAAGGAATCTAAAAAATAGTGATTCACGAAAGGAAAAGATAATAGATTAAAAAAAAATGTGATGTTTTGATTCAACGTTTGAAAGATATCTAGAATTTCTTACGAGAACAATCTCGAGATTTTTAAAGAAGGAATCGACACAATGATTAATGACAGTACAATGTTATAGGACACCTTGTATTAATACAGTTCGTACGCATAAGACATAGGTAGGGGAAACATAATGTTAGTTGGTACCTATCCCGCTGTTGTCACAAGTCGCGTTACGTATTCGGTTTACTGCTGCTTATGATACGGTAAGTTCAAGGCTAGACAACATTTGGTGGGAGTTAAGATTTACGTACATTAAACGTATATTTAGAAACGATTAGTTATTCAATCCATTAAAATGCTCTTTGAGTCGATTCAACACATCTTTTTAATACAGATTTTTAACATTATAATGTTAAAAAGCGCAATTGATAATATTTTACGAGCAAATAATTTCTTACGGTTTTATTAACCATTTCTGGTATAAGTTACATTACATTTCTATCTCTCTTCTTTCTCTTTGCCATTTCCCATCATCTGGGGTCGGCCCTCCTCGTACGAAAACGCCAAACTTTCCTATTTTCACTCATTTCCACTGTCAGGTTCTCGCGTTGGAGCTCCTTTTCCATGTTGGCCCACCATGTTGCCATTGGGCGCTTGGTTTTGTGGGAATGCTGAGGGCTTTTTGGACAATGTGCTCGCTGTCTCTTCGCATCACATGACCGTACCACCGGAGTCGAGATTCTCTTAATTTTTCCGTTATTGGTGCAACCTTAAAGCTACCCCTCACGTATTCGTTCCTTACGTGGTCCAGCCTTGTGACACCTCCGGCCCACCTCAACATTTTCATCTCGGCAGCGTGGACTCGACTTTCGTGGACTTTTTTGTTGGTCCAGCACTCTGCTCCATATAGCATGGCGGGCCTCACAGTTTTGTAGACTCTGCCCTTAGTCCGGATTGGAATTTTTGGATCACACAGGACACCTGATAGAGACCTCCACTTGAGCCAGGCGGTGTTTGTCCTGTGTTTGACATCAGTGTCTACGTTGGCGTCTGCAGTAAGGACCGACCCGAGATACTTGAATTGGGACACCTTGTTAACTGGAGTATTGCCAATGTGAATTGTGTTTTCATGAGTCAAATCTGTAGCGATGTCTTCATATTCACATTCTAAATATTCGGTTTTACTCCTGCTAATGCGTAGTCCATTACACTCTAAGGCATCTGCCCACTCATTCAATGTAACTTGCAATTGTTCTGCCGAGTCCGCAATCAAAACTATGTCGTCTGCGTACATTACATTTCTATCAACCCAAAAAATTGCAAAACGAAGAAAATATCAATGAGACTAACTAATTAACCACCAGGCCGTTTATCTGAAGGGATGGGAAGAAATAATGAACCGCCACACTGTTCTTTCCTGACATTTTTATCATAGGTTTCCCAACATTCGTATATCGTGTGATGCACTCACGTCGATTTCTCTGTCTCATTTGCTCCATATTTAAAATATGAAGTATTTGATCGAGCAAAATTTTAGCCAGTAAAAATAATATATAGGTATAAGGTATAATAAATTTGACTCTTTTTCATGATTTTAGATAAACAGGCGTGAACACTGGAATTCTATAATGCCGAAATTTTTCAGAATTAAAACACTGTTTTTTTCTCTTTTGAATTGATTTTTCTCGACACGTTTCGAAGGCCAACACCTTCACAATCGAGAGAACGATATAAACTCCATACAGTTTATATCGTTCTCCTGATGATGAAGGTGTGTAAGCCTTCGAAACATGTCGATAAAAATAAATTCATAAGTGGATTTTTTTGTTTTAATTCATAAAAAAAATGTTTCTTTTTAATGACTGATTTAAATATTAAGTTTACTACTAATATAAAAAATAAGTCTATATATTTCTTACATAAAATGCAAGGATTTTCTTCTATGTTAATAATATATGAATTAATTTTTTTTAAATGACTCTTCGAGCGGTGCATGGCCATCACCGTGGTGATGGCCATGCTACGCTGGAGGATTGATCTGATCCCAAGTACCTGTCCACACCTCCTCGACTTTGGTCTCCCCTGGAAACTATGCGAAATGTTAGAGATCGAGTGTGAATAACCTCGGTGGATAATATTGCATAGGCTAACGTGGAAGGACACCTCGCCAACCCGTCTGGCAAGCGTGGCGTTGTAATGCCAACCACCCCCCGTATGACATGTCATACATGGAGAAGTATGGGGGAGGCCTATGTCCAGCAGTGGACGACAACGGCTATTAAAGAAGAAAGAAGAAGATGTTAATAATATATGAATTTACATATAAATATATTTTTTTTAAATAATGTAGTATATTAATTAACACATTTCCTTAACAGTGATATTAATCTCCATATACTATTTACTTTCTGTGGCTTTACAACTGTTGAAGAGATAAACTTCCTTGGTGATTTTTTCGTTGAAGGTTCCTTGATCCTGCAGCTTTTGGTCCCAGCAATCCGTTTCGCCTAGTCTAGTCAGATCAGCCGGAACATTATCCATTAGGCGCTGTCTAGGCCTTCCTAGAGGTCTTATCCGGTCAGTTTTGACGCGTATAGGGTCTTGATGGCTCTGGTCGCTCCAGTTCGGCATCCGTGCCCAATCAATGCTAGGCGACTGGCTCTTACGGTGCCCGTTATAAGGGGCCACTGATATGCGGTATTAAATATTGATGAAAACATTCAATAGAATGGAAAGCTCAAAACAGAACGAGCGCTCTTGAGCGGAGACGAAACCTAGCATGCGATGTTTGTGAAAGAACCTGTGTCTCTAGAATTGACCTATCCATGCACCGCTTTTTTCCACGACTTTGTGCAATAACGCGATATTGAAAACATTTTTCAAAACTACTTTTAAGAGTTATTCATTTTTAAGCACCAACCCTTCTTTAATATATGTCCTTCCGCAAACATGTCGAACTATGACTGTATCAAAAAAAATTGGCTTATGAAAATTGTAATACACATTTTACATGTTTCGGAACACAAACTTCCCTTGGAATAAAATAAAAATTTAATTCACACTGCTGGTGTGAAAAAGTGTTGAGTTATTCAAATTTGTCCACAACACAAAGTGATGGCGAATATAGAAAAATTAATAATTAATAAAAAACATGTAATGTTGCCTCATTACAAAGGTGGTGGTGTATATATTTATTAATGTAACCAAATAAAAAGTTGAGAAGTTTTATAGAACATGTTTTGACCATTAAATGAAACATGTCCATAAAAAATAAATCAACATCAAACTGTATAGAATAAACGTGGTAATTAACCTGAAGCATGGAAATTACACCAGTTAAGAATTACAAGTATGCAATAAGATGACCAGAACGTGCCAAATCAAGTTTGGTTTTGATCGTTTAAATATTTGACAAAGTGCGAACTTTATTCCTTAAAGCGAATGGTAGTTGGAAACAGTATTATCGCAAATTAAATATTTCACGAAGTACAAGAAGCAGTCAAGAGTTTACACGAATGGAACTTAGAGTTCTGATAAACCACACTTAGAAGGATTCAACTCTAATGTAAACAGATATGCTTATAAAATTCACTAAGACATATGGAACTGAAAAAAGAGTTGCATGAATTACTGAAATGGCCATGTTAGAACAATGAAATGTCACTAGATGCAGAACAAGGCGACATCTCTCGCTTACGAAACCGAGATGGTATTAGAAGTTATATCAAGATATTTCAATGAAATATAATCATATTAATATAATTTCTGCTCTGAGGAAGGGCGTCTGCGGTCCGTTGTTTGTGAATGTTTGTGAAGTCCAATTTTTTTTTCAAAACAAAATGTTTTTAAAAATATATTCAAATGAGAATCTACAACACAAAGTGGTGGCGAATATATGGTATATGAAGAAAAAATACATATAATTTCTTATTATATTATTGAAGATGGCATAAAATGATTTTATATTTGAACATAAACATTTCCTTAAGTTTTATATGCACCCGCTTTAATTTAGCGTGTATGCTACTATTTAATTTCAATTTATTGTAAAAGAAAAAACTCTGAAGGACTTATACAATCTTAAATATTTTTGGTGAAAGTGCACAATAGTGTTGGGAAATTGTAAAGTTTTTTCAATATTTCAGTTATACAATATTTCGTGTATTTTATAATCAAGCATTGTTTTCTGTGTGAATATTAATACAAATAAAATATTTGTATAAGTCTGTCTATGCGTTATTATATTATTATCAATAATTAACCTTCACTTATTTTCCAGTGACTTCCTTGATCTTGAATAATTATGATGTCATAAAGAGTGTTAGTCAATAAATACATACAGTTCACTATCAATGCAGGTTAAAGTTTACCACTCCGGAATAAATCTCCGATAGGCAATAATATGCAAACATTCATTCCTCATACTTTGTACATTAAAGACTTCTTATTTTACTTCGTCTTCTTAGTTGCTGTAGACCTACGTGGATCTTCCACCATCTTTTGGAAGGTCTTCCACGAGGACAATTCCAGTAAGGCTGATTATGTAGTATAAGGGAGTCTGGTAGTGTCTTTTCTTTGGATATGACCGTACCAGTCCTTCCCTCGCTGTCTACTCTATCTTATAATACCCTCGGCCCCAAATAATGGTAATATTTTTTTGCTTCTTTTTCTTCTACTTCCTTGCTGTAGACCTATGTGGTCTGTTCTCCAGAGTGTTGCTCCTCCTGTGAGGTAGACTCCCAGCAGTCTTTATATCTTTTAGGTCTCGCACGAAGACGAGTCCCATGAGGCTGATTATGTAATGTAATATAGGGGAGTCTGGTGGTGTCCATTATTCGAACAGGAACGTACCAGAGACATATCTCTCTTATTCTGGTGTTCCTTACGCGATCTCTCAGTGTCTTGCCTGCTATCGTCCTCAGTGTCTTCATTTCGGAAGTCCTCAAAACTTGTTTGGTCCTTACTGTGTCTGCCCTTGCTTCGACGATATGTTATTATTGGTCTTACGCGTGTGCGTTATGTTCTCCAGAGTGTAGCTCCTCCTGTGATCTTTTTAGTAGATGTTCTGTTTACAGCTGTCCTTCCATCTTTTAGAGGGTCTTCACATTAGGACGAGTCCCGTGGGATGCTGATTAATGCAATAGAGGAGTCAATGGTGGTGTCCATTCTTTGATTACATGACCGTACCTTTTTAATAATAATAAGACCCCCTATAATATTCGCTTAGGATGCCATCCATTTACTATAACAATCCTCATACATACCATTCTTAAAGCTAGTGCAACTACAAATCTCACCTAACCAGTCTCGACCGTCTCGTAACTGCATAAATGGACATAGAAATTAGACTTATCATAATGCAATTTCATGTTATAATTTGCTTCATAAACACCATACTCGCACGCAGAACTTTCAGATTGCTTTTTCATTCGACACTCTAATAAAATATATGTATAACACACATTCGTCTAAAATAACCAATATAATTCTCCTAAAGCATTTATTTGAGTACTACTCAGTATACTTTAAAAAATAAAATAAAATAAGTTAATAAGTTCAACCTAATTGTTGCTTTAAGGGTTCTCAAATGTTGAAAGTATTTTAAAAAACAACAATCTCGAGGTTGCTCAATGCTTTTCTCCCGCTATAGTCTTTTATGCTTTCTGCAAAGCCAATAACCAACAACAAATTAGGCATACAATATATTTGAAAAATTTTGATAAACTGAAAAGGTGCTTTTTGATAAGTACCGATCTTTGATCTGAACTTTTCTTTATAATATGCTACCCGAGATCAGCAAGAATACGTACTTATTCGTTGATAGTAAGGGTTAATGAAAAAAAAAATCAACATTTAAAATGAACTCTTACAAATATAAAATATTTGATAGGATTCATAATATTTTGTTGCTTAAAATATGTGTGCCTTAAAATTTAATTTATTTTCAACCTTAATCTATTTTATTTCTATGGCGTGCATACTGATGCAAACTTGCATATACTGATGTGGTGGCATACTTCATTCTAGAATTTTTCTTCACTAGAACCTAACTAACTAACTAACTAACCATCACGCCGTCTCGTAACGATAAGAACAGAAATTAACTGCCAAATATTCTTTCCTACATTTTTCTCGCAATTCCTCATAATTTTTTTTTTTCACACTACCGCCGGTTTCGCTCCAACTTACATGGGCAACATAAAATATAACTTTTACAGAAAAAGTGTCTTCCTGGATTTTGGTTCCAAGTAAACAACTTAACATGAAAATTATTCTGTAGCATCCTTTCTCATATCTTTATTAAACCAATGCACTCAACATTCGGTCTGACATATTGAAACCAGTTGTTAATTTGAAACCAGTGCCTGAGTAGCCTTTCTTGTCTAAGGTTCCTTCTATTGCCCATTTAATTAGCTACTTTCATTTGAATCCTGGCAGTTCCAAGCAAAGCCATACATTAAGGGTCGGGAGACTATGTACAAAGGGATAAAGGTTTAGGTTTCAAGGAACTTTTGTCCAACACTTTAAATATGAAGTGAAATAGCTTTCCCAGTCAGCTCATATGTATTACGAATACATACTCAATACGCTCAATATGTTCGTACGATTTTTGTTGGTTGCGAGTGCGAAAACATATTTAGAAAAACAAACATTTTCATACCCTAGCTGTAATCAATCATTTATCTGTAGCGAAAGTAATGTTTTCTGTTATAAAAATATGGTTATTTCACAACATGCATTATTTACGGGTCTAATTGAGTGATAAATTGTTAATTTCTAACCACACATTACTTTTGTACAAACAAACACAAAAATTTCATGTTATTATATCATATAACATTTCTGTCAAAAAAAACTCATTATATTATTTAACGTGTGTTTTTTTTTATGTGCAAGTGTAGAAATAAATAATAATGTATTAAAAAATGCGAATACACGTGTTTTAAAAAATTTCATGAACTGCAACACTACACTATAGAATCATCACTATCATACAAGCACATCGATTTTTCTGACTTCTCACATAGTTGACTTTTATAATATAATTAATTAATTTGGTAACGCCATGTTTTCCTTGGTCTTCTTCGACTTCGTACTCCATTCACATCGTAATCGGGTGGTGGTCTAGGGGATAGAACGCTTTACTCCTAATCTAGGGGACTTGGGTTCGAGCCTGGACACCACCAGATTCCTTCTTCATAATAATGAGCTATTTTCTGCTCATATTGAAGATTGTAAAATAAATTCTAATATCATTGATTTAAACCTTTGATGTTAGTCTTTAAAAAAAAAAAAAAACTTTCTTAACCATAATTTCTTCATAAATGCGTTCGATGTATCTAAACCAATGCAGAGATCCTATCATAATTTTGTTCAAAACACTTTCTTCCGCTCTCCATTTCTTAAAATGTTTGCTCGATAAACTGCTTGAATTTTTTTAATGAAATGTGAGTAGGAATTTTATAAAATGGCCCTATATAAGATATTAAACATGTGACATTAAAATGGTAACACAATTGCAATATTGATAAAACGTTAGAAATCACAAGATATTTTTACACCGGGAATGTGGTGGAACCCGCGATTTCCGTTTTTTTCTGATTAGACTGTTGGACATGTACATGGTAATTAATTATTAATATATTATATTCAATATACATAAGTTTTTTCTTCATAAATAAAAACATATTTTAAAAATATATCCTATATATAAAGCACTCTATTTGTGGTTAAACCTTTTAAAGTAATACACATACGAACAGGAAATAAAGTAAATACTTTGTGTATTAACCACAAAATTGTAATTATATTTAACACAGCAATATATGGAAAAAATTAATGAAGAAAGAATGGTAAAAAAAATATGTTTACGATGTTAATGGAATCAGAAATAGAGGAAGACCGAGGAAAACGTGACACGATCAAATAAATCAAATATTGAATGTCGGCCATGTGAGGAGTCAGAGAAATCGACTCGCGTGCATGACACTATATATGAATGTCGCGGAAGCGTGAGAAATATATCAGGAAAGAAAAGTGTGACAGTCCATTCTTTCTGCCTACCCTTTCGGGGAGACGGCGTGATGGTTAGTTAGTTAGTTAGTTAGTTAACTTATTTTCGGTTTGTTTTTGGACGACCTGTGTATTTAGCGTCTCCAACTGATCCAGTCTCCCTGAAATTTTTAATTAATCTCTTCATAGTTGACGAAATTAAAACACTATTCGAACCATATTTTGTATGAAATAGTATGACGCTCCATTTTTACTAACCCTAAGCTGTCAGCTACCAAATTGTTTTTTTTTTTAGTGTTGCCAACAATTTGCTGTACAAAAGGCGGTATTTTCAAATTTTGTTTTAATTTTGGGACACGTCCTCGTCGTCCTCGAAGTCCTCAAAACTTGTTTGGTCCTTACTGTGTCTGCCCTTGCTTCGACGATATGTTATTATTGGTCTTACGCGTGTGCGTTATGTTCTCCAGAGTGTAGCTCCTCCTGTGAGGTAGATTTCCAGCTGTCCTTCCATCTTTTAGAGGGTCTTCACAAGGACGAGTCCCGTGGGGCTGATTATGCAATAGAGGAGTCTGGTGGTGTCCATTCTTTGAACATGACCGTACCAGACCCCTTTTCGCTGTCTGCTCCATTTTATAACATCCTCAACCCCACATAACTTTGTAATTCTGGTGTTCCTCACCCAATCTCTCAGTGTCTTGCCTGCGAGACTATTATTAGATTTATTACATTTCGCAATTCAAATATGTTGTTGCATAATGAGGTATTGGCATTTAAACTTAAATCTAGATACTTTCAGATTGCTTTAAAGGATGTAATAAAACGTGTTAACGGTTTCACTTTTTCAAATAACCAATCTAAGTATTTAAAAACCTCTTTGAGCTCGAATCAGTGTTTTAAAAAATAAAATAAAATAAGTAGGTACCTAATTGATTTAAAACGCTTTAGGGTTCTAGAACCAGTATTTTAAAAATCTTTTCTCGAGGTTCTCAACTTTTCTCGCTTCTCTTTTGTCTTTCGCGGCACTTTGGATGAACAACAAATTTCCATACAATTTGCACTTTTGTAACATTTTTCACTTCCACTGTGATAAACCCCGCTTTGAAACTTTTCATTTAAAGTAAATCTTGAAGAGTTGAAGAATGTATTCGTTTATAATGATAAGAATGTAGTGAATAAGTTGAGATTTGTGTTTTATATAATAGATAAAATAGATCATAATATTTTGTTTTAGAGTCTTCTAAAATATTTTCAATATAATCTATTTTATCTATGGCTTATTAGGATGCAAACTTGATATACTCGTACAAGTATACATACCATTCTTAAAGCTATAACAAACAAACTAACTAACCATCACGCCGTCTCGTAACGATAGGCAGAAATAATGGACTGCCACTTAATGATTCTTTCATTATTTTGTTCATAACACCATTCGCACCGCATTGAATTATATATTTTTTTTCATTCGACACTCTATCATATACAATATCCACACATTCGTCTAACAGATCTTATTTTCCTCCATGCATTTATTCTTTATACAGTTAATAAGTTCAAATACAGTAAAATAAGAAAAACGTGTAAACACACAATGAATAGCAACTGCCAATAGTAAAATATGCTGCAAACCAACCAAATTTGATTTCTTAAAAAAAACCATTTGAAAATATTTAAATTAAATTCTGAAGGCGTTTTCAGTACCGAGATAAATTCCGTGTTCTATATTTGATAGTGGAGTTATCAAAATAAAACTTTGATTTAAAATAATCGAAAAAAAAAAACATTTAAAATAACTCTTACAAAAAATATTTGAAAATTTTTGTTTAAAATATGTGTTTCGAAATTTTTTTCTTCGTAGACTGTTCTTCGCTAATTTCTTCCTCGAGGGGTACTACTAACCTTTCTTTCCGCTTTCGTTTTCTACTATATTTCGCATTCTAATATTTCATAATGTGTCATGCACGCGCGTCGATTTCTTGTCGATATTTGTTTTTTGTATCATACCACGTTTTCACCCATTCGGTTCCATTTTTTAACATTACATTTATCTCAATAGAGACATTGTAAATTTTTGGAAACAGAATTGGTATTCGAGGGTTTACAGGACTTATGATCCTTCATTGGTTGGGTTAAGCGACACTTTATTCGCACAACATTCACCATTTTTCTTCGACACCATCTGACAAATTTTTGAACATTGTATATATGAGATCTATTTCTACTGCATTTATTCTACTTTCATTTTTTTGCCAGTTCCATGCTTCGCTTCCATACATAAGGGTCGGTAGAAGAACACCATTGTGCACTGTCAGTCATTTTTAACTTTTAGGTTTTTGTTTGCGATGTCATTTTAAATAATTTCTTGATATAATTTTGAAGTTCTTCAAAAACCCAAGAACTTCAAAATTATATCAAAGAAGTTACCTCAATACACGAACTCAATTTCACCATAAAGGTTCGAAACTCACAAAAATTGGAAAATTGATATATTATTGTAACACCTGATGATGTCAACATTAGTTGAGGAAACAGTTGTTGCGAAAAATAAAAATACAATTGTAATACATAAAACAACTTTTTTTTAATTTAACAGTTTATATTGTTAAAGTATCATAGTGTTTCGGTCAAAACAATGGACTATTTAATAATTATTTATTTTATACTTTCAAGATAATCAAATGATTTTACTGAATTCTCTTGATGAAAATTCATTTTAAATACAATAATTATGAAAACGACGTTTTTAAATAACTTCCCACTTTGTCTTTATTTCGACGGCAACCGGTTACGCCAGGCTCGCTGGCATCGACAGACTGGTCTAGAACATTTCGTTTGTTGGTGGAATTTCACACAATCTGTCAATGCCAGCGTGCCTGGCAAAACCGGTCGCTATCAAAAGTGGAAGTAGTTAAAAAAAAACATCGTTTTCAGCACCAATAGCTTCAGCATCCACTAGGGGGCGGTACCACCCCCGTTGGGAGTCTAAATCTGAAAATGAAGACTACAGCGATCTTCGAAACGTTGGTAAAAGAGATCAAGGTACAAAGATATAGATCATAAAAAGATATATATTGTATTTTAAATATTTAATTTATATTCAAGTCCTAGTTACTTTTTACTTTAACATTTTATTTGTTTGATAAATATATTTTATTGAATGATTTAACAAAATTTATAATATATGAAATCGAGTGGGTATTAAATATGTTGATAAGTATTTAAAAAAAAAACATTATACAGCTTATACAACAACAACAAAACATCGCGCCGTTTCCCCGTAGGGGTAGGCAGAGAGAATGAACCGGCACACCATTCTCTCCTGACACACCTCTTTAGCTTTCTCCGCAGCTTCATACAACGAGTCATACGCGCACGTCGATTCTTCCGACTTCTAAAATGACCTTGATTAATTTGGTCGTGCCATATTTTCCTCGGTCTACCTCGACTCTGTACTCCATTTACATCCATTTAAAGCTTATTCAACCATTCAATATTTGTTCACATCAAAATCGTTGGTGATTTGACGACTGTTTTATTTTTCAATTATCCATTGCATCACCGTAAGCAGAAGATCCTTATAACGCAATGTGAAAGGCTACCGCCATTAACGCACTGCTAGATAACGCCTGGAAATGTCACTCCAATTTATATGCTAACTTGGACCAGTTTATGTTTTATACAACATTTTGTACAATGTTTTACGTATTTTAAAAATGTTCAAGTATTTCCCTTAATCTATTAATTACGTGTGTTCAATGCGATTTTAAATGATTGATACTTCAGTATTTAAGAATTTTAGAATATGAGTGTCACATCCGAAATAAATTGAATGATGTATTGATTGGAAGATGGTTTATGACGTCAGTCCCGAGTTGATAAAAATAAATGTATTTCCTAGGCTTCATTGATGGTTTAATGGATTATTCACATACAAAACGGCCTTTTGCACGTCCTTCGTGGTGGCGAGTGACTAAGATAGATCTTTATAAAATCCAAATAAAGAGGTTAAAAAAAACTGTCGCCTGCTTAAAGGTCTTTTCTAGATTTATTATATTCCAGTGTCTGTCTTCTAAACTTGTAACTTAAAGTGATTATAAGAACGTCGATCGGCCATGCCGATTTTCTGGAATTTTTTTTATTTTATAATATTATATTATATATAAAAAAAAACTTACTTACCATCACGCCGTCTTCCCGAAGGGGTAGGCAGAAAGCATGGACTGCCACACTTTTCTTTCCTGACATATTTCTCTCGCTTCCTCAACATTCATACATTGTGTCATGCACGCGCGTCGATTTCTCTGACACCTCACATGGCCGACATTCAATATTTGATTTATTTGATCGTGCCACGTTTTCCTCGGTCTTCCTCTATTTCTGGTTCCATTTACATCGTTAACATATACTTTCTTAACCATTTTATCTCCGTCATTTACATTCCTTTCTTATATCAGCATTTGAGATTTTGTCGTATATCGTTCTACCACACATTCGTCTTAGGGACCTTATCACTACCGCATTTATTCTGCTCTCATCCTTCTTCTGCCAATTCCATGCTTCGCTTCTATACATTAGGATTAGGACCAGAACTTCATTGTCAACGGCCGTTTTCGCTTTCATTGATAAATTCTTGTTTCCAATAACTATTTTTAAAGCTCCATACACTTTGTAATAAATAATTTTTTACCATTCTTTCTTAATTCATTCTTTCTATATGTCCTAACCATCTAAATGATCCTTTCATTATTTTGTTCATAACACCATCATTCGCCTGCATTTACTTCTTGTATTTTCATTCGACACTATCATACACAGTGCATCCATACATTCGTCTAAGGGATCTCATTTCTACTGCATTTATTTTACTTTCATCCTTCTTTTGCCATTTCCATGCTTCGATTTCATTCCTATTTTATTTTATATAATTATCTTCTTCTTATTCATCTTCTAGACCTCTGATCTGTTCCTGTAGTCAGCCTGGCCTCTCTTAGGAGATTGACTCCCAGCTATCCCTCCATCTCTTTGGCGGTCTTCCAGGGGTACAGTAGCCAACAGGGATCTGATGCGTCACAACGTGTGGAATTCTGGAGGGATCCATACTGCCCCATCTTACGATATCTTCTACCTTGCAGATTTCGCAGATAGCCGTGTGTTCCTCGCTCTATCTGGAAGAGTCTTTCCAGCTATAATCCTCAGCTTCCGTATCTCTGGCTCCCGCATTTTAGTTTACGTTCTTGTTGTATCCGCTCTGGTCTCAATGCTATATGTCAGTATTATATGAATATTCCGTGGTTAAATTTCTTTCTCATTATCAAATAGAGAATTTATTTATCCCAAATAAGTTATCCAAAAAACAGACGTTATATAATATATTAAAGATATTAAAATATTTAATACGAACTAACTAACTTACTAACCATCACGCCGTCTCCCCGAAGGGGTAGGTAGAAAGAATGGATAGCCACAATTTTCTTTCTTGACATATTTCTCTCGCTTCCTCAACATTCATAGACTCCTCACATGGCCGACATTCAATATTTAATACGAAGTTCTGTAGAATGCAAAAATGTCCAAGAAATAATAAATACATTTATTTTAACCACAAAAATCCGCACTTTTATTCATAAAAACAGTCGTTGTGGTTTTTCAAAGTAAAAAAGCTAAAAATTAATCAAAGATTATTATAATTTGAATATTTATTATTATTTGTATTTAAAATAAAAACACTGCACTCTGTTTTTCACCACTATGTGTTTGCATATTTTATATTTTAAATATAAAAAATATATTTAAATTTAAACCACAAAGTAAATGCTTCCTACGAAAAATTATTATAATTTAATTATTAGATTTTCTATTAAAAATACATCCGAAGTAAAGAAGAAAAAAAATCTGATTTTATGCCAAATAACAGTATCAAAATTAAATCATAACTCATTACGTATTTAAAAAGAGATATGCATTTCAATTAGATTTTACAAAGTCAGCATTGGTAACTTAATGTAACTCGTACTAATATTAATCATAAAAGTGAAGGGTGAATAATTACATATATTATATGTTAAATGAATATTTTTTGTCGCTATGTAATAAATGCAATTTGCGATAACTGATATTTAAGGTTACTTAACAAAAAACGACGTGCCGGGGGAATCAAATCAAATCAGTATATTTATTAAAAATATATTACAAACAACAATTATGGTTTGAGGCATCTATTGAGAACAGGTATAATATAACATATAATACCAGGAACGCATAAAAATAAATCTTGGCAGGAAAACTAACTAACTAACTAACCATCACGCCGTCTCCCCGAAGGGGTAGGTAGAAATAATGGATAGCCACAATTTTCTTTCTTGACATATTTCTTTCGCTTCCTCAACATTCATAGACTCCTCACATGGCCGACATTCAATATTTAATACGAAGTTCTGTGAAATGCAAAAATGTCCAAGAAATAATAAATACATTTATTTTAACCACAAAAATCCGCACTTTTATTCATAAAAACAGTCGTTGTGGTTTTTCAAAGTAAAAAAGCTTAAAATTAATCAAAGATTATTTGAATATTTATTATTATTTGTATTTAAAATAAAAACACTGCACTCTGTTTTTCACCACTATATGTTTGCATATTTTATATTTTAAATATAAAAAATATATTTAAATTGGCAGGAAAACCTTAAGATAATGGTTTAGTTGCAGTAAGACCGTCCTATTTATGGCTCCTGTATCAATGTTAAAATAGCTTTAAACTCTAATAGAAGAAGAACAGCAACAATAAGAAGATGTAATTGTTAACTTTTGATAAACTTAAGCTAACTAACTAACTAACTAACCATCACGTCGTCTCTCCGAAGGGGTAAGCAGGAAGAATAGACTGCCACACTTTTTTCTTCCTGACATATTTCTCTCGCTTCCTCGACATTTATACATCGTGTCATGTGCGCGCGTCGATTTCTCTGATCCTCACGTGGCGAACATTCAATATATGATGTATTTGATCGTGCCACGTTTTATTCGGTCTTCCTCTATTTTTTCCATTTACATCTTTAACATAACGTCCCCATGTTTATTTAAATAAACTTAAGCTATAAAATGTTTAAATTTAAAACACTGTTATTACGTTAACATTTTATTTAAATGAGTTTGTCGCGATAGCTGTTTCGCCAATATATTATTGTTTGGCGAAATAGCTGTTATAAATTTAAACACTTTGTAATATTGAAGTATCATAATAATCTACGTATATACCTGCATTCTAATAGTAATAACAGTCTTGACACGTCTTAGGTTTAATTTTTACCGTTATTTTTAAAATGTTCTTATAATTCAGTTATCTGTCTGTACGAGAAAAAAATAATATTGGAATTAATTCCGTCTATAACAAGAAAATTGTCCATTGTTTTGGCCGAAATACTATGATCAGTTAACATTTTAAACTGTTAAATTAAATAACTTTGTTTTCGTATCACAATTGTATTTTATTTTACACGACAGCTGTTTCATCAACCTATGTTGACATCATCAGGTGTTACAATAATATATCAAATGTCAAATTTTCGAATCTTTATGTATATTCGTTCCTATGTTAATTTGAATAATTTCATTGATATAATTTTGAAGTTCTTGGTGAAATAGGAACAAATACACATAAAGATTCGAAAATTTGACATTTGATATATTATTGTAACACCTGATGATGTCAGCATAGGTTGATGAAACAGCTGTCGTGTAAAACAAAATACAATTGTGATACAAAAACAAAGTTATTTAATTTAACAGTTTAAAAAAAAATAGTGTTTCGGCCAAAACAATTATAGATTATCTAAATTCTAGGTGTTTACACAGTGGAATTATAAGAATGATTTTTATGAATTAAAACGCTGTTTTTTTTTACATTTGAGTTTCATATTTCGAAATATGTTGAGAAAAATACACTCAAAAGTGGAAAAAAATGTGTCTCAATTTATAAAAAAATTATGTTACTTTTGTATGAATACCAATATTTAAATTCGCCGTTTAGATATAACGTTTTTTGTTTTACCTCTTCACATTCGGGTCCAGGTTGATGCAATGTTCCAACTTTGAATTTGAAAAGCGATTCGGCTGGTTCGGCGGGCTTCGCATCAGTTTTCGTGCGGTTGTCGCAACGGTCGGTCGTGCGGTGCGTCGTCGCGGACGCGGATAACCTGCCTCGTCTACGGAAAGTGCAAACGTGCGGGCGAAATTTTTAAGTTTTCAATTTCTTCGAGTGAAAAAACGTGCGCAAAATTGTGAAGTGTCCAAACCCAAGAGATTTAGAATTATCAAAGTGTGTAAATATTAGTTTTTTTTGGTGCGTGTGTAGTATTAAAAATCAAGGTGTTTTTTTTCTTCTAAATACAGCTAGCGCGGCATTGGAAATTTGAATATTTCTAACATCAAAGAGCGATCAACTTGTGTATTTCAAGAAATATTTTATCACACATATTGTATATAAGGTAACTTTGTTTTTTTAATATGTTGTAATAATATTTTTTACTTGATTAAATGTTACAATACCTGATATAAGCTAAAGAGTGAACAAATATGATTCAATTTGATAAAATAACATATAATTTAGACTAAATCATATCCTATCTTTTTGTTTATCATTTGACAATACACGGTAATTATTTTTAAAACAAACATATCCAATAAAATATGTAAACTATTATAAGTATACACCCAAATAAATTGTAAAAAATAGATAAGAAAAAGTAGTAAATTTAACAATTTGAAATACATTTGCAATTAGCCAATCACTTCGTTAGAAAGAATATATTATGTCTATAGTTGCGTGTGTGTTGATAAATTTATATCGTCAATGTTGACGAAATCGGTTAATAAAGCTTGTTTGTATTATATAATATAATAATAAAATACAAACATTTTGTGTATTAAAAAAATATGTTTTGTTAAAATCTACTAATGTTTATGTGTTCTACCGGTTTCGGCAGCTCGCTGCCATCTTCTGGATCTTTTGCAACGGAATATGGTATCGAGCTACCGAAATCGGTCGAAGACACAAATATAAGTGGATTTTGAATGATGTAAAAGTCCATATTAAATAATTAATACGAATCAAAACGTCAGTATTCTAGAAGTTTTATTATATTATATGGGAATGGCATGTTTCGCCCTACTAAGGCATTATCAAATGTCACATTTTATAATGCCTTAGATGGGCGAAACATGTAATTCTAATACAATATAATAAAACTTCTAGAAAACTGACGTTTAAATTCGTATTAATTATAAGTTTTAAATTTATGTTTGATATTATATACAAATCAATGCGGAAAAAATATGTGAGCAGTACAATTTGAGTATAAGTTTAAAAATAATTATGGATTTATGTGATATTCAGTTTATTTTTATATCATCGAGTAACACATAAACCGTTTTATGAATAGATAAACGAAAAATGTGTTTGCTTATTGTATTCACTATCATAAAAATGTTGTTATTGAGGTCCGATAAGAATCATTCATACAAATTCAACCTTGACTTGCGTATCAGAGAAACTAAAGAACGCCAAATGTGCATATATATTTTTTTGCGTTTCTTGGTCTTCAGTAAACATCTGATGTTCCAGCCAATGGGAGATATGAGAAGAAAAAAACGAGGTTGACACTTCATGTGAACATATGTTCATAATTAATTATTCTGTACACTATTATTATTATACCAACAAGATAATTGATTTTCGTATTATTCAACACAAGACAAACGTATTATTCAACATAGACGTGCTTGTGGCAGAGTGGCAAGAACTATGATCGCCACACAGAAGGTCCCGTGTTCAATTCCCGGCGATGGCAGTTTGATTTGCACACTGTATTTGGTCATGTGTAAAATTCACGTGACAGTAAAATGGCTACCTATCACATATTATAAAAATCTCTCTATAACGTATAATCTAAATGTATAACGAAGACCACCCCTCTGCGAAACCGGTGGTACCATTTTTAAAAATATGCGGTCAATCACATAATAAAATACTCCAATGTTACATCAAATGAAAAGTGTTTTTTTGTATAATTCAAAATGTGAGCTAAAATAGTAGGAATAGAAAATTTTAACAAATGAAAACTGGGGTTGTGCGTAGATTCAACATTAGGGGTCAAATAATTTTTTCCTCTGGAGTAACGTTAAAATATTCAGTTAAAAAAGTTTATTTTGGAACACTGTTATAATATAACTAGCTGTCGCGAAAGTTGTTTCCGAAATTGGTAGGCGAAACAGCTGTCGCGACAATTTCGTAGAAAATAAATACGTAAATGGTGATATTATAACAGTGCTCTCAATCAAACAGTTAAAAGTGTTTATTTATAATAATTTTTTCGACAAAACAATAGATTATCTAAAAAAATGTTAATTAAATTTTATTAAGAAGTATTAGAATAAATCATTAATTTAACTAAAAGATTTTTGATGTTAAATGAAAAATATTGCAAAACTTTTACTGAAGTATATTTTTTTAAAGTTTTATTATTGACAGACAAACAAATATGAGACTTTAGACAAAATTTTGTGATTTTTGCATTCCGTATTTGGTAATGTGATTTTTTGTACAAATAATCTGCTTACTACAATATATAAAAAAGGCGTTATCCTTGAAACATTGAAGAATTTGCATATATTTATGCATCTGACTGTACAATATGTATTAAAAAAAATACTCTATTGATGTAGATAAAAATAAATAAAATATTGAATATCGGCCACACGAGGAGTCGAAGAAATCGACGTGCGTGCATGACACGATGTGTGAATGTGTGAGAGCGAGAAAATTATATCAGGAAAAAAACAGTGTGGCAGTCCATTCTATCGGCCTACCCCTTCGGAGTGAACGTGATTGTTAGTTAGTCAGTTGAATCTTTTTGTGATATTCATTATAATGTTTTAGTGTACATTACAATCTCTTCAATGTTCGCCAACACTATTTGTAGTTGTGGATTCACGTTTGAATAATTAAATAACACTTTTTTGCTCTTTACACAAACAAATTTCGTGATTGAAACGCCCCTCCTCAGTGTAGAAATTTGAAAAAAATTATAAAGTTATAATTTCTACACTGTTTTCCAAAAATATTTACGATGTAAAACTCCATATCACATAATTAATACGAATCAAATATATTGTTTGCTAAAATTTTGATAATATTTTATGAGGATGATATATTTCGCATTGCCAAGGCATCATAACATTTGATAGTGCCTCCAAATTTCGTAGAAGATTTAAAATATAAATTAGGATTTATCTCATACATTTTTTATTAGTCTTCTTGAAGGTTTTAGTATAAAAATAAGAAGACAACATTTTACCTCTAAGCGGGCTACATTTTACGGGGAAGAAAATACAGACGTTGAACAAAATAACGTTTTCTACAAAAATGTTAGTGTTTTCGTTTAACAACATATACAAAAATAAGACATGATAAAAAAAATAAGTACGCGTATTTCTTATAAATGTATTCATCATCGCTTTTGGATTTATGTGATATTTGAGTTTTTATTTTAAAACATTTTTTTTCACAACATTAATTGGCGCTTTTCACGTATACAATCTATTTCAAGAGATAATGTTATACAAATGCTTTGGTTTATACTTACATAATTCACATAAGCTATTTTATTATATTATATAATCCAGTAAAATATATTCAGAAGATGGCAAACCGGTCGAAGCCATAAACCTAAGTGGAATAAAACTAAATATACACTACAATTTTTAAAAAGTTTTTTTTTGTTATTTATTATACAATCTATATAAATAAAAGCCAAAGTGTGTTATTGTGAAGACCATTTACTCGGCAAATAGCCTATTATCTATAGGACTACAAGTGACTAATGTATGGAAGCGAAGCATGGAAATGGCAGAAGAAGGATGAGAGTAGAATAAATGCGGTAGAGATGAGGTCCCTAAGACGTATGTGTGGTAGAAAGATATACGACAGAATCTCAAATGCTGATATTAGAAAGGAATGTAGAGCGAAAGAATGAACAAAATTATGAAAAGATCACTGCGTTGCGCGTTGTGTCGGACATTTGGAGCGCATGGATGGAGAAAGAATGGTTAAGAAAGTATACGTTAATGATGTAAATGGAGTACGGAGTCGAGGCAGACCGAGAAAAACATGGCATGACCAAATTAATCAAAATTTAAAGGTTGGTCATGTAAGAAGTCGGAAGAATCGACTTGCGTGTATGCCTCGCTGTATGAATGTGGAGGAATCTAGAGAGGTGAGCCAGGATAGAGTATTGTGGCGGTCCATTCTCTCTACCTACCCCTGCGGAGAAACGGCGTGATGGTTTGTTTGTTTGTTTGTTATATAATATAATATCACTGATGAAGGGCTTGTGTGTCAAAGCATGTTTGGTTTTTAATTGTAATTTTTTAATAAAGTGTGTTGTGTACAAAGTACATAAAAACAAAAACATGTAATAAAAATTACTTTAGAGTTTTATTGGAATACACCCTTTTATCACTCCATAGCCAATATTTATAGCTACAGGATATTAATCATACTTTGAACATTTTGTTTATTTTGAATACCTTTTTGTTGAATTCCAAATCAACGCGCCCAAGCTAACCGAACCTCTTTGGCTTTTTTTTAGATGAGTAATTTAGTTTTTTTTAAAGAATTTTTTGTGTCTACTTGAGTGAACAATTT